>CAOKZL010002315.1:0-212998 GCA_948472985.1 Iguana delicatissima | reverse complement strand
GTACACTCTCAGTTCATGACATAGAAAAGCAACAGGGAAAGCAACCAAAAATAAAAGAATAGTCTTCATAAGTCATGTCTATCTCTAATGCCCTCTTGTGGCATGTAGTTTCTATAAACATGGGCCATTTCTGCACCTTACCTAATGCCATCGTCCTCCGGTCACAATCCCAGCAGCACCTTTTCAGGGAACGGAGTGTGACAGAAATGCTCCCCTCTGCACCAAACTGGCTCCTTATGGAAGAGAGCACAAGGGACATGCCTCTTCCTTCTGTAGCACAGCCAGGTATGTCCATCGCACTTCTGGCTCTTCTGCATGGCAGGTAAGTATGGGAGCATCACATGATCAGGGAGCTTGATGGAGATGCTCCATCAATGATTTACCCCACGATCACACTGGTTGGTGACAGGAGAAGGGTGAGACCATGACAACGTCATGCAGAAGTGTTGTCGCAATCCGGCTCCTCTCATGTTCCCTTGCCAGATACAGTCATCATGTGGAAAGGGCCATGGTTGTTCCTTTTTGTTCCAAAAGCATGATGTAATGGTTTGAGTGTTGGAATATGACCTTGGAGACCCCCTTGGCCATGGAAATCCACTGGATGACCTTAGGTGCGTCACACACTCATAGCCCCAGAAAACCGCATGCTAGGTTCACCTTAGGTTCCCCATAAGTCAGAAAGGACTTGAAGTCACACAACAACAACAACAATAACAACAATAACAACAAGTATTACATGAGAGCATGCAGCCAGTGAAAGCATGGAAACTAATTCTCTGGAAAAGAAAAATTGAACAAAAACTGATGGCAATGTTTTAATATTTGCTCCATAACAAGGTTAAAGATTTTAGGGTGATATAACATAAAATGATGAAATCAAAAGCAATATAGAATATGACAACAAAATGAAACAGATAGCACCCCAGTCCACTAGACCTACGAGTTTTGTCAAAATTCTTAAAATCTCAGTTATAGATATTCCAAGACTGGGAACATTTCCTCACGAGACTGTTATAGCGCTATTATTCCACTTGCAACATCCTATGGAATCCTGGGGTTTGCAGTTTTGGGAGAGGCCGGCTGGCCCCTCCCGAAACGGTAAAGCCCAGAATTCCATAGGATGTTGCAAGTGGAATAATAGTGCTATAATAGTCTCGTGCGGAAATGGCCTGGGAAATGAGATAATATGATTAATTTAAAAGGTCTAGGTGAATGGAAAAGTATTTGCCCAGTGCTGAAAAGAACACAAGGCTAGTGCCTGATGAATGCCTTTCATATTTTTGCAATCAGCAGGAGACTTCCACGAAAGTACTCAGAGGAGTGCTTCTGATGGAAAATCTTAAAATATTTATTGGTATATAAGGGAGAAGGTAGGCTTAGAGGTGACCTGGTCTTATGCTAATTTTGATTTATTTATTTTTTTAAAAAAACATGTTAGCTTGGTCAATTATGTCATGTCTAGCCTTTTTAAAGGCAATCTGAATTTTTCAGAATAGATGGTATTTGGTGGTGAAATTACTAAGAACTCCCAAGCTAGGATAAAAGAATGGGTGACTTAGGCCCTTTCCACACGAGAAGAGGAATTCGCGTAGTGAGGGTTCCGGCCGGTTTTTACCGGGTTTTTTTGTATCCGCGCTAATGCGTGCTCTCTATTCATACGTCTTATGTTTGATCCGGCTTAGCGCGGTTTCAGAGATCCACACGTTGCCGTCCTGACCACCCCCGCTATTAACATAACCTCGCCCACTATGGCTGTGATAGGCTGATTTCGATTTGAAGAAATGGCGCGTTGCGTCGGTACGTACCCGCGCATGCGCGCACGTCCGTATGCAAGGTCCTCCCCCAACGCCTCCCGCCTTTCGCCGCCACCCCCCACCTCTGGCTAGTGCGTCGGTTGGTGCCTGTCGTTGTGCTTCCTGCTTCGCCGATTTTCTGGCTTGTTCGTGGCTTTGCGATGGAGGGCGAGGTTCTCGATGACCTGGTCAGGTTCCTGGGGCCCTTTGTTGTGGTCCTGGGTGTAGTGGTGGCCACCATGCAAGAACAATGGGCCAGAGATCGAGTGAGGAGGTCCAGGCTCCATCGCGACCATGAGGAGGAGGACGTTTTCTATTCGCCCCTTCTGAGAGGACACTCGTGGCGTCTCCCACGCCCCAGAAGGTGGTGGGTCAGGGAGAGGATGCGGAGGACATGGTGGGCTGAGGAGGTGCTTGCTAAGTGGGACGATGACCAGTGGCTCTACCACTTTCGCGTGACGAAAGCCACCCTCTTCGAGATCGCTGACCGTCTGCGTCCCACACTTGAGAGGAAAGCCACAGAAATGCGTCAACCCATATCTGTGGAGGAGAGAGTGGCGATTACCGTGTGGTGGTTGTCAACGCCGCTTATATATCGCAAAACGGCGAACACCTTCAGCTTGGGGATCTCCACAGTCGCTGTGATTGTCATTGAGGTGTGTCTGGCGATAGAGCAGGTCCTCCTGTCGTCCACCGTTTCCCTTGGAGACTATCGCAGAGTGAGTACTCGACATCCATCCACCCTCTCTCCCTTCCGTCCTTCCCCGGCACCCCGACGTCTCCCGGTGACACTATCTCAGCCCAGACCGTTCCGGCCACCATCCCTGCACTGGCCACGCCACGCGCGCGGCCATCCGCGGCCCTCCGTCCCCCCTCCCCACCTCCATCCACCCTTCCCCCTCCCGCCCTCTCTCCCCTCCCGTCCTTCCCCCGCGCCCCGACGTCTCCCGGTGACGCTATCTCAGCCCAGACCGGTCCCGCCGCTATCCCTGCACTGGACATGAAAGGAGTAATGTTTGTTTTTTGTGTTGCCACCCATTGCAGGTCATGGGTGGATTCCATCGCATGGGATTTCCCCAATGCATCAGCGCGGTTGATGGTACACACATTCCTGTGCGGCCACCAAAAGGAAGAGGGGAAGAGTTCGTAAACCGCAAGAGCTCCTTCTCCATTCTCCTGCAGGGGATGGTGGACCATGAAGGACGCTTTTTGGATATTGTCCTTGGCTTTACGGGCAGAACACATGACACGTTTGTTTTCCATCACTCCTCCTTGTGGCACGCCATGGAGGCTGGACGGTATGTTCCTGGGAACCCTACCATCACCATAAATGGCGTTTCCATTGGTCCAGTCATCCTCGGAGATGCGGCGTACCCCCTGTGAAGGTGGTTGATGAAGCCATACGGAGGGGCCATGGACCCAAGGAAGTTGGCTTACAACAGGGTTTTCAACCGCTGTCGGAACGTGGTGGAGCGGGCCTTTGGAAGGCTCAAGGCACGGTGGGGCTGCCTCTCAGCTCCCCTAACCGTGTCCGAGAAGAACTACCTTCCCGTTATATCCGCCTGCGTGGTCCTCCACAACATATGCGAGTCAAAGGGCCACATCCTGCACCCCGACCTTGCTCCCCCCACCTCTGCGCCTCCCACAAACACGGGATGACTTCCGATCCCACTCCTCCGCCAGGAGGCTCCGTGAAGGGGAAACAGTTAGGAATGCCATTGCAAGCCTTATTGCCGAGGACAATGTTCAGTCCTAGATTTGTAGTTTTCTCCCTTGTTTGTAATTGCAATTAGAAGGTGTTTTGCCCCTCCCCGTTGTAAATACTTTCCCCTTTACAAATAAACTTTACACTGGTTTTGTTGCAAAAATAACAGGTTTGCTTTTATTATTTCAAAAACACAAAAACAACATGAATGGCAAACAATAGTACTGACTTCAAAGGAAAACAAGATATATGGCAACTCCCCTTTCATAGGAGAAATAGGAAACATATAACTTTAAACAGTTAGATCATGGATATTGCTAACAAGTTAACGGGGCCATATTTGACCCATCCAAATGGGCAGGTAGGTGGGGAGATGCATTTCTCAAGGGCTGTACCTGTGGCAGGGTCTCTTGACCCTTGGGAAATGTCGTCTTGCCACCTGCTGCTGGGAGGAGGTCGATGGGCTTCCCCCCATTGCAAGGCTCTGGCCTGGTTCGGGCTCAGTTTGTTCGGAAACCACACTGCCATCATTCCTGGGGAGGATTGCAGCATTTCTTGCATTCACTGCATCCGCGATTGCGGACATAACCCTGATACATTCCCTAAGCAGGGAGAGCAGCTCCCTGCGTTCTTCTGTCGCTGTGGTACTCTCATGCTGGAACTCCCTGGCACGCATGTCCCTGTTGAGCTCCTGCTGCTCCCGTATGAGATCCATGGTAGCTATGGTAGCAGCGGGAAGGTTCTCACTACGCCCTGCTGCAGTAGTCCTATGGCGCGACATGAGTAGTCTGGACCGGGGAGACAAGCCCGCGGCGGTAGTGCTGCGTGTCACCTCTGCTGTACCGTTGCTTGCCTCATCTAGGGAGAGTGAAAGCAAAACGGAAGTAGCATTGTACTGGTTAATGGGATGTGATTTTTGAAACGTAACACGACATTCCTGTGAGGGCCGCACAAAACTGCATGCCGGGCAGCGGCAAAGCCAATCACATCTCTCATCATCCCATGTAACATCACCTCTCGTGTCACATCTCACTGAGGAGTGACAGCCACAGCGAATACCTAACTTTAGGAGAAATGTGTGCAGGGAGAAGGGAAGCAACAGGAACCGTGCATGCAAACAATTATATGTCTAGTTTCATGGATCCTGCTCACTCGTGAGACACCAGGCTTGACTGTTGTGCAAAAGGTCCAGCAGGAAGGTTCCTGTACCTTCCGGTCAACACCTCTAGTGCTATGGTGACAAGGTGTGGAGTAAGGGTGGTGGTTAAAAACTCACCTGTACCAGTGGTGCTCTCATTTTCCACTCTAGATGTCCCGGGATGAACTGGCGTGTTGCTGGTGTCGTCCATGCCTGCATCGGGGGATAGGTTGCGAGGTGTGAAAGAACAAGTCTGCTGAGAATGCATTCTGCATGGCTCCCGGCGGCCCCCCTTCCGGGCTTCCCCCCCCCATTGACCTATGCACATTGATATCCAGCTGGAAGGGACCAGGCACATACTGTGCGCCGTTTGCATGCTCCCACACCGTTAGCATACCCAGAGACCCACAGGAATCCAAGAGTTCAGACAACTTGGCCGTTTTGGGGAGCAAAAGGGCTTGCTATTGAGTTACTGAGTAAGTAGTGATGCAGGAATTGAAAGGTAGGTAGCATGCACATTGCAAAAGCATTCTTTCCGCTTCATAGCAGCCATGCCCAAGGGCTATTACGACCCAGGGAGATAAAGCGAAGCTTATACGTTTGTTGCCACACTAACAACCTGCCTTACCTGATGTCTCCGCATCAGAGGTATCCGGGGAATCCCCAAAAAGCTCCTGGCTATGGGCACGCTCTGGAGCACAAAAAGGGAAAGGAATGGGTGGAATTTCCATGCATAGATGAGTTAGTGATACAAAACCAAGATGAGGGTACCCCTCTAACATTCATACCTTCTGATGCGGCAGCCCCCTCCACTTCCGTGATCCCCGTCCTCTGCAATCTGTAGGCTCGTGATGACCCTTAGTGGGTGTGCACCCGCGTCACCACCCAAAATTCGCGACAGCTCCTCGAAGTAAGGACAGGTAACCCGGGACGAGCCTGTCCTTTTATTTGCAGCGACCGCATGACGGTAGTCCAGCCGCATCCGCTTGGTTTTTGTGCGGCATTCTTCCGCTGTCCTTTTGTGCCCTCTTCTTTCCATTTCTCTGGCTATTTCTTCAAATATTTCGATATTGCGGTAGCTTTCCTGAAGATCCGCCTGGTACTTCTGTTCGCCCCACACTTCAAGGAGATCCTTTACCTCGGAGTGGCGCCACGCGACCCCCCTGCCTTTTGCCCTGCTTCTCCTCGGGTTGACCTCTCCCTCTCCAGGGCTGGACACATTTCCCTGGCTTGCATCTTGGGTCGCCATAGCCACCTTCAACAAAACTCTTCCGCAAAGTTTGGCTGACCACGAGGTTGCTAGTTCCGAGTAATGGCTTCCTCCTTGTCGCCCCAGTGCAGTTTCTCCCGGCGACGCTTCGCACATGCGCAGCGGCCACCAGGATTTGGCGCCGCAGGACCCCCACAGGAAGGCGGTGGAACTGCAGCCTTCCTGTGGGCGTGTCGGGGCGGAAGGTAGGAGAGATTAGGAGAGTGGAGGAGCGTGAGAGTTTGTGGATTTTGGTTTTTAAGATACTTTTATTAGATAGATAGATAGATAGGTAGAGAGAGAGAGAGAGAGAGAGAGACAGATAGATAGAAAGATAGATAGAGAGATAGAGAGCTAGAGAGATAGAAAGATAGATAGATAGAGAGATAGAGATAGAGAGAGAGAGAGAGAGAGAGAGAGATGGAGCAAGAGGGTGCCCTCTGGGAAGATTTCGAAACCAGGGAGATGCTGGCTATGGTCGAGTGGTGCGGAGGGCTCAATGTACTCCTTCGTAGTACAAATGCCCCAAACAGGGAGTACTACAAGACCATAGCCAGGGGGTTGTCACGGCAGGGGTTCGACCGGACGGCCGCGCAGGTCAACTCCAAATTCAAGGCCATCAAGGCGGCGTTCTACGAATGCATGGAACGCTTCAATGGCCATCCACCCCATGCAGCCAAGCCTCCCTACTTCCGCACCATGCTGCGGCTGTGGAAGTCTGCCGGGCGCCCCTCCTGGCGTGGCCGCAGAAGAGCACGTGAGTACCCTTGACAACCATCCCCCTCCCAATGAACAAGTGATGGTCAATCAAACAGTGGGGGGTTCCTGGTTCCCCCTATTATGTGAGCACACACTGACAGCAGCATGTGCCACTTCCCTTCCCAGGTGCCAGACGCCGTGCCACCAGGCAAAATGTTGATGTCACCGGGACCCCAGAGAGGGAAGGCAAGTGCAACACCTCCACTTCTTATGAGATTCCCAGCCCTGTCCCTGCGTATGCAAACACGTGGGGAACTGGTGTGTTTTACGGGAGGTCTGCCCGCTGTTTTGCAAAGGTTGAGAGCTTTGCTTTTTCCTGTTTCTCCAGAGCCTGAAACAATCGTGCTGGGGGACACCTCGGGCCCTGGGGAGGAAAGTGACGTTGGAGGTGCAGGGGAAGATATAGGTAAAACATGTGCAACAGCTTTGGCGTGAAAACTTTATTCACAGCTAGGAAGTTGATCTGTTTCCGGGGCAACATCTGTTTCCCGCTTGTTTCTATTTCAGCCACAGGCGCACAAGCAGAGAGCCCCGCTGGTTCCTCCCCCGGTCACGGTGACCTGGTAATTGATGTGCCAGGGGAAGAGGAGCAAGCAGCTGACGGTACAGTAACCACCTATGTGGGAGAAAATGTGGAGATTAGATGCACAATTGCTGACAGGGATGTTGAACAGTTTCCTTCCTTTCGCAGTTGGCGCACTGTCCGCGGTGGAGGAGCGACAGGAAGACTTTCCTAGACCATCCTCACGCACAGCTGGCAAGTATCAAAAAATTACTCCGCGGAAGGTGGCACACATGGAGGCCCACTCCAAGGAGTGCCTGGTCGCCAATGTCATCTTTTCTTTCCAGGTCCATCCCCCCAGGATCTGAGGTCCATTGCAAATTCCTTGATGGCGGGGATGACCACACTGGAAAGAAAAACTGCCAAGATGTGTAAGTTAGTAACACGGGTGGCCATGATGGAAGGTTGGCTACGGTGCTTTCACCAAGCGTGTCAGCACGGCGTCCTAATATCTACTCTCCCACCCACAGATGAGTCTGCACAGAGAAGCCTTTCAGAGGTGTCAGCTGCCCTCGATAATTCGTATGCAGAGATAAGGAGGGAGCTGCGGGACCTCAAGAGACAGATGAGGAGGGGCAACCTCCTATAATGTTTTTTGACCTTTGTTTTCTGTTTTTCTGTTATGTTGGGTGATAATTTTATCTAGTTATTTAATAAAATATATTTCTCTAAGCTTTCCTGTGACTTGTTTTCAATGGTTGCATATAACCAGTTCACCCTTGGAAGCAGTCTACAGTTTGACCTGCATCCACCCGCCATAGCAAGGCAGGTGTGGAAAGCACTTGAAGATCATGTGAACAGGCCCCAAATCCCATGCTAACCTGGAATGCTAAGCAGGGTGCGTTAGGATTTAAACCTGGATGGGAGACCACCACTGAAATCCATTTTGGAGAACTGGATGGAGGTTTTTCGCCACGGAGTGTTCCTACTCTGATCCCTCTCTCAGCCTCGAAGGACGGGCCACCGGGGATCCACCTGCGAGGAAATAGTGGGTTTTGGGGAGGCTTGTGTACACAAAGCAGATGGTCATCTTTCTGTCCGGAGCACCCCACTTAGCCCCCTCCTCCCCATCCTGCCAGACCGCGTCCCTGTCGTGGCCCCCACCAACCGCCCACCAATCAGGCTCTAGTTCCGTTGGAGCAAGGGATGTCAGTCGGGTCACACTCTCTCAGCCTCAAGTGACACCAACTGCAAATCAATCACGCCGTTCAGGGAGATAACTGGTCGGGCTGAATGCATGGGGTTTGCAGGCCCCCCAGCTAGCCACCCCTCCACACTCATTTCGGTCCATTCTGCCCAATGCAGGACATGGCCCCCTGCCCGTTTTCCCTCATGTTCTGGGCAGCATTTCCGGGGGACAGTCAGGGTAGCCCCACGACGCTTTTTCAACATGAAGGCGAGGCTTTCCGTGGCCCCCCTTGCCCCCCGGCTCACACATTCAGCGATTTGTGGCGGGTTGCGAAATGACGGTATTAGGGGAGACTTTCTAAAAATAACCCCCCCAATATGCCGCCGCGGAAGAATCCACAGCTCCCTGAAGCTTCCAGGCCCCCACTGAAACTCCAGGTGGCTGTGGATCTTTTGCTTTCATCCGCGGTAGCAATGGGGGGGGGGGTTTCAAAGAAATAATCCCAATTTGCCAAACCTGCAATTGATATCCCCGCAGCACTTCTTCAAAGTGAAGGCGCCATTACTCCGAGGCTTCCCGCGGGACCCCTTGGGGGCCACCATGCTGCCCTGTCCGTTCAGCGCCCTCTTGGCAGGGCACCGAAGGGTCCCCATCCGCCGCCGCCGCGGCCCCCCTTGCCCCCTGGCTCACACATGCAGCGGTTTGTGGTGGGTTGCGAAATGGCGGTGTCACTAGAGGCGACTTCCCAAGAAATTCCCCCCCACCCCCACCCCCACCCCGGATAGGCCACTCCAGATGAAGGCAATAAATCCACAGTCCCCCTGAAGCTCCAATATCCCCACGGAAACATCAAAAGGCGATTTTAAGATGGACTGTAAATAAATAATTCCAATTTAGCGTACCTGCAATGCTTTTTTCTTTTTCCTGCTGTGGGCTCTCGCTAGCGAGGATTAAAAAAAGGCGCCGTTCGGCTCTTTGTGGGGCGGACCAACCGCCGAAGCTGTCCACGCCCACGGCCCGCCCCCCGTTCATCTCAGGGGCGAATCAGCGCGTATCTGCGCTTCCACACAAGTGAGCAAGAACGTGATTGCGCGGATCAGGGGGAAAAGAAACACTTTTTTTCCGGTTTTTAAAAAGCACGTGCAAGCACAGTTGGAGACGTTTCTGAACGGATTGACGTGTGGAACTTGGAAATTAAAGATGACTCAGCACACTTTAAGGTATGGAAGACCTCCGTCAGATATCGCGCTGCACTGCGCTAAAACGTTTTATTACCCCCGTGTGGAAAGGGCCTTAGTTTCCTCAATATCCTATGTGTCAAAGATAAGAACTAACAGGGAGCATTTTACTAATCCATGAGAAGTTCACCCTACTCTCAGTGCTTGCACAAAAGATACATTGGTCTACCAAACCAATATTGTAGAATTCCCAAATGAAATTCCCATTTCATACCATCTGTTTGCATTTATGCATTGCCATATGCTTATGTTCCCCATGGAAATTCTAGTGTTTCAGAGAGAATTTTGTGGTTACAGTATGTTCTGGCAATATTATGAAAATATAGCAATAAATGAGTTCTGAAATGAATTAATGTGTTTCCCCATTACTATAGGAAGCTAAATACTGGGAGCGTGACTCGTAGAGCTTTTCTGCGTATGCGCCAGCAGATTCTTGCATTAAGAGGAAGTAAAAAAAAAATTCTTCCTCCCCTTCTATCTATCACTGCTGAAACTGAGTTTATCATAGAAATGCTTCCTTCTGTCTTGTTTTCCTCTTCTCTATGATATTAGGACTTTGGGGATACTCTGAATAAATATATGTTAATCTTTCACATTATGCAGGAGAAACCTCTGTACAAAAACCAGAGGTTGCAAGTAATGCATTGCAAGTAATGTTGTTATGTGCACTATTTCTTTTTAAATGGGGTTACATTTCAAAGGTAATGGAAGAAATAGGAGTGGAACTACTTTGCTTATGAAACAAGTAATGACAATTATTTTTTAAAGTTATATTTTAATGGCCTCTTTGAGAAATTTAACTAAGGCCATTTTCGTACTACACTGTTCTAGTGCTATTATTCCACTTTCAACATCCTGTGGGATTCTGGGGTTTGTAGTTTACTGAGGCCAAAGAACTCTCTGGCTGACAATTCTAAAGGCCCCTCCCTAAACTGCAAACCACAGGATGTTGAAAGTGAAATAAAAGTACTATAAAAATGTAGGGTGGAAATTGCCTAAGACTTCTTAAGGTTTCATGCTATTCCCTCATCAATTCTAAGGGTGTTTTTTTTTTTAAGGGATGAAAACAATATTTTTAAAAATGGGAGAAAATGTATTTCTTGAATGTTGGAAAAAGATGAAGAGAGTCATGGGGTGATGAATATCTTCAGAATCTGCAACATATTCTGCAAAATTTTTCATATGTTTTTGCATGCAAAACAGCATTTTCTGCACAGAAAACATCATTTTCCTTGCAGAAAATAATGCTATTTCCTGCATAGAAACTCTTTTTTCTACACAAAAATAACCACGTGCAAGTTTGGCATATAAAAAAACCCCAACTACAGCAGTTTCTGTGTAGAAAGCAGCATTTTCTTCCTCCACAGAAATACTATTTTATGCACAGAAAATGTTTCCTACACAGAAAATGTTTTCTAAGGGAGACAAATGAAAATTTTGTGCAGAATAACTCCCAAACTGGAAAATCAACAACAACAACAACAACCCAAACTAAAACAAAACACCACCTTTCTCACAGTGGAAAGAAAATTAAGGATTTAGTTTAGTTTAGTTCAGTTTTATTATTTCGTTTTATTTAAATCTCATATTTCTCCTTGCACAGAAACTAAGCCAGTTTATAACCAATTAAAAATATCGCTACTAGTACAAAAGTTAAAGAACAATTAAACAAACATGTTCATTAAAAAAAGAGTTCAAGCAATTTAAAACATATTTTAAACATAATAAAAATTTAAAAGGCCAACTATCTCTTAGAGATAGTTGTTCTTTTAATTTTTTATTATTTTTATTTTTTTACTTTTTTATTTATAATGTGCTATTGCCTTTCTCTAAACTACACTTCTCAAAGTACCGTACCTGCCTTTTTAAAGCTCTAGGTAGGTACTGTGGGAATTTTAGGTGAAAGAAATGCACTAGGTAAGTGGTTCTCAAACTTTCATCCTCCAAGCGTTTTGTACTTCAGCTCCCAAAGTCCCTGAAAACTGACCAAGTTGAGTAGGGCATCTGGGCACTGAAGCTGAAAATCTGAAAGATGAAAGTTTGAGAACCCCCACATCAGAGCTCTTGGGCAGAGAACTCTAAATATCTCCCCAACACTATAACTCCCAGTATTCTGTAGGACAAGACAGTAGTGGTTAAACTGGAATTAAACTGCTGTAACTGTGTAAGGTACATTTCCAGATTCCACTTTCAGACCATCTTTTTTTCTGGCAAAACAAGTGAAATTCCAGTCCTGGAAGCCGTACGTCTCTGCAGAATTTGACATCAAAAATTCCAATTTTTAAAAACCAAGTGTAGATTTCTAGGCACTTTAGAGTTATTTTGTTTTTGGACATTTTCAGCATCTGAGCAACCCATGGAGGGTCTCTGGCAGAAATTTGGACTCGCTGACACTTCCCCTTCCTCATGTTACAACATTTAACATTAACTTACAAATGCTGTGACTACAATGGCACAAACAAGGGTTTCTCCAAGCAGTCCTATCTTTCTGCAGCTAGCATAAATCTGAGAATAGTAGTACTGCAGTATTAGTTCCTTTTTTCCCCTCCAAAGTGTGGGTGGACTATTAAAAATGAATCAAAGATAAAAAGGAGAAAAATTTGTTCTTAGTGGCCTATTTTTTATTTTATTGTTATTTAAAATCTTAAGAGTTTCAATAAAAGTCTCTTTTCCTGCCTGTTGTTTCAAGATGCAGTAATTGTCAAATACTGCCCAAGTCATTTAACTAGCTTCACAGAAGTGTAGGAGGGTGCTGTCACTAGGCCAAAAACAACAACAAAAGTTCCTGGGTGTGTTTGTTAGTTTCTATTCTTAATAGAGGGTTGAGAATTGTGTGCCCCTTCAGAGCTTGTTGATCTCCAACAAGCTACAGACCCAGCCAGTATGGACCATGGTGAAAATGCTGAGAGCTGCAGTTCAGCTAGGGATGTAGTTCTTTATTATATTTCTTCTCAAAGGTAGCAATGAGTGATTTCAGCAATTTCTTCCATGTTTTTGGAAGATTTTTGAATATTCTTTCCATCCTGAAGCTCAACAACTTCTGGAGAGTGGCATGGTTCCAACTCATTCTTAATGCATAATTTATTATATATTATAATATATGTTATTATATAATTGATTATATCTCCGGATCACAAGGTGCATTCTTCTGCCCTGCCAATTTCCAGACTTTGTTCAGACAGACTACGTGTAATCTGGCTATTTCAGTTTGCTAGTTTCTACCTCTTACTCTTAATAGGCATAAGTGCACGTGTGAATAGATGAGGTGACCAATTATTCATCTGTCTACTGAGAATACAGCCTTCCAAGCTCTGATTAAGAAGTAAATACCAATGACCGCAAGGGTACTCTGTATTCCAACATTGTGGAAGTCAAAGTCAAGCCATTTTTCAAGCCGCAATATGGGACATTTGCCCTAATGTAAATCTGCTCCCTCTGCTGAAATGGAATAGTCTGTGCATCCAAGAGATGTTTGGGTGTAGCAGAGTACGCAGGAATTAAAAACACTCAGGTGCTTCTTGGAGGAAGGGTGAGACAGAAATGTAATGATGTTTGTGGATGGTTTTGCATCAGTTCCTCTCTCAGACTGATCTACTTCACAGGGTTGTTGTGAGGAGAAGATAAGGGAGAACCAGACATCTCAGCCTGGCCTTTTTGGAGTAAAAAGGAGATCAGCAAAACAGCGAGATCCACGAACTAAGGTCTCTGGACTAAACTGCAGCTCTCTTTTCTCTCTCCCTTGCAGGAAGAAAGTTGGAGAATGACTCTTTAGCCCTTATTTTCCACTGCAACCATCAGGCTTGGATAATAAAGAGAATCTATAAAAGGGGTGAGTGGGGAACATCTGAGGGTCTCAAAAATGGCCTTGGGGGCAAGAAGCAGCCCACATTTTGCTCACCCCTATGTAGAGTTTAGCTTCTTGGTCTTGTTTCTTCTACTGTGTGTTTTTGTACTACTGACTGCAGAGCTCAACTTTATCAGTGTCAAACTAAGAGCATAATTTTCTTACTCACTAAATCTGGAAATGAGTTTCATTGACTAAAAAAGAGGAGCTAACAAACAAATGAACAAAGCAAGTGTACACAGAGATAATAATATATCAGATTATAATATGACTCTGACCTCAGTTTTCCAAAAATGATATTGCTGTTTGGAGATCTGCCCGTATTTTCATTCTGTGAAATGCGGAAATGAAGATTCTGTGACTGTGAATCTCAGTTTTGCTTAAACAGAAATTTTGTCCTCCATCAGCAGTAAAGTGGTCCCATTAGAAAAGTATTTTGATATCTAGTATCTTTTGAGTCAGATGGTATTTATGAAGAAGTATTGATGACCTCTACTAAAATAAGCCTAACATAGGCCCTTTCCGCACAGTATTTACCACTCGAAAGGGCACCTGGAGCATTGTGTGATTTTGAGGAGCGATCTGCATGACGCACTCACACTCGTGTGACACTCCAGGGGCTGGGAGGCTCCGATTGCGCACCTTTTCATTTTCGGCTAGAAGCCGAAAATGGTGCACGATTGCGCATTGCTCCCGGGTGCCATGTGCACTTATCTGGCATGCGGAGCCTCCGGAGCTGCACCGGTCGCGCTTCCTGCCCCAGCTCAGCCTGGGAAAGTCCCAGGCTGCACTGTAGAAGGAAGAGGCGGGGTTCTCGTGCGAGCAGGGAGCTCGTGCAGAGCTGAAGCAGCAGGGACGTGAGAGCCTCTCTCTGGAGGCTGCTCATGCAATCCCTACACCCCAGTGCCGAAGAAAGGTAAGGTGCGGAAAGGGCCATAGTCAGAACCTATTTCTGAAGAACATCCCACACTGACTGGAGTGGGGTTTCCACTAGAGCAATCTGAGACATGCATTCTCTAGATCAGAAATGGTGAAGGTGTGTCCCTCCTAGTCCCCCTGGCTGCATGTGAACAACAGTGGACCATTTTGCAGCCCCTAAAGCCCCACTGCTTTAACTGGCAGCCCCCCACCCTATTTTTTTTTTTTTAGTCAATTTTGTGTCCAGCAATTGCTCAAACACCATTAAACATGATGATTTTGTCCCCACAGCCTTGTTAAGCTTAACTTCTCTCCATCGGCCAAAAATGAAAACAGAACTGACATGACATAATTTCCAGTCACATTGACAATGCTTGGACAGTCTCTCGGGGAGCTGGAGTCAAAAAGTGTTCTTCCTCCCTTGCAACTGCCCACTTCTGCTCTTGATGCAAGTTGAGCTATGTGTGTCTATAAGGGCAATAAACAGTTAGATACACAGAACATTTTTCTTTTACCTGTATCATAGCTCATTACAACTTACTGTTAGATATTTGCCTCTCTCTGCAGCAGAAGACAATTACATTCTGCTCAAGGCCTGGTAAAGTGTCTGTATTCCCTCTGTACCTGCTGCGCATTATATTGTAAACATTGTGCCGTACGCTGAGCCATATGCTCTAGGAACTTATGGTATCTCTTGATTTTAAGAAGGCTGGAAGTAAATTTGATTGAACATTGTGAGTTTGATTTGACTCGCCTTCCCATTATCATTAACCATCTGCCATGCTTCTGCTATGGTATTCCATCATTGTACTAATCATCTGATTATTCAAGACAACAGGGAAGATCAGATTTATAAAAGCAAATGTGCCAGCTGGGAAACAACCCTGAGAATGATCAGAATCCCATCTCAGAGTCAGGGTGCCCAAAATTGGGCCAACATTAATTTAAAGCAGGACCAGCTCTATCAGGCAGTTGATTTGAGGTATCCTGAAAGAGAAACACATTTTTAGCTAGGAAACATGTTGTGAATATGATTTTTTGAGAGTGTAGAAACAAGAAGCAACAATGGTTGCTTTAATCATTACAGTGATCACCCCTAGGTCATAACTGTAGCATACCATTACTACTGTCTGCAAGGCAACTCACAGAGTTACTTGTTACTAAGGAGTTAGCACTGCTGCTAATATTCAAACAACTGAAAATACAAGAAAGCATGGAAAGCCATTGGTAAATATAGGAAAAGCACCACTGGGAATTACCTGATACTCTCTCCCCAGTCTCCTCCCTCTCCCTCTCCATCCTTCTCCCCTTCTGGCTGGGGCAACAGCAACCTTCCCTTTCTCTCTCTTCCAAAGTTTCTCCCTTTTGAACTGGGCTGGGTAGAGCGGATGAGGACAGAAGAGCTGAGAGAATTTTTATAAAGTATATAAACCAGAATCTTCTATGGCAGTTATGAATGCAAAACTTAAAGTTACATACTTGTGATTGTTACATATTTGTGGTCCCTACATAGCCCACATCTTGCTCACTCCTATTTGATTTGAATGAACTTTGAATGAACTTCCTGAATGATTTGATTTATAGATAATTCAAAACTGGAAGACTCTATGAGCATTTGAGGAAAAAGACTAATGTGTAGAAAATGTGTTATAATCTGAACATTCCACTGAAAGTAATGAGACGTGAACTTAAGGAATGATTTCTTGACTTAGATATTTTCAGCTGATTTTAGAAGGTCAGACAGTCTTGCTTAGAGTACAGCCACTGAAGACAATGGGGACAAGGTAGTCATGATTATTGTTTAAGTGCGACTGATTTCAGTGGATCCATTCCATATCTGGATCCCACTGGTAGGAACAAATCCTTTCATAGTGCCAAGACTTCTTGGGACATGCAGCAAAAAAAGATGAGTTCCTAGCTATATATGCTATCAAGAGCTTATTAAAATAAAATATTTTCAGATCCTTCAGATTCTTTGGTGAAGCCAAAGAGACAAGTCCTATTGCTTCATTGTAACAAATAAGTTAAAATGCTCCAGAAACACCTTAAATATTAACTGATTTGCTACAGGATGAGTTTTGATGAAGTGAGTTTCTGCTCCCCTACCCCAGCTCAGCCCTTTGACCTCCACTAGTAAGAGCCTCTGATAAGGTAGGCTGTATGATGCCACAAGACTCTTTGACTTCTGTTCAAACCATTGGTCCTAACAGAGGAAAGGAGGAGGAGGAGAAAGAAGAAAAACAAGAGCCATTCAGAGAAAGACATACTTCTGTACCATACCTTGAAATATCTTTTGGGTCACTGAGTGATCCTCTAGAAGTCCGTCATGAATTTTGGGTGTCAGTTGAACCTGTTCCAAACCCCATCTTATACCACTGTTGTGTAAGACTAAAATGGAGTTAGGTAGAGAACCATGTATCACAAGCTCCTCAAGCTCTTTGGTGGAAAAGGTGGAATATAAAAGAGAAACAAAACAAATACATATATTTTTAAATTCCAGCAAGCTTCCAGTGGCCTTATTCCAAAGGAAATCAGAACTAGAATAAATATTGCATCTCTGGAAATTCTCCATGCTTGGGGAATTGGCAGGCACACGGAACAGTGTATATACTGAAGAAATTCCTATAAAAAAAGTAATGTATGTAGGATTTAGTTATGATTATTGTCAGAAATTGGGCTCAACCTGAGTAACATACTTTGTGTTGTCTTCTCTCTAGATAGCCATGCTTTTTTCTGCATTCTGATTTCACTTGGCTTGGGTCTCATTAAATGTGCATGAATCTGTCTCTTCTTCATTGGTTTGCAGATAGGATGCCAGGAACTAAGCCTATGTAGATTAGACTGTAAAGCTTTTTTTTTTAAGTGTTGTTTTGAATATGCATCTGATGGCAAGGAAGCACAATGAGCCAACATGGGCAGAGTGAATATGTTGACTTCAAGAAATATAAATGAAACATAACCAGCATCCTGTAAAAATTCAAATTAAATTAAATTCATATATCTAGATAAAGTGGTATTGGATTTTTCCCATACTTTTCATTGGCTAATACGTCTGTATATGATCCATGCAGACAATAGCTGATCCATCACAGTCATTTTGTACAGTCTGGCATTCATAAAAGTGATATATCTTGGCAGTGGTCATAACAGCTAGGAGCTGATCATAATTCTGCATGATTATTGGAGAAATCTACTTCATGCCAAGCCCCTTGAACAGATGTGCCAGTTCTCCATGAACGTTATTGTCCTTTCTATCTATACCAAAAAGAAAAAACAAAAAACAGGGTTCAAGATGAGGACACCAAATTCCTATACCAGATCCTACCAGAAGTATGTAGTTCATAAATACAAGAAGCACAGATGCTGTAATCATTGACACCATGATGCTTTTAAGGTAAGAGTCTATGGCCTCTATGGTCACAGGATGGTATGTTTACTGCTTTCATCAACATAAGTTGGGTTGGGTTAGCTACCTGAAGACCATCTGTGAGTGAAAGAGAGAAAGCTTGCCAACTGCTGCTTAAAGCATCTGACACCTTTTCCTTCTCTCTGGGACTCCTTTACTACAACTGAGTGCAGGACTGGGGTACAAAGGTAGTGTCCAGAAGGTTCCCCAGCTGGATGGGGTTAGTTACCTCAGCTGGGGAATTATGTGGTCTGTTATGTGGGTAGGTCCTCCATGGGCAGATCTGACACCAAGTTCAACCCTTTGGGGGAGATATTTCTGGGGAGGTACAAAGATGGTAGCTTGTCCTGCCACTGCTCTACAGAAAACAGCAAGCAGCCTGCTTATGGACACTGCTCTGTGAAACCACTGGGCATTTGTGTGAAGAGGGGAGACATATTTTCAACAAAGTGCAGGAGGCAATAGTGCTCAGCTAGCAGCTATCAAACTTATGCAGACTTAGAGAAAGAGAGATAGAAACAGGAGACAAGTGCTCTACCTTGGTGGTAAAGTTCAGAATAGGGTGTTAGTCATGCCTAAACTGTCTCCTAACCCAAGTAGCCTGAATAGCCATGGCAAAAGTCCCTGGGTTGACAACACTGCTGCATAATGCCAGATAAATGAATAGTAAAATGTCTGCCATTCAGGATTTGATTCTGGCTGAACATGCTGACCTGGCATATGTTACAGAAAGCTAGCTGGATGAAACCTAACTTTTCCTATCAGGATTCTCTGTGTAGCAGCAGGCAAGACCTAGGTTAAGGGCTTGGAGATGGAGTTGCAGTTGTCTGCTGTGATGTTCTTCTCCCTATCTAAGCACCCTATCCTTCAATTTATAGAGTCTATGTTTATTTTAACATGGGTGGTGAGGACAGAGTAGGTATTTTGCTGGTGTTTCACCCAACCCACTGCTCAGTAGTTTCCTTTCCTGAGCTAGCCAGGGTGGTCTCAGTGAGATTGTTCAATTCCCCACAGTCTGTGATGCTGGGGCACTTCAACATCCATACTGAGACTGCCATGATGGGAGTGGCTGAGGATTTCATGTCTGTCATGACAACCCTGGAACTATCCCAAGTGCTTTCTGGCCAACACATGCTGCCGGGCATATTCTAGACCTTGTTTTCTGTATTGGATGGTATGATGATGATTTGGGAGTGGAGGAGCTTTCTACTGTTTTGTTGTCAGAGTTTGAACGCTTCTTGGTCAGGTTTAGCCTTGCTGGGACTTGAAGCCTCTGCAGAGGTGTGGGACCTATTAATATGATCTGCTCCTGGAGGCTTAAGGGTCTGGATGGATTCCTGATGGCTCTTGTGGAGTTTTCTGAACAAAAAAAAGTAGAATTTTAGAGTGGAGCTAAGTTGGTCCCCTAGTTCTCTGAGGAGTTAGCAGCTATAAAATAGTGAGACAAAGACTAGAGCGCCACTGGCAGAAAACTCAGAATGAGTCTGACCACAAATGGGCTAAAGTCTATCTGAAGTCCTGTGGTGGGGCAATAAGCATAGCACAAAAAAGGGGAGGGGGATGAGGGTCTGCCACCACTGCATTTTCAAAGAACCACCCAGCTGAACTAATCTGAATAGTCAGCTGCTACAGTTTGACTCACAGTGGAATTTAAGCCACTCAAACAGTCCACTGTGAAAAAACTGCCCACAGATAAAAATCACTCAGATCTTCTTGGACTTGGACGTTAGAGTTGATACGGGTGCTGCAGATGTAACCTTGGTTTGTAGAGGACTATTGGATATGTCACCATTTGTGAAGACCAAGGATGTGGACAGGATCCTTGGACAGGTGAGAGCCACTACATGTATACTAGACCCTTACTTCCCCTGGTTTATGAAACAGGCCAGAGGGGGACAGGCTGAGTGGGTAAGGGGATTGATTAATGCTTCTTTACAACAAGACAAGGTCTCAAAATTCCAAGTAAGCTGTTTCTGTGCTAAAACAGTGTGTGACAACTGTAATGCACAGGTAAGGGTGGACAAACTGAAGCTTAATTCAGACAAGACAGAGGTAAGATTCAGTATGTGCTAGATGTGGTGATACTCCCCCTGAAGAAAATAGGTACACAATTTGAATGTACTCTTGGATTCAACCCTGAACCTAAAAGTCTAGGATTCAGTGGTGACCAGAACTACATTTGCACAGTTAAAGCTAGTGCACTGATTGCACCCATTCCTGATGTCATCTGATCTGACCATAGTAACACAGGTTTTGGATAACTGTAATGTGCTCTACATGAAACTACCTTTGAAAAGCGCTTGGAAACTTTAGTTAGCCTAAAAAGCTACACCCATGTTGTTAACATGCAGCTACACATAACTTCCTTGTTGTAATAGCTTCAGTTCCAGTCCATTTCTGGGCACAATTCAAAGTGCTATTAATGACTTATAATAATCCCCTAAGCTATCTAAAGGACTGTATCTCTCTATACAAAATCAATACCAGCTCTAAGATCTTCTGGAGAGGCCCTTCTCTCTGTTCTACCACCTTTTCATGTTTATTGGGTATGAAAAAGAATGAGATCTTTCTTGGTGGCTTCTCCCAGACTTTGGGACCACTTCTCTATGGAGGCTAGAATGGATCCCTCTTTTCTCTCCTTCTGATGGCAAGATGGCTCTGTGTGTGTGTGTGTGTGTGTGTGTGTTTGAATAACTGTGATAGGTTTTTACTTGTATGTTCTGCTGGGGTTTTTTTTTTGGTATGTATATAGTATTTTGATGAATTTTAATGGTTTTAATTTTATAAATTGTTTAATTGTTTTTCAAATAACTTTTGCATTTATATTTTATATATTTGATATGTTTCAATAAGGCTTTCCATTCCTTTTAATTTATGTGAAATGACAAAGCCTGGCATCTAAACTTGGACTGCTCTGATCACACTTACAGAATTATTCTGTAGTGCTGTGAATGTACTGAAATTGTCCTTGGTTTGCAATTGTTAACAATAACTTACATCTGTCCAAAGTGCTATTTAATTTGCAGACAGCCAATTTGTCCATCTGTTCAAGCCCAGAGTAATTTCACAGGTGGGATCAGGAACATAGCAACAAGTTAAGTTTGCCAGAAAGAGTAACTATAATATTTTATTAATATTGAAGAGGAAAGATCAACAAATTCTTTCATCTGAGAGGAAAAAAAAGATGATTAAAAGAATGATCTTGGGTTAAAATACTGACACAAAGAGGAAAGTGCTGACATGGCATGATGATTCTGATGAAGCCTCTACATATGCTACAGTCAGAAAACAACTATTTTTCCTGTTCTGGGAGTGTTCTGGTTTAAATGCCCTGGAGGGTACACCTGTGATCCAAGAAAGCAAGTACTGGAGAAACCACACCAAAACAAGGTTAAACACAGAAAGTCTGTAAGAGCAGAAGCATGGCCCATGCAACCCAGGGTCTGAGCACAAACAGTATTTCAAGAAGGGTCCAAGACAAGCAGGAAGATGTTGGAGAGAATAGTCCAAGGAATAAGCCCAAGTTCAGGAAATGAGAGAGCAGGGGAATGTCACACAATCCCAAGCAGAAACCATGGCTTTGTTGCCTTACAACAAAGAGAAGACCTTGACTTTACTAATCTATAGCTGGTTGTAAAACAGCATAGCTGGCCTAATTAGCCCAGTGTCTTTTTTTTAAAGCATACCAAGGCAGGTCTTGCTCCTTTGGAGCTTCTGATTTAATCACCAACACAGAGAAGGGCACAGTGGCTCTGACTCCTGCTCATCAAGGTCTACATGTGATAGTCCAGGTTCCATTTCTACAGTAGGGCTGCTAAGGCTATCCACTTTCTCTGCTTCTGACTGAAGCCTGTTATATGGGCTCTTCTCTTCACAGTTTCTTATCAGGGGAAGCCTCCTGCAGGGAGGACATGGATGTGGGAGGGAGAGGAATGAGACTACAGGATGACCTCATTATGAATGGTTGCACAGAATAACCTATGAAATATAAAAATATTTTTAAGAAATGACTTAGCTCTGTCCAGAACAAGTTCTATTATGTATTCTTACCTTTATAGAGCAACATATGAACCAAACCAGAATATGTGGGGGAAAGAGAGATCATGTCTCCTACTTTCGGGTCTCTCAAGACAGCTCTTTTTATTTCCAGTCCTCCAGAAGGCTGCCTAAAGTTCTCTTCTGCTTGCTTGACTGAAAGTATGGCTAAGCACTGGTAACAAAAATTCTTTTGCCATTGTATTAGTAAGCAGATAAAATCAGAGAGGATTTTACATCTTTTTGTCACATACCTTTCAATACTGATGCATGTGATATGCTGGCAAAATTTCAGCATGGACAGCTGGAGGTACAAGTCAACTGTGAACTGAAAGCAAAAGAGAACAACATGACTTTTTCTGAAATTTTATAAGCTATGGGTACATAATGAAGAATTTCCAGCACTCTGGAGATGTAAGCTTGAAATAGCATCTCTCTTTGGAGAAACCCACTGCTGTGAGCAATTCTTCTCAAAGCTAACACTCCCCAAGAGCCACCTTCATGCCAGATTAACAGAAAAAAATTTGGAAAGACAATTGTGAAAGGCAGTATCACCAAAACAGCTGAATATTCTGGAACTGAACAACAAAACAACCATCACACTAGAGGATATTGGGTGTGATATCAATGAATTAAAATGCATATGTAAATACATAGAAGTAGAAGACAAAAAATTGCTAGAAAAGGAGGTGACACCACATTCATCAAACCCTGCTTCCTACTAAAAATCTGTGGTTAAGATCCTACATCAAGGAAACAGAGTGCAACTTTATGCTCAAGGAGTTAATGAGCTGTGACGTTGCACAACTGAATGCATAATCAATGCAATGTATATTCAAATCCATGGATTGCTAATGTGTGTAATTAACTCATTTTGGTTCCACTCATATTGTGAGCCACCTTGAGTCCCATATTAGGATAAAAGGTGGAATATAAATTAAATAAATTAAAATAAATAAATATAAATAAATAAATAAATAAATAAATAAATGTGCAGCTCCACTCCCAGGACCTTGAACTGAGCAGACCCATTCTGCATCAGACAAAAATGTCCAAAGAATTCTGTAGGAGGGCTTACACATGCACAAGACACCAATAGGATTTTGGCATTATAAGAGTGAGATTTTGACTTCGCTTGCTTTCTGTTTCACTTTGCCTTTGTTTGCACCAACTGTTGGAATGAAGCTCATCCGAGTTTTTTTAAAATTAAATATGACCTGAGAACTGGTAAACTTTCACTATCCCTGACATAATGTCTTGGAGCAGTCAATTCTACATATGGGGGTGCTGCCATTGAGAAAGCTCTCTTGGACATTGCTATCTGTTGCAGAAATGTGAAATCTTTCATCTCTGATGGTTTCATCTGGAATCATCTGGAGAGCTGGAGACCACACACACGCCAGCTTAAAGAGAGGTTCATGGACCATGAAGATTCAGCTTTATCTGTGCCTCCCTCCCAGTGATTCTGTTGCTTCCAGTCAGCATCTACCATTGGTTGCACAGAAGCAGAGACCCAAATAACACAAAAGGGCAAAAAGCTATACAATAAGCCTTGAGGAGTTGTATGTGCACACAGTCAAAACATAAGTAGGAACTGATCTTAAAAGATGGCCCTTCAGATGGCTAAGTTCAATTTATATTGCCATGTGTACATTTCATGTTTCTGTGTGAGCATGAGACTATTTGCTGTTTAGGACTTATTCTGTGCATATAACCTTTCTGCACACAAGAAATTGCTCTTTTCTCTGCAGAATAAACCCCATATAAAATTTGCACAGAATAAACCCTGAACTGCAAAGATTCTTATCAGTCCAGGGTTCTCCTCATCAGCGTTTTCTGACGTTTGAGAAATTTTAACCATTTTCCAAGTATTTTTGAATAATCTTTTCATCCCTATTCCCCTAGACTTCCATCAGGGGAAAGAAATAACATATTTTTCAATATACACAGCCACTTACCAGCCCATACTTAGGTAAGTTTACCTGGGTAGACTTCTACCATCCCTTCTAGTCCAACTTAATCTGAGTTAGAGGAAAACCAGGTTTTAAATGATATCCTTGAAGCTTCCTTTTCTTTTTTAAAATTAAAGCTTTAATCAGCAAACAGGGACCAGCCCTAAATAAATTTAAAGAGGTTGCCAAGCCTCCAGAAGATGCTACTTTCACATTCCAACTTTCCTTCCAAAATGGAGGTTTGGGAATTAAATGAAAGGGTTAAGCCACAGGTGCTTTAAGAATTTAAGGAGGAAAAAAGAGTTGGAGGGGAGGAAGTGAACTTGCAACTTTGCCCTGGTGTTCCTTCATTAAGGTTGCCCCAATTGTGCAAGGCATGTTGTGTGTATGTGTGTATGCGCACATATGCATAAGCTAGCTAGCTTTACATGCATGCCCTCCTGTTCTCTCTCACATGTGCATACACCAGTAACTGTTTGACAACATAGCCTTGGTACTACAGTCTAAGTGTTCAGAGCACAGCATACACTGTCTGCTGGAGAGTGGTAAAAGTCAGTCAAGCAGTGGGGCCCCTAAGTGCACCCCTTATTGCTTCATTAGGGGCAGACTCCACCCACCATCCCGTGCTTGGTATGCCACTGTACATCTGTAGTGCAATCATGAAATAAGGAAGTTAACTAGACTAGTTCTTATGCATAGCAAAGGCATATCTATAGACCTTCTTGCAAGGCAGGATTCAAGACTGTAGGGTTAGCATAGATCAAATGGAGCATCCAAATGTAAAGACAAATATAGGAACTTGCTTCTACTAACAAAGAAGCTAGATTCTGTTTTATAAAAAAGACCAGCTACAGTTTAGTCAAAATCTATTAGAAAGACAGGACCCTCTCAGTCCCAAACATTCTAGTCATTTGACATCTAAAGTGATGCTTTCCCACCATGGATGAAATAGCTTTGTCACCAATGAGCAGGCATATGTAGATGTTTGAAGTATTACACAGTCACACACTAGCTATATTCACACTGATCTGTACCAGATGGAGACTAACCAGAAGATATAAGTCCTTTTCGCATGGCATTTCTGAAGCGAAAGGGCCTGACGCAGACCGTGCATGCATTTTTTCATTTTCAGCTCAAAGCCGAAAATGCTGTGCGGTTGTGCATCGCTCTGGGGCTCTGCACTCACTTACCTGGCTTTCAGAGCCTTGGGAGCTGGGCCGGTCGCGCATCCTCTCCTCAGTGCAGCCTGTGAGGTCCCAGGCTGCACTGTGAACAGAAGAGGTGGGGCGTTCGTGCGACGAGGAAGGATCTGCGGAGCTGAAGCAGGAGGGATCCTTCCAAGCATTCATGCGTGAGCTGAGCAGCCCAGCACTGGGAAAAGGTAAGGTGTGAAAAGGGCCATAGAAAGATACAAAAGCAAAAGAAGGTTTCTCCATAACAGTGGATCAATATTTTGGGGTGGAGAAAGAAAGGAGATTGCAGTTTGAGAAGGAAATATGAAATGACGATTTTGCATACTGTACAACTTTGCAGTAAATTTTGACAGGGACCAATTTGTAGGCACTTTTGTGCTGAAGTGACTGGTTTTCTCTCTCTCCTTCTCTCTCTCTCTTTCACAAAGCAGCAAACATTCATACTTATTAAAAATGGGTAACTGCACAAGTATTTCTAGCAAAAGAAAGTAGGTTTGCCTATTACATACAGATTCTAGGAGGAAAAAGTTTTTATTTCTTTTAAGGGTGTGATGGCTAAATACACTCTGGATAGCAAGTGAAATGGGATATAAAATAATATTAATCTAGAAAACTGCCTTCTCCCCAAACATTTAAAGCCACCTCTCCACCCAAAGACATTCATTCTGTTACAGTGAAATTCATTTTGTCATCAGTTGCTCTGTTGATATGTGGATGAAAATCTCACCTTGATGCACAACAAAAAATCTTTCTTTTTGTTGTAAGTCATTTTTATTATGTTTTTGTCAATTTTAGTGCCTAGTAGGATTGTACATATGGCTTCAGAGAAGATGTGAATCATCCAAATTGGTCCACTTTGGGCCTCAGAATGGAAGCCCTGAATCAGCTACAGCCACATACCAATGAGAAACACTGCAGAAGAAAGACATTTTGTTTTTTCATTTTGTTTGTTATGCAGCCCCATAAATCAACTCCAAAATGGATTAATTATATCTGCAAACTCTTTTACAGAAGTGATTAAAAAAAAGAGCAACATGTGTGCTTCTTTTTTTGCCATCTCCGCTGAAATACAAGAAGGGAAAAACTGTGTATGTCTACCATGGGGGGCAGTACACATCTGAAGGTTTCAAAATGTTACTGGCTGGGATTTCGGAGGTTTTTTTGTCTGATAGGTAACCTTTTCTAGCTCTGGGGGGATGTAAGAACTGCTCATCTTACCTGTTTGCATATAGCACAAGGGAAGATTAAAGCCCAGGTAGACTGTTTCACCTCTTTTGCTATTCTTGTGAGCTGTACAAAATCACTGTGCAACCTTGCATTTTAGCCTGTGTAATCTCTGTCTCAGATTCTCCTTTGTTCTTGATACTGTACATGGCTATTTCTCCCTTCGCATGCTGAAAAAAGTATGAGTTTTGCCAACACTGACTGCCTGCGTGGTGCAGGAAGGCAGAGAAGATTAGATGTATCTGGGATTTGATCACCACCACACCTCAAAGTGGACTGCTATATAGTAAAAGCTGTTGTGGGCAACGGCTTGGCTATAGGTGTAGTGCAAGATCAGCATGTTCATGTCCTAAGGTTTTACCCACATTGATATAGAAGAAGAACCTCAGATCTACAAGAGCAATTGAAGCAAAGAACTAAGTATGTTAATGGCCATTTCCGCACAGGATATTAGAAATGGTGCAGTCTGTCCTCCAGGGAGGACGTCTGCACCTGGGAGCGGACTGGGTCTGGACTACTTAGTGTAGTTCCGCACCTCAGCCCACTCTGGAACGACCCCAAGTGGTTGTTCAGCGTGCTTTTGAAAAACCTGTTTCCAGTGCGAGCCTGCTCCCTTGTGCAGATTTGCGAGCCTGCGATTTGCCGGGAGCGGGCTTTAGGCTGGTGAGCTTCAGCAGTTGATCGAGACCCTCGACCAACTGGAAGCCACCATTTTCGTGCCCAGAGCAGTGCGGAGCAACGAGCACGCACTGCTCCAGAGCAGCCTGGACAGGACTGGGGAGCCAAAAGATCCAATAAGTAGCGTCATGGGGTGATTCCATTGCCCCATGCGGAAATGGCCAATGTCTTTGCTTCAGCCTTGCTGGATTGGGTATGTGATTGGCATCCAATGGCTCACCTTTGGTCAATGAAATGAAGGCAATGATAGGATGGGACTTGACAGAGCTCCAGGTGTTGGCAAAACTGACTCCATGTAGAATGTTTTAATCATGCCCCACCACACCTTTTGAATTCTACTTCTATTCATGCATATCTGCTTGACTCAAAAGATGTAAGAATAAAAGTGGAAAAAAATGTGGGCCGGGGAAGACAAACAAAAACTCTTGGTTATAGCTCCTTGTCTGGTCATTTTGACACCTAACTCATTTTATCCCAAGTATCCAATGAAGAAAGGTGGCCTAATCATGATTAAGAATACAAAAATGTGTCAGTCTTTTTGATGTTGATTTTCCCCTACATCATATGAAATGTCCATTACAAGGCTGGCCTCATCATTAGGCATTTTGGAACAAAATGGAAGTGGGTGAAATGGCTGAGAAACAGTCCTTGTCAATTTAGCCCGCCCTATTCACAATTGAAAAACAGATTACAAGAGCACACTATGATATGAATATATTAGATGGAGATTGTGGTTGTGATTCTGAAGACATTTACTAGGGATTAAACCCTAATGAAGGCAGTAAACATACATACAACTGCACTGTGCTCTGCAAGGGGTCAAGAAAAAAGTATCAGCAATAATACTAAGCCATTTATGGAGCAAAAAGAAAGACATGATCACAGACAACACTGAACAAAACCAGAGCCAGAAATGAAAGGTTACATCTACATGTGGTGAAGCCTCAATGCTACTTAGCATAGCATCCATTATACTTTGAATGACAATGTGATTGCAATTATTCTCTGACTAAATTAATTCACAGCCTGTATGTGTAGCTTTATGATAACTGCTTGATTTTGCAAGTACCTAAAAAGGTATGAAAAATCAAAACTAAAATGAGTGGAGGGAAATCAACATGCTATGATATCTGGCAGATTCCAGGCCTTAGATTCTGCATTTATTCTATACTTTGGGGAGCAGTTTAGCTGGACTTCTGTCTGCCTTTTCTTGCCTCTTTTTCCTGTGTTCCCGGGTGAATTGATACAAGTCACACTTATGTTCCATTTAATCCTGAATAAGCATAAATTTTCTTAAGTGACAGGCCTTCAGTTACTACTGGCATGTTCTCTCCAGTCAGCAGAATAATTTAATATGATAAAAGTCATTATTTATTTAGGATCCTTAGGGATGTAATTTATGCATATAAAGGCAGAGGTTTATATTGCACTTAAAATGTTTCAAGTCGCTACCAATCAGCTTGTCAGGAAATGATCAGCAGAGAAAACATATTTATCTTGAACACAAAATGATCTAGAATAGTAAAATGTATGAGTGTAGATTCTTTTTAAAAAATTGCATTTGCATCATTTGGAAAATTCATTTAAATTTGCTGAATTAATTTTTCTGCTGAAAATCTCCGTAAGTGCAGGAAAGGTCCCTCCCATAAGTAACCCCACTAAAGATGAGAGCTTTTCAGTTTCATAAGGGTTTCTGAGAATTATTTGGGCATTATACTGATGTCTTTACAAGAAACTGCAAGTGATATGAAGTTGCTACTGCCTGTGTCTCTGTCCATCTGCTACTCACATTATTTGGGCAACCATAGTGCACAATGTGTTGTTTTCAATGCTCCATGAAACTCATAAAATCAAGCATTCGCATTCAAACTGGGTACAAATGAACTATCAAAAAACCCCAATAAAATAGTCCTTTGCATTAACATAGTTTATGACATGTAGGCTAGAAAACAGGCCTTCTGTGCTCAATATGGCATACACTAGATGCAACTAAAAGTGACATGGGGCAATTATCATTATGTTTTGTTCTTACTGAGTGTCAGCTAAAATTATGAGAAGTCAATTTTGCTAACACAATGTTGGGCATAAACTGCCTGGATTAATAGAAGTACTTAGCCAGCATGTGGTGTTTTCTAACAAACAAACACTCACTGTGAAAAATATTGTTGTGTGATAGGGAACACCAAGGTCCTACACAGACAATATTAGCCTGTTAGTATCGGCAGCAGAGAGTGGACTCAAACCATAGACATTCCAGAAAAGGATCTGAAATCCAGGCAACTGGACTTCTTACTGAATCTCCAAGGCCCAAGTTATAGCCTGAATTATACTCTTGTCAACCTACCTTTCCTCATGACTGGTAAAATCTTTAGCCTTATCTAGCCATTTTCAGTGTTGAAATAGTAAGCACACGCAAAGAAGAGAAGCATGTTAGCATCTTCACCCCCACCATTTTTTCTTTTCACATGGATTTCAAATAGTCCAAATAAGAGAGCTTCTTCTGTCCCTGGAGAATCTCCCTGTGATTTCGAAAATCATGTCAAAAGAAAAATTTGATGAAGTCTTTGTGTTCTGGTCCAGTTGTGATGCGATGCTTTTAAGCGATCTCCCTTTTAAACCCTTTGTAGGGACACAAAGTAGCAGCTAAGCATATAGAACTGAATTCTGGACTTGTTCTAGAAATTGGCTTGCTTGTTGAGTCCATGTTTTTCTTGCATGTCATTGATTTGTTGTAGCTAGGGGATTTGGGAAGTAGTGGTTCAAAAAAGTGACTTTTCCAAGCATCTGGTCCCGAGTGCTCACATAAAATAAGAAATATATCTAATGACAAACTAATGTCAGTTGAACATCTATACATCAAACCTCAAAAATCATGCTGGACAAACACTCCAAAACATCAGTATTCCTCACCTTAATCCTGAACTTGAGTATGAAAATAAACTTATCTTCTCATAGGTGAGATTTCTAATATTCAGGCCAAGAACAACAACAAGGGCCAGGGAAGGGAAAAAGAGCTAAATAATTAATCAATCATTATTGAAATCTCAAGAAATATTTTGGTTCAGACAGATGTATTAGCTTTTCCATAGCTATTTCCTAATACCAAAATGGTGAGGGGGCTGGAAGCCATGCCCTATGAGGACAGACTTAGAGAGCTGGGTATGTTTAGTCTGCAGAAGAGAAGGTTGAGAGCGGACATGATAGCCATGTTTAAATATTTGAAGGGATGTCATGTTGAGGAGGGAGTGAACTTGTTTTCTCCTGCTCTTGAGACCAGGACAAGGAGCAATGGATACAAGCTGCAGGAGGGGAGATTCCACCTGAACCTCAGGAAGAATTTCCTGACAGTCAGGGCTGTCCGGCAGTGGAATGTGCTGCCACGGAGTGTGGTGGAGTCTCCTTTGTTGGAGGTTTTAAGCGGAGGCTGAATGGCCACTTGTCGGGAGTGCTTTGATGGTTTTCCTGCATGGCAGGGGGTTGGACTGGATGGCCCTTGTGGTCTCTTCCAACTCTACATTTCTATGATTCTATGATTCTATGCTTTTTTAGAAATTGTGTCCTTTTAAAACACCTATTTGCAAAGTTCTCTTTTTCTTTCTTCCCTTTTTCTTAGATGACTTTGATGTTATTTTTAAAAAATCCTGATCTCTCTGCCCATGGTCTACAGTGATTTGCATGCTCATAGGAAACCCATCAAAGGGCAAAGTCTTGATTTGTCAGATGCCAGGAGGGAGAAAATCAATTTCAATCCTTGAAGAGACAAAACTGCTACTGCAGAAGTCACCTGGTGCTTTGATAGGCTCTTTGCTATTGAGAACTTGCAGAGGAGACTCTGTACCTGAAGGGATGTTTGTGCCAACTTAGTTTACTAACACCTTGGTCCAATGTGTCCAGAATACAGAGTTAGAAATTCAGCTGATTTTTGAAATACATACTTAAGGTAATGTATTTTAAAGTCTGGGTTGGAATGGATTTTATAGAAACTTTGGAAACTAGATGCTTCTGATAGAATATGAAGATTCTGGTAATTTTATGCAAAGACCATGCTCTATAACTGAAATCCCAGGCTGATTCTGGGGATCAAACTAGGCAATACTTATTGCAGATATTTGGAAACTATGCTTCCTCAAGTGATGAAAGACATCTGTTTGTCATAACACATTATGTCCATTTTTACCTTTACTGTGATCAATAAGAAAACAAAACACAGTAAACACAAAATAGGTAAAGACCACATGATGGTCTTTACCTATTTTGTGTTTACTGTGTTCTGTTTTCTTATTGATCACAGTAAAGGTAAAAATGGACATAATTTGCAAATCCAATTGCCTCTCTGAGGAAATACCATTTTGAGAGGGAAAATGGGTTTAGCACAGGGAATACACACTCCTTTTAATATCTAGGCCATTTCTGCACTGCACTTGTTATAGTGGTATCATTCCACTTTCAACATCCTATGAAATCCTGGGGTTTGCAGTTTGGGGAGGGACATTTGGAATTCTCTGTCAGAGAGCTCTTTGGCCTCAGTGAACTACAAACTCCAGAATTCTACAGGATGTTGAAAGTGGAATAATAGCACTATAACAGTATAGTGTGAAAATGGCCCTAGTTTGATCCTGATTCCCAAGAAATCATCTTCCTATTCTGAATCTTAGATAGGAATGTGAAACGTTGCCTCAAGAATGGGAGCCGGACATCCAAGCGTGAAGTAAAACAGGCCACAGCACTTAATAATTATTATATACAACAATCAATGGCAGAGAGAAAAGTCCCTTTCCAATTCATTACCCCCTTGCCTCTGAGATCAGCCTGCTCCCTGGCTCCACTAGAGCCACCCGCAGCCAATTTGTGAGAATGAGTGTGAGGCTACTCCCTGAGGCTCCACCCCCAGTTGTCCAAAAGTGGTAAATGCTCCTCAACAGCCATCCTCCCCTTCCAGGTCCTCATCAGCCCATAGTTTTAACCACTGGTCTTTCTTCTCTTGCGTACTACCCTTCAGTTGTGACAGATGCCACATATTTGAAAGACAGCATTGCCATAATTTCAGTGACAAACAGTCAAAACAGAAAACCAACAAATCTCTCTTTCCCTGTCCCCTAAATTCCCTGGAAAATGTGAAAAACATGCCAAAGTCACATGAAAAAATTCTTCCTTGGCCCCATAAGGCCCAGGGATGTGCAGAATGTAGCAGGTGTGTGTGTGTGTGTGTGTATGTATGTATGTATGTATGTGTGTGTGCTTGCAACTCATCTGGCCAAAAAGAGGTCAAGAATATGCTGCAGGCCCAGTTTAAGGCCAGTGACCTTATGAAACCAATCCTCTTGTGAGACCACAGGCCAGGTTTTGTGGGGACAGAGGGCTCATGAGACTTGGCCTTCCTCTCAAGTCTCACAATGGCTGCAGCAGTAGCCATCACCATATTCCTCTTCCCTATTGGCTGAGCTAGCACTTGGGCAATGTGGGTGCTGGCTAGCTTGGCACAAAGAAAGCCTTCAGCAAAGTATGCTTGTGGAGGCAAACATCTTTAAGGCCCTTTCTGCACGAGGCTGGTGAATTAGTTCGTGCTGTTTCTTACCGGATTTTCTGGGCTCGAAACAAGGTGGACTTTCCCTCATTTCCTTCCGCACGGCTACTTTGTATGTTCCATTCTGATTCAGAGGAGTGCGAGTTCATGAATCTACACTGCCTCCGCCGTGGCCACTCCCACTACTCCCCTCACCCTGCCCCATTGGCTGTGATTGGCCCTTCCCCCCCATGGTTTAGTATGTCATTGCATACGTGTGTACCTGCATACATGCATAAGTCCATACTATCCCTTGGTCCCTCCCATGAGCCCTCCCCTGGCCACCAATTTGTATTGGCGCAAATGTACATGTCTGCACCACTGTGAAAGAATGAATCGGATTGATCTGGAAAATTGGAAAACTGATTTCTTCCGGTTTTCAAATGGCACACTTTATCACCACATTGGGGCACATTTAGTCGGAATTATGTGCGGAATGAAGGTAAATAAACCGAACCTAGTCTGCTCCAATTTGCAGAAGACCTCCATGGCAAGATGGATTGGCCCGCCTTAGGCGGAAAGGGCCTAAGATGAAATATACACTCCATAATCAGGGAGAAAGCCTAATTGTATGACACTCAGAGGAATTTATTTCTGAGTAGCCATCATCAGGATTAAATTGCCAGTGTCACTTTCATGTGCTTTTGTTGGAAGATGGAAGCAAGTTTTCAGGTAAACAGAGTTCTTTAAAGCAAGACAAGCTTTTGATTTCTTTCTGCAACCAATTGAATGTCAAATGCCTGATTGACTAAAAAGGCCTTTGTCTGATTTCTGAAGGAGAGCAGAGAGGGGGGCCAACTAAGCTCCCATGGAAGGGAATTCCACAGGCAAGGAGCAGCCACTGAGAAGGCATCCCATGGGAACACATCACATTTTGTTTATTTAACAAAAGGAGATCTATCCTAGGCTCTTAAGAAAATTAAAAGCTCTGTACTAGAAACACAGAATCATTGAACTGGAAGGGACCTTGGAGATCAAGTCCAACTGCCCAGACTTGCAAAACCGTACTGTTGGAGATCAGCTGCTTTTTGCTGTGTTTACTGCAAATCCAATTTGTTTTGATGATGTAATTCTGCCTCCTCCTCGCCCCCAATATTGAATATACAGAGATTACTCTCTTCCATTGAACATGTTCTCTCATGGTTGCTGCTGGGGGCTTTCACATCATTAGGATAGTAAATCCGTTTTGAATTTTAGTCTGAATTTTAAAGGGCCTGTGCAATGTTACCGCAGTTTCTACCCAGACTTGGGGGGCACCAGATATCATTTTGATATCAATAATTTGGCCTTTCTTACCCATTCCTTCCCACCTGCTTGCGAGGCCCCCGGACAAGCACACAAACAGGCTCAGTTGCTAATTGCTGGAATATTCAAAACAAATACAGGCTGGCCAGAAATAGCCAAACTACCACTTCAGGAGACCTCCAGGCAAGTACCCTCATTATGTATGCACATTACTTACAAAGAACTCCCTGCCCCAAGCAGGCAGCTTGACGAGCCAAATACTCAAGCACCAAGCACTCTGTGTTTGCATACTAGCTACCCTATTGACAATTTGGACCTAACTCAATCATGTAAAATTCTGACCTTTCAGAGGCTTTGTCTCCAGCCCAAAACTCATTGTTTCCCCCAAGTATGGACTAGCCTATGGCCACATTTTCCCCTATAAGAACCCCTGACTTTGAGAGCTTCCTTGGATCGCTCCCAACTTCCATACCGCCTTGCTGCTGCTTTGCTTGGCAAGCCGTCCCACGTACTGAGAACCTTCATATCCATGAATTCTATCTGCAGACTACCCGGGCTTCAGGACCAGGTGCAGTATTTCCCATACCAAAAACCTCCTCTAAAAATCCCTCTATCCAACTCCAACCTTTATTTCTCTAGTTATCTGTGTGAGTGTGCTGCATACACTTGTTTGATTGTATTTTAATAAAAAGAACAATTATTATTTCACATCTGTTTGCTCCTTGACTCAGCCTGACCCCATAGACGCTGGGTAGAAGATCTCACTCCGTTGCCCTGCCTCTCGCAGTGCTAACTTGTGCTCTTTGACTAATTTCCCCAGCTTGTGTAATTTGGAGAGCATGTAGGTGTCCCTCACAGGACCCCCAGAAATCAGGATAACAGCAAGGTGCTGAATCCTGCCCTTAAAATAAGTTTCACACCTTTTAAATCTTTTTTTACAGCTTGTACTTGAACCTGGAGCAGATTCTTTTCCCTTCCCTCATTAGACATGGAAGTAACCAGCTGACACTGCTCTTATGCAAGGAGTTTCTGCACTTCGGGTAGTGCCTTTTGGATCTCACAGTTTCCTTGGGGAAAAGAAAACTGATAAAGCAAACACTTAAGTCCTTTTCACAATCATAGGGGTTTGTGTATCAAAGAAGAAATGGGGCTATGTTGATGGGTCCTGCTCAACATATTGACTTTCACCCACTGAGTATGGATACCTGAAGAGGGATCTCTCCATGTGAGCTCATGGGGGGGGTAGGGGAATCAGAGTAGCCTTCCTCTTTCTTAAAATGTAGGAGTGTCCTATGCATGTGTAAAGTATGAATAGAGCTTCTTCTCTGACTAATGAGTCAGAGACTCAAACATTCATCTACATTGCCTGGTACTAAGTGGTGACTTGTACAGTCTTCCCTCCACATTCTTTGGTTTGACCTTTGTCAATTTGACTATTTATGAGGCACATGTCTGCCTCCTCCACAATTTTCCTCCTCCCATTCCCTTGCATTCCTCACCTGAGGCTTGTGAGGCTTTTGTTTGAAATGGGAATTTTTTCCTTTTGGGTGATCAGAGCCTTCTCCCAGTTCTGGAGACATGTCCTCTCTGCCATGTGGCTGCACATTCTGCTGTGTAATGACTTGTTTGGTCAAGTGTTTTCTTTGCTCCAACCATCCTTTTTCAAGATGGTGACCAGAAGTAGCTATAACCCCAGAACTATGCTCTTCTTGATCTGAGGGGAAAGTACTCGTAAGTCTTTTACTTTGTTTTTTTCCTCCCTCCCCCCCGCCAATGCCAGAGCCAGAGGCAAAGGAATAGGAAGGGAGCTCTCCAGAGAGGAATGGGAGGGGGATCACAGGGGAAGGTATTTGCTGTTTTTCTACTTTTGCAAAGATTTTGCATCCAAAACCCTTGTGAATGTGGTGGGGCTTACTGCATTCAGAAACATGTAGGAATAACTGAGGTCAAGCAAATCTATTTGTCCATGACTTCCAGTACTAACATCTGTAATGGGTGGTAGTTCTCCAAGCAGAGTGATATTAAGCAGGACAGGTCCATGTGCCTTTGAACTGCAAATATCAGAGATAATGGCCATTTCCACACGGGGCAACAGAATCGCCCCATGTCGGTACTCACCAGACCTGTGTGCTCCATGCGTGGGTCCAGGCTGGTCTGGAGCACTGCGTGGCCGCACTCCGCATTGCTCCAGGGATGAAAATGGTGGCTTCTGGTTGGAGGAGGCTCTCCACCAACCGGTGAAGCTCGCCAGCCTAAAGCCTGCCCCGGCAGATCTGCAGGCTCGCACTGGTGCGAATCTGCAAATCTGCACTGGAGTGCGGCCACGGAGTGGTACACTCTGTGCTTTTGAAAGACCTGTTTTAAGCGGTCTGTCAAAAGCACACTGAATGAGCACTTTGAGTCGTTCCGGAGTGGGCTGAGGTCCGGAACTACACAAGTAGTCCAGACCCAGTCTGCTTCCAGGTGTAGACATCCTTTCTGGAGGATGCTCTGCACCGTTTTAAAAACCCTGTGTGGAAAAGGCCAATGTGTGTGCAAATAATGTGCTCACATGGGAATATATCCCATTGAATTCATGGTATTTTCTTCTGAATAAACTTGCTTTAGCAGCTGGATTGCTTCTAGAGCAAGAAAGAACAAATAATTTGAGATGATATCTTTATTAGTCCCAATATTATTGATGTTTAAAATGCTGGAAACATCTTTTCCCGAATGACGTCAAAATCTAGCAGCTTTTGAAAGCAAAAATATCTGTTGTTGTTGACAATTAACAACACACAATTGCACGCCATATGGAATCTCAGCTTAAATGTAAATGTTTGCAAGATAACCAAAGGCATTAAAACAATGATACATTTCTCCACACAAATGGAAACTTTGCTTAGCTGGTGCAAAAATAGATTGGTATCCCACAGAGCTCATAAGCTAACTGGCTGCTCCTGAGAACTCGCCAGTATGTTGATTACGGCTGAAAAAAGGATCAGTGCGGCTTCTACTTAATCTGGAACAAACATATTTAAAACAAAATGAATGCTAAGTTGGTTTCATGGAATTGAAAGCTTTAATGAACTCAACTTGCAATAAATTAATCAGCTGAAGAACTGTGTGGCCCCTCAGATGTCACCGGACTACAACTGCCAGTAGTCCTAGCCAGCAACATCAATGGTGAGTATGTTGGGAGTTGCAGTCTAATTATAGCTGAAGGTGCAATCCTGAACCAGTTTTGGTTGATGCTTTGCTGGGAACCACTATTGTTTCAGTGAGAAGCACTGAGTTAAATCTTGGCCTATGAATGGATAGATTGAAAGTATTTTAGATCTGATACTAATAATGCAAGCAAGTTTTTTTTCCTCAGTCACCAACTGTTCCCTCCCATTGTATATGAAACTGGAAACCTGGAACTGGACACTGGAAAGAGTAAACCTATCATGGAGTTTTCTTGGCAGATTTGTTCAGTGGAGGTTTACCATTGCTTTCTCTGAGGTGAGAGATTGTGACTTGCCCAAAACCATCCAGTGGGTTTTCAGGGCTGACAAAGAATTCAAAATGTGATCTTCCAGAATCCAAGTCCAACACTCAAAACCACTACACCATGCTTGGCTATACCTCTAAGTTCCTTATTTGTGCTTTTTCCTTTCATCTTAACAGATGAATCTGGATGGGCAATCTACTTCCTGGCTGACTTCTTGATTGCTGCTACTAGTTCTGGCCATATTGGTTTTGGCCATGCTCATTCTGGCCACTAAAGTCTAATAACTTTTTTTTAATGCAGAATTCTCATTTTATAGGTTTTCACAAACTAGATTAGATGGAAAAGACGAATATCTATAGTGTGCTTAGTAGACACAGAATCAGCAAGCTGGAGAGAACTTTCTAAAAACATAGAATCAAAGAATCATGGAGTAGGATGGGACTCTATGGGACATCAAGTCCAAATCTCTACTCAATATAGGATCTTCAGCTAAAGCATCGTCAGCAGGTAGCTGTCCAGCGTCTTTTTGAAGACATTCAGAGAAGGAGACCCCACCATTTCTCTAGGCAATTGGTTCCACTGTTAAATCTCTCTCACTGTCAAGAAGTTCCTCCTAATGTTCAATCAAAATCTATCCTCCTGTAACTTAAAATCATTAGACCTACCCTCTGAGATTGCGATCATGTCACCACTCAGTCTTCTTCTCACAAAGCTGAACTTGCCCAGATCCTTCAACTTGTCCTCATGTGCCTTGTTCTCCATATGTCTTATCATTTTTGTTGCTTTTCTCTAAATCCACTCCAAATTGTCTATATCCTTCTTAAGATGAGGTGCCCGAATTGAACACAGTACTCCAAATAAGGTCTAACCAGCACAGAATATAGGGGGAACATTACTTCCCTTGACTTGGAAACTATGCTTCTATTAACTCAGACTAAGACAGAATTTGCCATCTAGTTAGTAGTCCATTCCTCTGATCAATGCAGAGAAATTAGATCCACAGGATTCTCAGCAATAGTTGCTGTTTTAAGACCTCCAGTAAGGGACAGCCAGTAATCCACATTGTAAAACTGCTCTGTCTCTTATCAGTAAAGATTTCCCCAGGTTTTCAACTAAACAAAACAAAACAAAAAACCCACTATTCATAAGTCCATTAAAGCTAGTCCTGCCATCTGGAGGAGAAGAAAATATGTCTTTGCTGTCAAGGGTGCTCAGGAGGTAGGTGGGATCCATTCTTAGATCTCTGTGTGATTTGCAGTAGATCACCAAGGATCTCCAGCCCCCAACTGTTAAGTAATAGGAATTTTTAGGTTTAAATGCCTGGTCTATGGTAACTCAGAGGCAGATTTGGCTTTTGTCTTGTGCAGGTTATTCCAAGGTACAACTCATGGAGTTCAGTAGATAATTAACTCTGCTTCCTGAGCCATCATTTTGAACCTGGTTCCAGCATATGGCTCTGAGGGTTCCAGCTAAAAGCAGAGTAGATCCTGCAAGCATAAAATCTGCTTACTCTGTTGTTGTTGTTGTATTTATTTATTTATTTATTTATTTATTTATTTATAGAAAAGGTAATTATCTCAAAAGTCTTCTCTTCTCCAGTTTATTCCATTTTTCCATATAGGATCAATCTTCCATATCCTTGACCATGCAGACCCACTGCTTCCCTTTGAAATTGTTCCCATTTGTCTACTGTCTTAAAGTATGGTGTCCAGGATGGGATGTACTCCAGATGAGGTCTAACCAGAGTAGAATAAAATTCAACTGTGCCATCTCCGGCTATAAGGCATGTCTAGCTTAAAAGATCCTGATTGGAGAGGTCCAGATAAGTGAGTTTTTAACTATATGTTAGAGTGAGAGAAGACTGATTTAGTGTACACCCTGCAGTGAAATCACATCATGGAGTGTATTATTCAGCAGGGGGCAAGATGGCTTTTCTTTTAATCTATGTGAAAACTGGATTTATAGGGATAGAGTAAGAGCATTCAGAACAAGGCCCATAAAAGCTGAAGAGTCATATTTCTTCTTCAGAAAGTAACTTTTAACAGCTCTGTTGGGTGCTCATTTGCAGTCGCCTGGTGAAAATTTTGCCTGCACTGTTTATGACTTTTTCAGCTTATTTCTGCTGCAGAGAGGTGGATGGGTTTTGTGGAGTGCTGTTCCTTTTTGGCTCTGCAGTATCTGGTTGTGATTTGCTCTAGGGTTTCTTTTGATATGTAATCTCTTGGTCTGCTAATGTGACCATTAGCCTTGATTGCCTCTGCTGGGGGTGGTAAAGATTCTAGTAGTGAAACATTTTGGAGAATGCCCCTTGCTCCTTCCTGTGTGCAAGCAATTTGCTTTCCTTTCTTCTAGTACTGCTGGTACCATTTTTAAAAACGTTGCTGTAAGCTGTGTGGTCTATCACTGAGGCATAATGGTAGAAGCTTTTTCATTTTTAGGACACATAGATGGGTGGAAGTGTTCTGTCCATTTCAGTTATTAATCAAAATAGCTTTGCTCCCATTTAGGCACAGTTTGCATATTTAACAAACCAATACAGCTTTGCTTCACAAACTATACCAACTTCTTGCAAACAGTGTGACTCTTTCAGAAAATGCTGCTCACCAGTAACTACTGGCAAAAGTCAAGAGGCATCAACAAAAGATACAATAGGTAGAAATGCCAAATCTGACTGGACACATAGTATAGTGTAATAAAGAATGTTTATAGAGCAATAAACCAGCAAATAGGATGTTAGATACGGTTTTCTAGAGGAACTTAGAAAGTGACTTTTGAAGAGTAATTAATATAATGACATGCTAAAGCCATCCATAATTGTAAGTTATAGTCTCATCATTCTACTATTGCTTAATTACAGATATCTTCAGGATGTCACTGTATTTCTTCTTCTTAACAGTGATATTCTGTGCTCTTTTTCCCCTCTAGTTGCTGGAAGGGTTCATGAATTCATATGAAGTTATCTCATGTTGAGGTCATCATGGGTCCACTTAGATCCCTATAGCTGACACTGTCCAACAGCAGTTCTGCATGATTAGTGGCAGAAGTTTTTCCTGGCACTACTTGGAGATACCAAGAATTGATTCGGGGACCTTCTGCTTGCAAAACAGATACTCTCCTGCTAAACTATGGCTTTTCCCTTGATGTTTATCCTCATGCTACAGCATCAGATATTTATCTGTATATGCAAATAAGTCATAGTTCTAGCACTGCAGGTGAATTTTAGGAGAGAGCATGTACAAGAGAGTGTTGAACATAAGGATGAAAATGCAGTAGTACAATAGAGCACATAGCACAAATTCTGAAGATTTAGTGGGGCTGCTTCCCATTCGCACAGGTATAAACATCAGTCATGTAAGTGTTGCTGTAGTTGTGAGACTAGTAGTAACAGCAACAATGACAGTAGTACTATTGTCCCATGGTCCCTTTAGAAACCTCAAAGCAATTTACATGGGTATAAGAAGATCGCTGCTGGATCAGATTAAAGACCGACCCAGCCTAGCATCCTGGTCCCATACAAGGTTCAATAAAAAGCCTCCCATATCATGCCCATGATAAGCAGAGTCCCACTGCTGGAAAAGTTGTACAATATGCCTCCATTCTTTTTTAAAAAAATATTTTTATTAAAAAACTAAACGAAAAAACTCTACATGACAACATACAATCTACACATAGCCATCTACAAATATACTAATACACGTATATACAAATAATACAAATACTACATACAAATTACATAATTGATGACCAAAACATAGAGAACTTCCCCCTTGAGTGAGATACAGCCTTATTATATTCTCAGAAATATCAAGAAATAAACCTCCCCGTATAAGAAAGGGAGAAACTGGTGTTCTGATTGTCAGTGTGCCTCCATTCTTAAGGAAGGGGGAAGCAACAACACACCTGCTGAGGGTTGACATTTTTTGTTAGGACAGGAGGGCTAAGTAGCCATAGAAGGCATTCTTTACAGAGAGCAAATTATGGTAAGAAACTGAAAATGTGTCTCACAGCTTCTGAAGGGGCTCAGTTATTGATACATTTCCTAGTACCACCCTATGTTGTTTAGGTTAGTTAACAATAAATTCCAGTGAAGAAGGGATCAACTTTGTACCCCATGTTATTTTTTGCTGAAAAGATGGACTTTACACTAGGGAGTCATCCTCCTCCTTTACACTCCCATACGGATCAGCTCATGTTTGGAAAGCTATTTGGATATCCTGAACTGATTATTCATTCCCCAGCCTGGTCCTCTCTCAGCCCCCAGCTGATGCTCATCGCATTGACATTGCTACACCCTCACCCATCTGGCCGTGTGGCATTTTGCCTGGGCTGAGAAATTGGACAGGCTCTTTCATTAGGCTCCGTATGCCAGAATGCATCATGTTACAGTTGATTAGCTTTGCTCAGAGCCTACTCCTTCAATTCTGCCATCTTGTCAGCCAAGAGTCCTGTCTTTGGGATGGCGCAGCCACAGACCCTCCTGTGTACCAAGCTTACTTCTGAACTGGAAATCAGATCAGTAACACTGTGGCATCCTTTCTGGGACGTTTAGCACTGATATCTGTTCTCCTAGTGTTTTCAGTGAGAGGAGAGAAAGACAGAACTATTTCTTATGGGAAACTAGTGATGCAGGGATGGGAATCATATGGCCCTCTAGATTTTGCTGGGCAAAAGCACTCACATTATTTGCCATTGATTATGCTGGCTAGGCTGCCAGGACTTACAGTCCAACAACATCTGTGGGGCTGGATGGTTCTCACCCCCCTGTTTTAAAGACTGTGGATAAGAACAGCTGTGTACTCAAAACCAACACTGAGCATCTGGTGCTTTTAAAACAGGCCCCAGCTTGTTCTGTCAGTACAGAATTAATATCTCCTGAGATCAATTCATCATTAATATGCTAGCCATCTATCTATTTCTATATCTGTCTTTTTTTTGAAAGCACCATCATAAACATCATAGTCATGTACAAAACAAGTACAGAAAATACTAGGTTCTTCTTCCTCTTCTTTCTAACATGCAGCGACCAAAACTATTTAGGGAAACCAGTTGTTGCCTCCAAGATGTATTAGGCTGCAATCCAAGCCCGAGCTTGAAATACATTTCCCACTGCATCCCTCCTTACCACCATGCCAGCCCCACTCTTCAATGTGCTGGGCATATTAGGACCTGATTACAACTTACATAATGACCATTTTCGCGATTAAAAAAACCAACAATTTTTCAGAGCAATATTTTAATGAGGATTGAACTAAAGAATTCAACAACCGTTCCGTTTCAGGAAGGGCTACCACACAAACCTTCACTGAGTAACATTATGACAGAAATTATTGCCACAGACAGTACGGAGTAGAAATTAAAAATGAGCTATAATAATCTGAGAACGTGCTGTCCTTTTATACAAAGAGGTAGATGTCAGATGGAAGGATTAAGAAATAATAATAATATTGAATGGCAACTCTTTTATGTTATGTAATATTCAATGACTTTTTTAGAATGGTGAGTTTCTTTTTAAAGTTTAAATAGAGGCCAAAAGGTGCTCCCAATGAGGACTGGGACTGTGGAGAGGTATGTATGTGTGTGTTTTAAAATCCTTCCCCCACAGCACAGTTCCAATTAATGTTTCTGTTCTTTTTCATGGGACAAATTAGAGCCAAACAGTGGGTTCAGGAGAGGGGAATTCTTTTAGGGCTGCAACTTAGAAGGAAAAATTTAACCCTAACCCTCCCCAGGATATCATTTGTTCCAGGGCTGATCACCCCACTCACAGCTGCTACTTAAAGCTAAAACAAAATAGAACAAATCATGCAGTAGGTAGAACATGTAGACTGGTCTTTACTAGTCATTCTTCCCATATATTGAAGAGGAAGGCAGTTTTTATTTTTCAACTATTTTTAGTTCAGATGCGTTAAAATACACATCCATATTATAAACGGCTTAATTGTATTTTAAATACTTTAATGTTTTGTGCTTCATTCTTCTTGGGTCCTAGTTTTACATTCTAGTTTTGTCAGAAAGGTGGGGTATAAATTAATTAATAACACCAGCAAACCTACACATCAATGGCAATCCTGCTAAAACCCTATACACAAATTCCTGTTCAATCCATGGAATAATAGAATTGGAAGAGACTGCAGGGGTCATCCAGTCCAACCTCCTGCTATGCAGGAACACATCATTAAAGCATTCCTGACAGGTGGCCACCCAGCCTCTGTTTAAAAATCTCCAAAGAAGGAGACTCCACCACACTCCGAGGCAGCAGATTCCACTGCTGGACAGCTCTGACAGTCAGGAAGTTCTTCCTGAGGTTCAGATGGAATCTCCTTTCCTGTAGTTTAAATCCATGCTCCTTGTCCTAGTTTCTGGAGCAGTGGAAAACAAGCCCTTTTCCTCTTCAATATGACATCCTGTCAAATATTTAAACATGGCTATCATGTCCTCTCTTAACCTTCTCTTCTGCAGACTAAACATTCCCGGCTCCCTAAGCCCCTCCTCATAGGGCATGGCTTCCAGACCCTTCACCATTTTGGTCACTCTCCTCTGGACACGTTCCAGCTTGTCAATATCCTTCTTGAAATGAGGTGCCCAGAACTGGACACAGTATTTCAGATTAATCAAAGCAGAATAGAGTGGCACTATTACTTTCCTTGATCTGGACACCATATTCCTATTGATGCAACCAACAATGGTGTTGGCTTTCTTGACTGCCACATCACACTGCTGACTTATGTTCAGCTTGTGGTCTACTAAAACTCCTAGATCGCTTTCATATGTACTGTTATTCAAACAGGTGTCTCCCATCCTATATTTTTGGATTTCATTTTTTCTGCCTAGGTGTAGGAGCTTACATTTCTCTCTGTTAAAATTCATTTTGTTAGCCTTGGCCCAGCTCTCCAATCTGTCAAGGTCATTTTGAATTTTGATCCTGTTCTCTGGCATATTAGCAACCTCTCCCAATTTGGTATCATCTGCAGATTTGATCAGCATGCTCTCCATTCCTTCATCCAAGTCATTGATGAAGATGCTCAATATCACTGGGCCCAGGACAGAACTCTGTGACACCCACTAATCACTGCTCTCCAGGATGAAAAGCAGCCATTGGTGGGCACACTTTGGGTTTGGTCAGTCAACCAATTACAAATCCACCTGACAGTAGCCCTGTCTAGGCCAAACCACTTTCCCCAGGCCAGTTGCTGGATAGACCTGGATTGCCACATTCCATATGGGCCGAAGTATTGTGTGGCCCCTCTGTCATCTGCAAGTCAGCTGGAGCCCCCTGGTCCCAAATTGGGCAGAACTTTGTTTTCATAATTCTCCAAGGTCCCTTAAGGAGATTCTTTCAAATCCATGTGTGACCACCAAGCAGGTCCTGTTTTCCCATATATATTTTTTTCCAGCCCCATGCCCATACAAGAAGAGGTAGGTGCCAACTTCAATGAGACACAAGTCATATTTATATTGTGATGCCTTATGGTTAACAGCAGTGAATTTTTGGAGGTGGATGAGGGTTGTCACGTTCTTTAATTTTTCATTTCTTAAACTGTATAGTGGAGTGGGGAGGAAAGCAAAGGAAACTGACCAAGAGCTTGAAAATAAATGCATGTGCACTTTATAGAATGTCTACTAGTTCCAGGAAAGCATTTTTAAAAGGCTTAACTTTGTATCAATAAATGACAACTTTCATTGTTCCAAAAGCAATGAATGCCTGCTTTCCCATAATCTGTTAAAACGTGACAGTTTAAGCAGTAACACTGTCTACTACATCCTTATTACCTTCTCTCATGATGCCAGAACCTGTTTATTTCAGGACTGTACGATTCAAGTATGTGCAGTAAGTGCTATTTATTACTTTCATATTCTTCAGTAACATTTTTGAATTCTCGTATCCATCTGCTATTAAGGTCAGCACTTTCTAAATCTGAAAGTGCAACTTAACAAAGAACTCAAAAAAAACACAACTCCATAAAGAACTAAAACAACTGGAGGAAAAAAAAGAAGGCCTTCAGAAAACTGGAAACAGTGAGGGGGAGAAAAGCCTAACTGAATCACACTTTCTTCTTGCAGATAAATCACCTTGAAAATGAAAGCTCATTTGGGCAGGATGCTCCCATATGGAATCAGAAGCTGGCTGCATCTTTGTCAAACATGAATTCTTAGATTTTATACTGTGCATTTCAGGATCAGTAGCCAGGCTGAAACTGTGGCATAATGATTGATGCTGTGTGCCTTTTGGAAACCAAGAAAATGATACTGTGTTTGTGTTCTGTTCTATTCTTTCTTTTGCTTCTTTTTCTTTTCTTTCTTTTCCCCTTGAGATCTCACTGTAGACTGTTTCACTATTTTTAGGCAGAGATAGTTTGGTTTATAAGTCTTTTTGTGGTGTATATAGACACAGTTGTATTTATTTATCTTGTGGTATGCATTTGTTTGCACTGTGATGAGTAGTTAGTAGAGAGTAGTCAGTACAGAGGCCTATGATGCGCTGCAGTATACCAAATTGTAGCTCATTCCAGAGGCCAACTCATCCTTACATATGAAGACACTCTGGAAATGAACCTCAAACTAGGCAGATTAGATGCCAATCCTTGAGAACGCAACGAGTGACATAGACTTAGGATGCTCCCACACTGGACTTTTGTGTAGAACTGGCATGCTTTTTATGGAGCATCTGCATATGACTTCCCTTAGATGCTGCTTGAGGTGACTAAAAAGTGGAGCTCCTCCCATCTCACTTTCAGAGCCTGGTCTACCACACCTGAGAAAGAAGGCTGGTTTAGTGGGCCCGGGAGAGGTTGCATGACCTACCCCGTGCCAGAGAACAAGAGTGGAGAAGGAACAGCTCTTGAGCTGCCAGTTGCTGCTGCTGCTGTAGCATCTGCTGCTGCACACTGTCACCACAGTGGGGGTGTGTGGAACCATCTTGCATATGCATAATGCTGTGACCAAAACTCAGTTTTTCTGTTTCTCCAGAATTTCTATCTTTTCTCAGACCATAGGAAAGCTTTTTTAGGGTGGGAGCTAGACACTAGCATCAAGAGAACTAGTGTGGTATAGTGGTTTGAGTGTTGGACTACATCCCTGGAGAGCAGGGATTAATTCCCCTCTCAGCCATGGAAACCCACTGGGTGATCTTGGGCACATAACACACTTTCAGCCTCAGAAAACTCTGTGACAGGTTCGCCTTAGGGTTACCATAAGTTGGAAACTATTTGAAAGCACACAACAACAACATACTATCATAACCTTAAAGCCTTTGACAGTTCTTAACACTACTTTACAGTCTTTTCAAGAAGCATGGTTTCAGTGGGTATAGTGAGAAATTGGGCAAATGAGACTATCACCATTTGTCTTACCACATCGCTACATTTCTAGTGAACACCATTTTAATGGTCTGGCTCTTTTTCCCCCCAATGTACTATGCTCTTTTTGTCTATGTTTTTGAAAGTGTATGATAGTACTAAGTAAAGACATGCACACCAAGAAATGCTAGTTATTTTGTACAAATCATGACAGGTATCAAATATGTATGCTTTAGTAAATAAATGCCATAGTCCAAATTAATTAATTTTTTTTAAAAGACCACCTCCAATATTTTCAATATAGTTGCTCAGGAAAACTGCACCTTTCCTAACTCCTAATTTGGATAGAACATAGAGTGATCTACATAAAAAGAAGCACAATACTCTTGATAGCTAGAAAAGACAATTGTGCTTCTAATTGTAGCTCACAGTGGAAGATAATATAGTGATAGAAGCAAAACTATCATTGAGTAACTTTATTTGGAGGCCTTAGGCATGTTTGAAGAATGGTGCGGCAGCGCTCTGCAAAGTGAGAGAACTCTCTCTACAATCATAACACCATCTTTTACATTTTAACAGTCAAGAGTTTGGAAAAGTGATTTTTTTGGACTTTAGTCTGCAGTCCCTGGATTTTCATAGACAACATAGCTAGTGACCACACTGGATGATGGATTTGAGTGTTGTGGCTGGAAAAAATAACTATTTCAAGCTCTGGCACTGCTATATGCAATTGTGCCTATCAGTCTAGAGTTGTGTTCCCCTCATATGTAGAGTAACATCTTTATCTGCATACAGGGTCCAATTCCACCCTCCTCTACTTCAACAGCAGACATAGACATATACAAATTAAAACAGTGGTGGACCTTGGAGGATGTGAAGGGGGCACGGAGGGGACACAGCTATTGTGCGAGGGGCATGGCAACTGTGCACGGGGATGTGGCTGTGGGGGCATGGCCAGGGCATGCGGAGGCATGGCTACAGGCCAGGACGCCCCAGAAACATTGCCACCCGGGGTGAATCATGCCTCCACATCCCTACACGACTGAATTAAAACAAATTATTTGCCTCTTGAAGAGGCCTACTTTCATTTCTCATACATATCCAACTACCTCAGTCAAAAAGACATCAAATCCAAGCATTTAAATACCCATAGATACTGATAATTCAATCTGCTGGCAGATTAATGAATTAAACATGAAGATTTTGTTTCTTTTCTTTTTTGCAAGGTGAGCAAATTGTAGCAGAGATAGGGGGCAATTTTCACCCCACCCCTTGCAGCAGGCTGCACTAATGTATTTTTAGCTGGAAATCTATCAAAATTACAAGCTGCAAGTCTATTTTTGGTTAGCATTTATGGAGCTTTTGGCTCATTTCTGGGCTTGTAAGAATATTTTGGAGATGAGGGAGTGGTGTGAGGCATAACTCCATTCCAGGTAGCATTTTGGTGTGGATACATTTAGGTCAAGGTTTGCTTGATTTTTTTTTTTTTGACGAAAATTGAGAAATATAAGACCTTTAAAGGCTCAAGGGGTGTCTGTGGAATATGAAAAAAGGGCTGAGGAACTACATACGTACAGGGTGAATTTTCCCCACTCCTCATTTTTTGCCTGAAAATAAGTAGTAGTACACATATTCATTTTTTTTAAATAAGATATTTCTGAATCTCATTGAAATATGATTTCAAGATAGTAGAAAATGCCACGAACATGTACACCAGTCCTAATTAAGGCTATTTCAATGGGTTTGAGAGGGTGTTTCCCAGCTCCAACTACATGTGTTCTTTGGATGAGAAGCATGAGAAGCTTCTCAACCAGCTAAAGTCCAGCCATTTAATAAGTAGATATTTTGAAATGGGTGAAATGATTCTATCCACATGGGATAAGGATTGATCATTATCTTAAGAAACAATCTTCCGAAAAGGCAAATAGAGAGTTGTGTATTCAAGAAGGGTAATTTGAATTAAGAAGAAATTTAGTGCTGAAAAGCTGAATTTGGGAAAGATGTAACTCCTTTTTAGATGTCACTCATCTCATTTTCCTAAACAATTGCCTACTCTTCTTCTAAAGCAGTGGTTCTCAACCTGTGGGTCCCCAGATGTTTGTGGACTTCAGCTACCAGAAGCCCCAGCCACTATGGTCAATGATCAGGGCTTCTGGGAGCTGAAGTCCAAAAACATCTGGGGACCCACAGGTTGAGAACCACTGTTCTAAAGGAAGTCCTGTTAAGTAACTACTGTAGCCCTGCTCAGATGTTATTTATCATGCTTTCCTGAACATTGGAGCAGTGGAATATCAAGCAACTTCATATCTTATAAATATTTTATGCTATAGTTTCTATAAATTCCTGCCAGCATGGCAAATGATCAGAGATCATAATCGCTTTAGCCCCAAATATATGGAAGGCAACAGGTCCCTATACATTTTCAAGACACTCAGGTCTTATGTGCAACATTCCAACAAGCCAAGCAGAAAAAGGAGGATGAGAATGAAGTTCTTGTACTAGTAGGAGATAAGACACAAAGCTTCAGGTCCTTGTGGTATGTTTTAGAGAGTGGGCATAGTGTGGCCCAGGTGGCATGCAGCCCCCAGGACCAGGCCAGACACTCTAGGGATCCAAAATGTTTTTGAAAAATAAAAATAAACTTTTCCCCCATATGTTCCCAAATGGTGTGTAGGAAGAGTGGCAAGCATTTTCACTTTATTTGCCCCCCACCCTGAGCCATTATAGTGTGAGGAGAGGCCTTTCAAAAAAGCAGAAAGTACACAGGAAAAGGCCTCTCCTGCACATGAAATGGCCTGGAGAGACAAAAATGTGATGATAATGTCCCATGCCCCCTAGAGAGTGTTTGGGAGATTTAGGGGAACACATTGACTTTTCTGGAGGTCAGGCAGGGGGTCTGACCCTCCATGTCAGCTGAGGACTAATGTGTACACCCACTCTCTGATAATTGCCTACCCCGTAGGGATGGGCCAACCGAATCCACGAAACCTCGAATCCTTAGGGAAGGATTCGAGATTCATGAATCTGAATCTGAATCCATGGGCCAAAATAGGCGAACCGAATCTTTCAAATCCCTGCATGCACCAGACCCTGAGCACCCCAGATCAGGCCCGCGCGGGCATGCAGGGCCAGTAAGAGCTGCTTTCCTGCATGCCAGGAGGCCTGAGCCAACACAAGAGCCCTGGATCAGGCTTGCACGGGTGTGCTGGGCTGGTGAGAGTCACTTTCCTGCACTCCAGGAGGCCTGAGCTGGCACGAGCGCCCTGGATCAAGCTCGCTTCTGCTGTCTGGCCCTGTGGCTGCCTCCCTCTGCAAGGGAGGCAATTATTCTCTTCTTCCTATTCTTTTGACTTGAGACTGGAGGGTAGAGATTGAGACTGGACTAGAGGTTGGTGTTTGTTTTGTTTGTTTTTGTTAAGTGCCTTCCTTGTTTTAGGACTTGAGACTGGACGTCAGGGTAGAGAATTGAGACTGGGCTAGAGGCTGGTGTTTTTGTGTTTTTAAAGTGCCTTCCTTGTTGCAGAACTTGAGACTTGACCAGAAAGTACAGTGTTCTTGAGATTCCACAGACAGCTGAAGAAGATTCCTTTGCATGGCTCCCTTGCAAAGCTCTTTTATACACAATTCTGAGGTTTGTAGTTGGACAAGGTGTCACAGCCTTCTCTGCCGAAGTGTGCTGGTGCATCATCAAACTACAAAGCCCAGGATGCCAGAAGGAGCTATGCAGAGAAAAATCCAGTTTTGACCTGGATTATCTCTGTACTGTAGCATGTGGCCCTGTTTACACAGGCAGGAAAATGTGGGATTAATGATCCACATTTTCCCGCTTGTGTAGAAAGGGCCTTCACGTCATTTTCAATCTGGTGAGATCCTAAGGCAAAGCTATGACAATTGCCCTGGCCAGATTTCTTCAGAGGCAGGTTTGCCTTTGCCTAGGCTTTTGCTAAGGCTGAGAGAGTGTGTCTTTCCCAAGATGATCCTTGCCCTGTTTTGTTTTGTTTTGTTTTGTAATAGTCAACCCAGGAGTCAACTCCAACATCTGGAGCTACTTCCAAATTACATGCAATTCTCAATAAGGAGTATATGGGTATGTTTTCCTGAAAGTGAAAACTATTATTTAATTTGTTTTTCATTAAACAAAGATGTAAAATTCTACTTCAAAACACTTTTCAGTAGAAGTGCTTTGCTTCCCTTGCTTTTTAAACCCTTTTGTGAAAAAGGATTCGAAAGATTCGAGATTCGTGAGATTCGTGGATTCGCAAAACCTTCCAGGGATTCGGACCTGGATCTGGATTCAGAAAATTCTGGATTCATTCCATCTCTACTACCCAGGCTGTCAACATGCCAAATATAAATTATCATGGTTTATATATACTGGGCTTATTTCACAACAAAAAGAAGGCACTTGCAATAGTACTTCTTATAAAAAGTAGCATGGGAGATAAGATATGTTGCTATTTCACCTTTTGTTTCATATATGGAACTAACATATTTACCCAGCGTTGCTTGGGATTTATTTTCCTCCTAAGAACTCACCAAACTGTCTTCTCAAGTACGTGTAACTTTTCCGCATATTCCCCAATCCAATCTGTATTCGTAGTTGTTAACATACAGAGGTTGAGTTCCTGTGAGAATACACCATCTTCCTCCTTGCTGCTAGGCATCGTCTCCATAGCAACTGGCACAGATGACATGAATGTACTGGGTATTTATTTATTTATTTATTTATTTTGCTTTCTGTTGAATTTGTGCAATGGCTTTTTGTTTTTTTGGAAGCATTTTTTGTTTTGAGATTCCTCACATATGGAACCCATACAATCTATTGTGTGAGGCGAGAAGACCTTGTAACTATGTAGTGTGTGTCACTCTAATTTTTCTCACATATGCCTCCCAAATGTTTTCTGGAATCCTTATTGATGGTAGGCCTCATCTCCATAACAACCGGCCTGAGGCCCAAGAGCTGAGAACCCTAAAGGCCCCTCCCTAACCTGCCAACCCCAGGATTCCATAGACTCTTCACAGCCAGCCAATCATATGAGGTCTTCTTACTGTACAGAGCCAATCACATGAGGTCTTCACCTGCCTGACACAGACAAACAGAAAAACTTACAAACTCACAGACAAACTTTGACTTTTGTATAGTAGGTTAGATTGCAATCCACATTTAAATAGGGATGTACATTTCCACTTATTTTGTTCTTATATGAAGGATCAAATGTTTCCAACTGTTTTCTCCCTGCTGCATGAAAAATCAAAGGTTTCTATGCAATTTTAACCATCTGTCTCTGCTTTGGGACTTTTAAAAAATTTTATTTGGGAAAGTAATTAACAGTAAAATATGATCTTTGCACAGAAAACTCCATTATGGAACAAAATGTTTGCAATGCAAAAAGCCAAAATAACGTCATTTCAAAATGCATTGTTTCTTATGCAAAATTGCTGCTTTCATGCAGAAAAAAAGTTTTCATACAAATGAATTTTTGGAACAAATGTACCAAGTATAAAGAATTTTGCAGTGTTCCCAGCAAAGGATCTCAATAGTAGTTGTTGCTGTTGTCATTGTTGTTGTCTGCTTTTAAGTCATTTATGGCAAGTTTAAGGTGAACCTATCATGGGCTTTCCTTGGCAAGATTTGTTCAGAGGGGGTTGACATTTGCCTTCCTCTGAGGCTAAGAAAGTGTGACCTGCCCAAGGTCATCCCGTAGGTTTCCATGTCTGAGCAGGGATTCAAACCCTGGTCTTTAGAGTCATAGTCATAACTCGAACCACTACACCATACTGGTTCTCTTCTCAATGGCTAGAACACCCTTTTTTCCCCACTGGGGTTGAGAAAATTTGAGTATTCTTCACATCCCTAAGCTGGAAGATATTTCCAAAGGAAATTACATTTGCATAAACACATGCTGTAATCATTTTCATAAACAAGAACTATAAAGACTACAATAGCAAATGCAGACATTCTAAACTAAGTTGTAGATGAAAAATCTGTTAGACTCAGTTTTATGCATGCCTGCCTTGATAAAATGTAAAGGCCTTTGAAGAATGTGTTCAAATGCCTTTACCTTCCTATGTCTAATCACTGACTGACATAACGGCAGGGGTTCCCTGAAGAGTGTTGAATGAAGCTTCTTTTTTTTCCAGCTCTGATCAAAGAAATCCTAGCTCTTATCTCTGATTAGCATTTAGAAATAAGCCCAGTGCTGGGAGGGAAAAAGAATAGGACCTGCTAAAGAAGCTCATGAACTAGGAGTACTCCCACCCTCCTGCTCCATAATCAGCCTGAAAAGTAATGTTCCAGAACTGGGGGATTAAATCTTGAGTGATGTTGATCAGGAAGGAAGGAAGAAAGAAAAAGACAGAAAGACAGAAGGACAGAAAGAAAGATTCAGCCATGGAAAGATGAACTCCTGTCATTGCAGAATCAGCACATTGGATTTATCGAAAACCATCTTAGAAGTGAGTTATGGAGTTTTGGCACAGGAAGGTTGGAGAAATTCTATTTTGATCATTTGTATTTTTAAAAAAATAAATTAAACTTTTTAAAACTTTTTTTTGGGGGGGAATTGCATTTCTCAGGCAACAGCCTTAGCCATTGCTTACTTGGAAATAAGATCCATTAAGGACTATCCAAGCTTGGAAAAGTTCATTTTTCAGACAGTAACTCCCAGAATGCCCTAAAGCATGCTGGTTATGCGATTCTGGGAACTGTAGTCTAAAAAGGAAGTTCTCCAGGCTCCGGACACAATGGTTTAACTCTATTGTTAGTCTCAAATACAGTAGAGCCTTGACTCAATAGGATTTACCTATGCATTGACTTACTCTATACCAATTGATTTAATGGGTCTACTCTAGTTGACTGAAATCCAATAGGATTCCAACCAACGGGACATAATTATTATTAAGGATGCTTTGTATGGGCTACTAAATCAATGTGCATAAATCCCTATTGATTACTTTCTTTTTCAAATATTACCAATTATAATTCTAAACATGAAAGCCAGCAGGCTGAACAATTGTAAAAATCAGGTCAGGTCTTGTGATGAAGATTGCATAGCATAGAGGAAAACATTACATATGCAAATAAGAGAGAGTCATCAACTCTCTGTCAGCCACAACTAAAAGCAATGCAGGCTGTAGAGCAAGATGATACTTCTGGCTCTGTTAGAGTGATAGTGCAGGATTAGATGTTTTTGGATTTGTAAGAAAATGATGATGTAGGTTGAGCATAAACGTTTGCGACTGATTTCGGTCATCTTATAAAACCTCCTAAAAAATTGTCTCAAAAGGCCTTACAATATTATCCCATTTCCTTGAATAATGCTTTACCAAGATTCTATTAGAATTCTTCATGCTTTGAAAATAATTTTAATAATTTTGGCTGGGTATAAAATGCTATTCTGTGTTTTTAGAGGAATCTGGTGAAAACTATTGTTCTTGGCATGGCTATAAACCTTGCCATTCAACGTGGCTATGTTTTCAGCTCTCAGGGCATAATCTGTTTCTGTATGTTGAGCTGTCTCTAAAGTCCACTGTCTTGTTTAATAGGACTCTGGATTTCACCAACAAATCAATTAAAGTAACAGTGCATGTCCACATTATTGATTCTGAATGATCATGCATCATTGCTCCTCCCTGGAGAATACTTAGGTTCACTGCTAGACCAACGGAATCAGATTAATCATTAACATCTCCATGGTTTCCTCCTTCTGCTCAATGTTTGAAAAAGGGTATTCGAAAACTATGCCATTTCTTTAGCAGGAGGAGTGGATAGGAACATCCATTGCAGTTATCAATTCTTGGTGTAATTTGCATGATTTATGTTTCTTAATACTGAAAAATCTTACAAAGCTAACCAAAAAGCTAAAAGAACATCAGTTAGCTGTATAATTTCACTGAGGACTCACAACAAATGATCATGTCAGTTTAATTAATGTTAAATTTCCAATATAATAGATGTCTGGTTACAACTCAGCGTGCACTTTTTACCATTCATTCAGATTTACAATTAGTGTAAATTAATATTTAGAAGCAAGAGAACATCAGCTGTATTTTTACAGGCTCAGGTTCTAGAACACATAAATAGAATGCAACAGGACTTCCCTCTCCATTTTTTCCTTTAACCCTCTATTCCACTTCCCAATTTAGAAGGTGGAAGGACTTTTTGGAATGATATAGAATGCAGTATGGATATGTCAATGGGGTAAGAGAACAGTCAGGAATGGAGGGCATGTTGGCTAAGCAGAGCTGTTTTAGGGGCCCTTTCACAGCACATAGTTATAGTATCCCACTGGTTTGTACTCCGCCATGGCTGGACCCTATGGAATTCTGTGGTTTGCAGTCTGGTGATCTCAGAGATATGAGATCTCTGGATGAGAATTCTAAAGTTCCCTCCACTGAAAATGCAAATCCTAGGATTCCATATGGTAGTGAAACAGGCATGGTTCCCCACCACTATCAATTTAGACAAAGAGACTGAGGGTCCTTTGCCATTTGTCAGCTATTTATTTATTTATTTATTTGTCTTTGGTCCCTTTATCACCTTCTGACTGCCTGAAACATCCAGCTTGTGATGGCAATAAACTCAAGCAGGCAGCATAAAGGTCAATATTCCACTTAACCATTCTTAAGTTTGGGATTTCAGGATATTTATATCACAGAATCTTTTAGGCTTTATTATTATATATAATCAAAGATATAGAAACATATACACTCTTTTTAGAGAGAAACACAGATATTTTGACATCTGGGCACATTCTTTTCATTACATTATATTGCATTTCATGTAAGACATCATATATTCATCACATTACATTACAGTATAGTCCAGTACATGGCAAGATGACATACTTTCAGAAGGACAGAATTTTTTCCTCTATATTTGTTTAGTAGACTCCCTTCTAGTTAACACTGAGGTCCTTTCTGCAAGGCATTTGCCATGCGAAAGGGTGCCTAGAGTGTCGTGCGATTGTGAAGAGCAATCTGCATGATGAGCTCACAATTGCGTGATGCTCCAAGGCCTGGCAGGTGCTGATTGCACACCTTTTCATTTTTGACTGGAAGCCAAAAATAGTGCACGATGGTGCATTGCTCCCAGGCCCCATGCGCACTTACCTGGCATAAGGAGCTTCTGGATCCATGCCGGTCATGCTCCTTGCCCCAGCGCAGCCTGGGAAATTCCCAGGCTGCACTGCGGAAGGAAGAGGCAGGGCTCTCGCACGAGCAGGCAGCTCGTGCAGAGCTGAAGCAGCAGTGATGCGAGAGCATCTCGCCAGAGGCTGCTTGCATGATCCCCGCACCTCAGTGCCAGAAAAAGGTAAGGTGCGGAAAGGGCCTTAGAGCAACATGACCATCTTAAATAATATAACTCAGCCATTTATCCTTTTAGAAATACCATCTCATCTTTTTGACAAAACATACACCTCTAAACAGGAATCTGTGAACACACAGGTTTCCAAGGGATAATATCCTTGAGCATTTCTATATCTAGCAGCATCCATTACATAGCTATAGACATCCATAATGGGCTCCCATTACAGTGATAATGAGAAATATATCTATCTAGCATAGCCTAGCTGTTTCTCTTACCATCAGAATGCCTTGGCAGTTTATCAGCTTGGAACAACACAGCTGTTATCAAACAGCTTTCTTCATACATTGCAGACTGTCAATTTTGGTTTCCTTTTGGCTTATTTTACACTCTGCCCAGCTTCTTCCCAGCCTGTCAGCTGTCCTACCAGGTCCATTGAGATAAAAGATCCACTCATCTTGTTCATGTCAACAATCAGTCTCCTCTGGAGGCAATGTAATATTGCTCTTCTTCCAGTCAGATTCTGGGAGATAACATAAACAAACCCATAACATAACATAACATAACATAACATAACATAACATAACATAACATAACATAACATAACATAACAACATAGCCAAAGATCTTGGCTTTTGACTGCCTTCCATCAGATTATATCAGCCAGCTGATTGCATCAGCTATCACAGCACCTGCTATGATTTTATTATTGTTCAAATCTACTCATCTTTGTTTATAGTTGTGTATGCTTCATGCCCAGAGTCAGCTTGCCACTTTGTTCTCACTAACACACACACAGACACACACATATACACACTGTAATACTGAACTTTCTGCTTTATATTCTAGACTATATAAACCACTGATTATGCTTTCAGAGCTTAAATCTCAACCCAAATCAGTGCCAAAGCCATAGCAGCAGTTAATGTGCAATCATAGTGTTATGATCATAGTGAAAGGGGTCCTATTCACACAAATCAGTTTTGAATCCATACCAATATTCCCTGCCTCCAAACCTTACTAGGTATGTAGATGAGGGTGGCCAACTTCTACAGACCGAAAACCAAGTGTGAGATATCTCCAAACCCCACCAAAAGATGAACACATCCCAGCCAAATTTGCTGTGGAGGGAATTGTAGATGTTAAAACTTATGAAAAGTTCATGTGGTCATACTCCATTTGTTTCCTACCCATGGATGATCATGGGTAGGAAGGCTGCCACTCTTTCTTGGCAAGTCCTGGCAGCCTCATACTTTTGATACTCTTCATAATAGTTCTACTGAGCTCTGTTGAGATTTCCAACTCTGTGACAGGAAATGGAAGCTGTTGGACCTCATATCATTGGTCACTGATGTTTAGCTTAGTTTTCCTTTGTTACAGAAAGGAACATAGCATAGGATTGTCATATGTTTGTGGTAGACGCTGAGACACTGTACTGAATATCAAATTGGGAACTAGAATCTTACTTTGGGAACTAGAATCTTTCTTTGTCTACACCTGTACTTCAGTGAATAATCTTTGAGTTTCAACTAGTAACATCCTCCAACATATTCCATAATTCACTGTTTATCTTTCTATGGACCTTTTCTCTATGGACAATTTATTTTCCTGTATTTCAAAGTGGAGAGCGTTTCAGTGTGTACAGTAAACTCATCTCTAGAAGGGAAGGGAATAAAAATGTCTCTCCATTCAGCATTCATTGTGGGAACTCCTCCAATAGTAATATTGTCTTTCTCCAATTGAATTTTTTTAAGAAAACAAGGAAGGTAGTAGCTGAAGGAGAGTGATTTGTCCTCTGCCTCATATATAATAAAATGGTTTGTCAGATAAATACAAAGAGAAGGAATTGGTATTTACTTCTCCCACCTTCTTCTACAGCAAGGTAGACAGGTAGAGGGGATGCTTATTCCCTAAGGTTAACCATTTCCTCTTGCCCAATGGAGGTTTGAATACAGGGGAGAAGAAAGAAGGAATTATGATCTACTCGAGGTTTATTTATTTATTTATTTATTTAATTTGTATATCACCATTTTCCCAGAGTGGGACCAAGGTGGCTCCCAAATAGAATCAGTTAAAATATCTTAACAATAGATTATATATATATATATCTATCTCCTCACATTAAACAATATAAAATCATTTAAAAGACATAGAATCATAGAATCATAGAAATGTGGAGTTGGAAGAGACCACAAGGGCCATCCAGTCCAACCCCCTGCCATGCAGGAAAACCCTCAAAGCACTCCCAACAAGTGGCCATCCAGCCTCCGCTTAAAACCTCCAACGAAGGAGACTCCACCACACTCCGTGGCAGCACATTCCACTGCCGGACAGTCTTGACCGTCAGGAAATTCTTCCTGAGGTTCAGGTGGAATCTCCCCTCCTGCAGCTTGTATCCATTGCTCCTTGTCTTGGTCTCAAGAGCAGGAGAAAACAAGCCCGCTCCCTCCTCGACATGACATCCCTTCAAATATTTAAACATGGCTATCATGTCTCCTCTCAGCCTTCTCTTCTGCAGACTAAACATACCCAGCTCTCTAAGTCTGTCCTCATAGGGCATGGCTTCCAGGCCCCTCACCATTTTGGTTGCCCTCCTCTGGACCTGCTCCAGCTTATCCATATCCTTCTTGAATTGGGATGCCCAGAACTGGACACAGTATTCCAGATGAGGTCTAACCAAAGCAGAATAAAGTGGTACCAATACCTCCCTCGATCTAGACACCATACTCCTATTGATGCAACCAAGAATTGCGTTGGCTTTCTTGGCTGCCACATCACACTGCTGACTCATGTTCAGCTTGTAGTCTATTAAGACTCCTAGATTCCTTTCACACGTACTGTTAGCCAGCCACGTGTCCCCCATCCTATATTTCTGCATACCATTTTTTCTGCCTAAGTGTAGGACTTTACATTTCTTTCTGTTGAAATTCATTTTGTTAGCCTTGGCCCAGCTCTCCAATCTGTCCAGATCATTTTAAGTTTTGATCCTGTCATCTGGCATATTAGCAACCCCTCCCAATTTGGTGTCATCTGCAAATTTGATCTGCGTGCCCTCTATTCCTTCATCCAATTCATTAATGAAGATACTGAACAGCACCGGGCCCAGGACAGAACCCTGTGGCACCCCGCTAGTCACTTCTCTCCAGGATGAAAAGCAGCCATTGGTGACCACCCTTTGGGTATGGTCGGTCAACCAGTTACAAATCCACCTGACAGTAGCCCTGTCCAGCCCACATCTTACTAGCTTCTTTGCAAGAATGTCACGGGGAACTTTGTCAAAGGCCTTACTGAAATCAAGATATACTATGTCCACGGCATTCCCTTCATCTATCAAGCAAGTAACTCTATCATAAAAAGAGATAAGATTAGTCTGGCATGACTTATTTTTGAGAAATCCATGTTGACTTTTCGTAATTACGGCATTGTTCTCTAAGTGATTAGAAACTGACTGTTTGATGATCTGCTCCAGGAACTTTCCAGGTACTGATGTCAGGCTGACTGGGCGATAATTATTTGGGTCCTCTTTTTTTCCCTTCTTGAAGATGGGGACAACATTTGCCCTCCTCCAGTCTGCCGGAACTTCTCCTGTCCGCCAAGAGTTTTTAAAGATTATAGCAAGAGGTTCCTCAATGACCTCTGCTAGTTCTTTTAAAATCCTAGGATGCAATTCATCTGGCCCTGGAGACTTGAATTCATCCAGAGTAGCCAGGTATTCAAAAAAAGTTAAACATAAAAAAGTTAAACAAATAAATAGAACACACATCCCAATAAGAAGCTTCCCTACTTACACTTTAAAAGCCTACTTGAATAAAAAGATCTTTTCCTGTCGGCGAAAGGAAAGCAAGGACAGGCCAAGGTGAGAGATCCCCCTTTGCCCCCACTTACAGGACAAACAAAAGTACATATGTGGAGATACAAGTAAATAATTTTTATTCTGATATTGTTTGCCTGGAAAAATAGGAAAATTACTTGCTTTGCAAGTTGGCATTCTATGTATATTCTTTGATCAACATTCGGCCAATACCTATTCACCAGAAAAAGAGTGGTACACATAATGTCTTCTCCCCTTTTTCTAGCCAACCTTTTGGGGGTGAGGGGAGATGAAACATACAGCTTGACCAGGACTATACTACCTGGTTCTGAAATCAAGTTTCAGCTTTCTTACTGTATCTCTCAAGAAAATCTAGGGGCTAAACTCGTGAATGTATATGCATGAGGGGATGGAATTCTGCTAGTGTGTGTGTGTTTGTATGGAGAGGATAAACGTACAGCTAAAACCTGGAACATGTCTTTATACAATCAGGTAGAATGTCTCATTGGAGAGTGGAAATGCTTGTGCCGCTGTACTGTAGCATCAAAAGCCCTAAATCAAATGGCTATTATTCAGGGTATTACTACTTTGTATGTGTGTGTTTTGAGGGGAGGGAGTTCTGACTCACAATCCTCCTTTCCTCCGGAATGTAGTGGTGTTCACACATTGGGTGGACAGAACTGAACTGAACTGTTTGTGTCACATGTCCATTCTGGGAAATAAAAAATTGTTTTGGAAAAAAAAATAAAGAGAGTGTTTATTTGGCAACCGCTAAGTTGTCTCTTAATGTGTTTGGAAATATATCCTAAGAAAACACTGGGGATGGGGTGCAAATAAGCTAAATATTAATAGTGTTTACTTCTATGATAACAAGCTGAGATGCAGGATTGCAGGATTATATGGATGAAACAAAGCATGAGAGGTATAAGATCTATACTGTAACAGAGGAATAACATTTTTTTTAATGATCAGATGCCCTTCACTTGAGGAACACAGTCTTTCTAAATACAGACGCATAATTTCATCTGTTTTGATTCTTGGTTCATATTACAGTTTTTGATTTTGTTTTTAGTTCTGAAAAAAATATAATTGCTCAAAACGTTCAGAAAGTTTGCATTACTTGCAATATGTGCAAGCCAACAAAACAGTTCATGTTTTGACAACAAGACAAGGGAAAAATCATGAGGATATATCTAGAAAACTACAAACCTTTTCCCTGTGGCACAATGAATAATGAGAAGTCTATTGTGCTGAGTGTACAACTGTGTATGATCCTACATCAAAGCTGCACAAATAGTTTATATGCCATGGCTGAGATTTTACATCAATGCTCTACCAATATAGTTCCATGTCTAGCCCATCCTACATATGTCTTCTTTTGGACAAGGCACAAGCAGCTACCCTCCAGTCCTTTACATCCCATCCAAAACCTCTATGCCTGCAGCTGCTAAGCTCCAGGATGGACAGATGCTGGTGTTGGGAGAGGAAAGATCAGAGTGGCAATTAAGACACTGATGAACCTGCTCATCTCAGTTTGGAGAGTGAAGGAAATGGGAGTCTGCTCACAGATGGAAGAGTTGTTGATTGGGTCTCCATTCTCTCCCCTCCTCACCAGTAAGTAGCAGCAGCAGCAGCTCCTCTCAAAGCATGACAGCTGCAGAGAAGGAGTTGTATGTTATGCAAAGGACTACAGAAGACATTTGCACTCTGTCCAAAACCAGGCATCCATGTGCATAAGCCACACTCAGACATACGTATTTCACTATCAGGATTCCAACCCATATCTGAAGTGTGTAAGAATCGTAAATGCTGTGCAAGTGTACTTGGATCAGAATTATCCTGGTATTCTGTGCCAGTGTAATTACACAGGTACAGACATTAACAAAAGAAGGGAAAGGACCATGAGAGCAACAGAAGTGAAGGAATGGAGGGACGGGAGAAATACTGTTTGGAGCTGGCAGATTTGGGCTGCTTCCTGGTATCACTGTTATACAACAGAAGGAAAAAAAAACATTAGCATAGTGCTACTGGCAGGATACTGGCTTTAGTCTCCTAATATGTGAACATGTTAACCAACATATCCCAACTGAAGACCCAAGCAAATTGACAGAGGAATACAAATCTTGACTTATTTCATTCTCACACATACAAACAAGACTTTTTTTTTAAAAAAATATCTGAACCAGTCAGATTTTTCAATTATTTTTTCACATTTCAGTCCTTTTTTGCAAATATTTCATGATATCTTTTTTTAAAAAATCATAGCTTTTGCGCAAAATAGGTCTTTGTTAAAAGGATTGTGTTTTATACAAAATTCAGGATTTTTCTTTTTACACAAAACAAACAAGGAACGAGCACTGGTCTCTTCATTCTCGATCAAAATCTTATGACGGTTGATTATTTTATCAAATTGTTGGAGTGTCTTCATTTTAATGGGATGTCTTCTTTCTCAAGGATGAAAAAAAATGCAAACAATTTTACACCTTTGCATGAGTATCCTTCTCTTGTTCCAAGGAGAATGGAGTAGCACATTGGATTCATGATAATTCTGTGGGGAAGATTTCAACTTACCTGAAGCCACACAGCAAGCTTCATTGTTATAAAGAAAGCTGAAATGGATGTTTCTGATATCCAGAGCCAGGCCAGGAGCCACACAATACACATAGTGCTCTTTTAAGATATTTAATTAATATTGCTGGCTAAAAAGGGGGAAAGGGTTGCATTGTCTTGACCTACACTGGTATTTGCAAATGAAAAATGAGAACATTAAGAAACAGTCCTTCAGATAAGTCCTAAATTTAGTTGAGTTTATGTGCAGCTGCATGTATAGCAAAGACTTATGATGATTACTGAAGAAAGCCAAGGCAGAAAGTGCAAAAGCAGGTTTATAATTGAACTTTAAGAAAAAAAATAGCCACAGATTATATACATCACTTGAAAGAAGACAGTGAAGACATTTGAAATGGTTCAAGATTGTCCATACCTTGGATCAGTCAGTAGTCAGAATGGAGACTGCAGTCAAGAAATCAGAAGAAGACTAGATCCATTTCCACACTACACTGTTCTAGTGCTATTATTCCACTTTCAACATCCTATGGAATTCTGGGGCTCCTGGGGCTCCTGTGGAATTCTGTGGTTTACTGGGGACAAAGAACTCTCTGGCTGAGAATTCTAAATGCCCCTCCCCAAACTACAAACCCCAGGATTCTACAGGATGTTGAAAGTGGGATAAAAGCACTATAACTTAGGCCCTTTTCACACCTTAGCTGGTGCTGCTGGTGTTGCATGGGGATCATGGGAAAAGCCTTGTCTGGGAGGCACTCGCATCCCCTCTGCTTTCCCTCTGCACCAGCTCTACATGGGAAGGAAGGAAGCATGAGCGTTCCTCCTCTTCCTTCCTTCTGCAGCCGGGTACTTTCCCAGGCTGTGCTGGGGGAGGAAGCATGATGGCCACACTTCCAGAGCCTCCGCATGCAAGGTAAGTGCATGTCGGTCACGTGAGCGACGTGCGATCACGCATCATTTTCAGCAACAAGCTGAAAATGATATAACATGGGATTGCCCCCTAATGGCCTCAGGAGCATTGCGCGATTGCAAGGATGTCATGTAGAATAATCCTCGTAATCATGCGATGCTCCCAAGGCCATTTCGCAACAGGACTGGCGTGCGAAAAGGGCCAGTGTAATGCGGAAATAGGCTAGGATTTGGAAGGGCAGCTATGAAGGAACTAGACAAGATCTTCAAGTGTAAAAAATAAATAATTAAATACCAAAGTTAGGATTGTCCATGCCGTCATATTTCCAATTTCTAGGTATGGTTATGAAAACTGGACAGTGAAGAAAGCTGATAGGAAGAAATTCAATTCATTTGAAATGTGGTATTACAGATACTGTAGACTGCTAAAAGGACAAAGATGTGATAGATGCTGCTGCTGTGATTGAGGAGCAACTGATTGTGCATGGGGCTGAGCCAGTGAGTGAGCAAGTCAACCTGCAAACATCCCCTGCACTGGAAGGTCAAACAGAGACAGAGTTGCCCCAGCCAGCTCATGACAGAGAGGGAACCAGCAGTGATGCAGAGGAATTGCAGCCAGCTGTGCCCATCAGCCCTCAATCACGCAGAAGGCCGAAACAGGCTGCTCAGAGGGAGGCTGCATGGACTAGGCTGAGGAAACAATAACAAGCAGCACCTGCTCTCAGTGGCTATTTAAGTCTGCTGCTGTGGCTGCTCCTTGCTTGCAGCAAATTATTAGCAAGCTCTCACAACCTTCGTGTTGTCTGCTCCCTGAAACCCTCCAGACAGATCTCTGCTTCCTGAACCTTTGGATTGGACCTTGGTCTGGCTCGGCTTGTGTTTTCCTGGTGTTTGGTATATTTGGATTCTCCCTGAAAGTATTCCTGACCTCCCTCCTCCCTTGCTGGCTGTGGCATGGCAGGGAGAGATTCCTCACAAAAGAAATGTGTCATAGAGCAAACCAAGTCTGAGCTCCCTGGAAGCCAAGATGACTAAACTGAGACTGTTGTATGTTGGCTACATCATGAGAAGACCTGACTAAAGAGAAAAGACCATAGTGCTTGGCAAGGTGGAAAGCCATGGGAAAAGAGAACAACCACATTACAAATGGATAAGCTTAATCAAGGAAGCCACAGCCCTGAGCCTGCAAGACCTGAGCAGAGCTGTGGATGATAAGGTGACTTGGAGGTCTAGCATTCATAACGTTGACATAAGTCAAAGTTAACTTGAGGCTTAAAATTTCCATATAGAGTCAGCCTCCACATTTGCAGGTTTCACTTTTGCAGATTTGATTATTCACGGAATATTTGCTGTCACCCCTGCTGCCTCCCTATGCCATTTTTAACAGGGACTGCAAGCCCCATGAGACTGAGAAACTGTGAAAGAGGCTTGTAAGTCCCTATTAAAATTGGTGTGGGCAGCAGTGGAGGTGGCAGGAAACCTCACCAGCCACCCACTTCTGCCTTGTGAAGGAACCCTGATGCTTCAGAGGAATCCATGGTGGGTTGAATATGGTGATCATACTTTTTTTTTTATGGTTAAATATGGTTTGGGAGGGCCTAGAGTTATTCACAGTTTTTCACTTTCACAGGGGTCCTGTGCCCCTAACCTTAGCAAATACGGCAGTATGACTATACTTGGCAAAAAGATTAGCCATTATATTTGATTGTCAAACAACTCAGTCTATTTCTGTGAAAGAGAAAGCTCAACAGAACAATTGTCAATAAAATAGAGACGGCCATGTTCGTATCTCATTGTTGTTATTAGTTCTTATGCAAATGTTCTTCCATAGCATGGTCATTATGTATGAAAAATAACCATTAATAAAATTCACAGGTACTCTACATACTTCCTTGGAAGACTTTTGCCTATTAAATATTATTGCAAGCAGCTAGAGTTGTGCAAGAAGGGAATCTCTGAATTCTCTACTGTTTTCGTAAGGGAGAAAAAAAGATATTGGGCCTATTTCAAAGAACTTTCCTATGTTAGGAGAGATTTTCCAATAGCTGCTTAATGGAGAAGAGAGATCACCATTAGCAGTGGCATCAGTACAGCTTCTTTCATTCTTTTATTTTTCTCTTTCTCCTCCTTCCTCCCTCTCTCTGATGTTACTGCCTTGATTTCATTTTGCACTCTTCGCAGTCCTCCAAAACTAGAGTACAAAATTTTTCAGAAGAATGTATTCTGAGAAATTTTGGGTCAACTTTGGTAATAGCTTTTCCTTAGCTAGCCACCATCCTTACCTTGCTTACAGTCACATGATTCAACAGAAGGAATTATAGAGAATGTAGAAAGAGATCCTACCTAAGCTTTGTTGACTAGACAAGTTAGAACGAGCTTAGTCAAACCAGTTTAACCATGACAGGGCTTCCTTTCCTACAAAGGCCCTTTCCGCACCCTATCTTATCTCAGCAGGATCCTGTGAGGATCCCAGCAGCAGCTCTGCTGGGACGGGAGCAGGATGGGAGTGCTCACTTCTGCACTGGCTGCCTCCGCAATCCAAGAAGTGTGATGGCCCCACCTCTTCCTGCTGCAGCACTGCTGGGTACTGTCTCAGGCTGTGCTGGGGCAAGAAACATAGCCATTGCACTTCCGGACCCTCCACGCACCAGGTAAGTGCAGGATGGTGGTACAAGAGTGGGTCATTGATGGAGAAAACCCGTCAATGATTTACTCTGTAATTGCACTACCTGGGGACAAGAGAAAGACGAGATGGTTACAATGGTTACACATGATGTCGTCGCAGTCCCATCCTTCTCCCATCCCCATTGCAAAATGTCAACATCGTGTGGAAAGGGCCAAAGTTCAGAACTTCTCTCCAAATAGGACCTGGTAAGCTTACTCAGGGATTACACAACTTCCCCAACTCTTTAAAAGGAGTTTTGCAAACTGTCTCTACGTCCCAGTCACCATCCATAATTTGGCTGAAAAGTATGAGAGCACTTTCAGTGTACACACATTCCATCAAAAAATACATATTTTCCATGAAAAAAAATATACATTTCAATCTCTCCAAAATGTAAACTCATGACAATTTGGCACTTTTTAACACCCGTCCCCAACCTTCATTTCATATATCACAGTTTAGACGGAGAGAACGGTTCATTTCCTATCAGAAAGTGATGGCAGATTCATCCATTCAGATTATAAGATGTCAGAGTTTGTAGGAAAAGCATTAATCATAACTGCTCCGGTCCTTCAAAACATGAAAGAGCGACCAATTGCAAAGCCATTTCTCTAAATGTCCAAATGTTCTGCCCTCACAGCCATCTTTTTCCTGCAGAATATGCAATGTATTCCAGGGGCAAAAGCAACAACACTGATGACAGTCAAAAGGGTTCAATTGATGTAGTTCAGTTCATTTAATGCCATTTTAACTTACATTTCCAATAACCCTTTATGGCCGTTGGTCTCTGTTACCCTTTTGGATAATCTCTTCACCCAGTTTACAATGGAAGAATGTAAAACTTGTAAATTATACCTACAAAGCCAGGAATAATTAAGGGCCACAGGTAACAGCTTATTACCATAGGAATATCGATTATGAGAGCAATGTTGATTATCACGCAAGAGCATTTCAGGCAGGGCATGGGGTTATGTCACCTCACAGTGAAATGTGTGACTCCTAAAACAGAAGGAAAAAAGAATGGGTCATTTTCTTCTTTTGTCATTTTAGCTTCTACCCAAGCAACCCTCTTTTTTCCTGATTCAATCATAAAGAAGCTAAATAAAACTTGAAACACTTATTGTTTATCTAGTTCTGTCTTCCCTTTTTGATTCAGCTTCTCAAGGAACAACAGCTACTAAACATGTGAATTATTGATAAGCTGTCAGAGAGGAGTTTTCCATCCAGCTCCAGGCTTTTCTTTGGATGCTTCAGTCCCCTTTAATTGAAAACAAAATCTATATATGAAATAATGGCAAACAGATATTTGTAGCATACATGATGGCCGCTCACTAAGAAATCAGCATTGCTAATATAAAAGGACACAAACTGCTGGTCTGAAGTAACTAATTTTTGGAGGTGATTGAGTGCGAGGTACTATAAAATGCTCTGCTCTCTCTGCTGATTCTTGTGATCTCTGGAACAAAGGAAAATGCTTCAAACAGAAGAGGGGTTTTGTGTGGTCCTGAGACTCAGTGTGGTGTAGCAGATTAGAGTGCTGGACTAAGAGTCCAGGAGACTGGAGTCTGAATCATCACCCAAGTATGGAAACCCACTGACAACCTTGGACAAGTCACATGTCTAAAATGACTAGACTAAAACTAGTCTAAAATGACTTGAAGGGACATAACAGCAGCTACAACAACAACAAGAACACGCATATGACTGCTAAACTAGGGTGCATGTGTGTGGATGTGCACACACACACACACACACACCCCTATATTAATACCAACTATACCTACATTGACCTCCTCAGTGGCTGTACCAATTTATACAAGGGTTTCCTCCATGACATATCATTGGTACTCTCCCTCACTTTTCCCCCTTCCCCAACAATGCATTATTTGAAAACAACAACAACAACAACAAGTAATTGTACAGAAGAAATAAATATTATCCACAAAAACAAATAAACAATATATTTAAAAATGTCCATCAACTAACTGCAATAGGGAAAAGCTATTAGCTTTGGTAATACTTGCAGATATTTGAAATTCTTTCTAGTACACCAAGGCAATATTGTAACTGTGACCTTAACACATTTCTGCTCAATTACATATGATGGTGTGCTCAGACTTCTGTCAAGCCATTGATGAATTATCTTTAACAGGCTAGATAGTGATATGTTACCCACTTAGGCACTCTAAGTCCACCTTTTTCGTAGGGATTTTCTATAATTTTCATTGCAGCTCTTGGAACAGTATCTTGTTTGTGTCATACACAAGTGTAAGATGTGTCTCCCCTGGAGGTAGAGTGATTTTTTGGGACAGTGTTCCACAGTCATATCCAACTGACTGCTGTATTAACAGAGTTCTACATGTGGGGCCATTGTACATGAAGTAGCACCCCATAGTACACAGAATAATATGTGAGTGTGCCTTGCCTTTATGCATTACTTATAGTCATTGGACGCTACAATTACAAAATTGCAAACTATTGTGCATTGCAATTGCACAATAGATTGTAACATAATTCTGCTGACAGTTATTTATGCTGAAGTGAAACAATGTAGAATCTCACCCCTCATCTCACCTTTTCTTGTCTAAAAATCTGATAATGTACACTGTCATTTCTTTAATGAGCCCAGATATACACTAGTATTCTCATGTTTCATTAATATAGAGGATGCTTAAGATAACATTCATTTTAATAACAGCAATTTTACCCATCCCATAGAAGACAAAAATGTTTGCAGCAATAGAGGTTATTAAAGGTTGAGAATTAATCTGGTATATTTTATGTAATTCAGAAGTAAGTCACACAGCAAAATATTTCACTGGCTTATCAATGCAGCTGATTCCATAATTGGTGGTAATTACACTCTGATTTTTTTTCTTTTTTATGCTCAGTGTTATTTACCATATAACTGTCCTCTGAATATCTAATTTTTTTCTTACCTAACCCCTTCTTGCTATAAAGAGAGGCTGCAGTGATTGGAAACCATCACAAGTCTTTCCTTGCAGACTCACTAGCTGGAAAAAGGAGGGTGGAAACATCTTCCTCCTTGCATCCTGATTGGAAGATGAACAGGCCTTCTTGGCCTAATCTGAAAGCTACTTCTTAAAATGGATTCTGGAGGGAGGGGGGTCAGGCCAGGAGACATTACTTAGTTATGTAGGTATAACTAAGTAGCCAATGTAGGATATTGGCAGTTTCTTGCTACTCCAAGGAATTTGAGACTTGTTCATAATTTTACATAAAGACAGTCTCGTATATCAAAATTTCTAATTTAACATTTTTATATTTTAGCCCCTTGCTCTATTTAAATAAACAAATAAATCTATGCTCTATTTTTCCATTTGTGCTTCCCATGAAATTTTGGCTGTTTTGTTTTTAGGACCATGCTTAGTATATTTAATTTTGATGTAAGAAATATCCAGATCCCTCAAACATTAAATAATTTTCCAGATGGAAGACAGGACTTCATATGTTTCAGGGTTTCATAAGTTGTAAGCACAGTCATTTCCTGCTTTCAGTTCGGGGCACGAAACCTTTAAATGCCTATCTCATGATACATCAATATGCTAATTAGAGATTGTTCTTGTAAACGTATTGCACTGGGCCATTATTCTGTTAATTAAAAATCCAGAAGAGTCATCTCTGAGTCAAACAATGTCAGTATGTCTCTCCACCACCACCACCACATCCACACAGATAGAGAACAACATCTTGAGTGCAAGGAAGCAGGAAAGCAGACTTGGGGTACTGTCACTTGTCAAACAACTCAGCACTAAACTTTATAGCAACAGAGTAATGACCTGGAAAAATTAGTTGCTGCATTACATTACCCAACTTTCATCACTTAGTTTTAGTCCATTAAACAGGCAGACATGTTGGAGCTCATTTTTAGTGTCTGTGTGCAAGGAAAAGTCAGCATAGAAAGGCATCTTGGCAGCCAGAAGTAGCAAGATGAAATCTCTCCAGCAAAGGAGGCCATTAGACCAACAAAGAGACTAGTTTAGGCACAGATGAGCATGCCAGCTACATAAAGAAGTGATCTGTATAAAGATGGCATATCCTTGGGTGCTTAAGGCATCCTTGGCATTAACATGACAGCACAGGAACTATTTGCCTTTGGCTTCTCTCCAAAGTGTTGTAGAAGTGTGAGAATCTGTAACCTTGTGAATGGGTTCAGTCGTCACCTCTGTTCCTGCAGAATCCTTATCCAGTCAAGAAAGACACAATGATGCTGAATATGGAACTTCAGCTAATCAACTGGACTTTTCACATATGAGATATTAATATATTATAGAAATACGGCAACTAAAAATATTCATGATATATGGATGGATGGATGGATGGATGGATGATGGATGGATGGATGGAGAGACAGAGGGATTATCCATAGGTGATTTGATAGTGTAGGTATTTGATATATTGTTATAATTGTATTGTTAATATAGGGGGATTTGGGTAGTAGGAATTAATCTGCTCATTCTTGTTGAATTCTAAAAAAAGTAAGACATGAAAGAGGAGAGAGAGAGGAGAAGCAGCAGCAGCAGCAGCAGCAGAGGGCAGCAGCGACGATATGACAGAGGAAATAAAAAAAGTTTCTTGTAACTGGCTATAAACCCCTTCTAAGTTTTGATTTCAAAACATAGCCAGGACAAGATGTTACCCATAAGCCCTCACTATGAAAGGCATGTTGCTAGTGGTAATGTGAGTACAAAATCTCATACCATTATCATCTTCTTCACCACCACCACCATCACCACCACAATGGCTGCTGCTACTACTGCTACTACTACTTTTAAAAACTGAAAGCACTGAATGAGTTATTAGTGTCTTTTTGTTCAGTCAGCCAGTCCTTTTATGCTCACTGCATGCATTTATTTTGTTTCACTAAGGAGAAAAAAACAGCAGTTTTGCACAGAAAAAAAAAGCCCTCTGCAAATTGTGAAAATTGTTATGAAACACAAACCACTCCTTAGATAATTCTCCTGCTGAAGGCAAGAACTTTTATGCAGGGTAGTGATTTCTCAGCACCTATCTCAGTGTGTTGAGACAGCTCCTCAGTTTTTCAAATATCTCCCCATTCCCAAGAGCCACTGTGATGTGATTGTTAAGAGTATTGGTAGGGTGGGGAAATCTAGGTGGTAGTTTCCACTGAATCAAGTAATTCAGTGGCTGACATTGGGCCAATGACAATGTGATAATACAGTAGGCAGGAGGAATGTTAGGACCTTTTAACTTATTGGAGAAAAGGTAGGCTATAAATAACATTAAATAAATAATAAGTATTTTTATTGTATTGGTATAAATATTGGTATTTTTATTGTATTGGTTCTGGTAGACCCTGGTAGAAATGCTGGCAGAGAAACAAAGCAAAACAAAAATAGATTCCTCATAAAGATAGCAAAGATTCTCATGGCAGAAAGAAAATATATTTTAGCAAGACCCTGGTTTCATTCTGAATGAAGAGACCTTTATAGCTTTCTCATCCTTGTTAGGAAGTAACTGTGATTTTAAAAAAAGAGTTACCATAAAATTGGCATGTTTCTTTGCTACTGGATTTCAAGTCTGTTGGCTTTGCTCCCTTTTTCCCCTCAGCTTCTATATGACTTACATCAAGTGCATATCCTTCTTAGATGACAAAATCTACCAGAGAGAATCAGGGAAATCATCTAGGTTTTGGGGACTCTTTGAAAACGTTGACATCCTTGGAAATTAGAGTGAAACACAGTGTTTTGGACTCTTTTTCTCCAGCAACCTTCACACTTGAACTGACCTTTTTCTCACACTCTAAATGATAATTGCAGAGTATGTTCAATAATGCATGTTGGCGAGGACAATTTCACATCACCCCGTGTGAATATAATGAAGGGTCTGTCAAGGTAAAACTTTTGGACCAATGGGGTGCTTGAGTTATGGAAGGAGAAGCAGTGGGGCTTGGCTCATTTTCTCTTGAATATTTGGTGGTGGGAAGACATATTGTCTGGAAAAGGCTATACGTTGAAATAAAAGTGCAGGATGAGTTATAGGAGATCCTAGAAAACAATTAAGAGGTCCATCAGCTTGCTGAATATATTCTGATTAATATGCGTCAAAGTAAACACGTCTAATTTAATACTTTTCTCCAGAAGCTGCTGCTATTTCTTTCTTAATTCTCTCTCTCTCTCTCTCATTCTCTCTCTCTCCCCCTCTTTTTCTTTTATCCTACTTTTCTACCAAGGTAGATGAAAATACTAAAATTAAAATAAAAACAGGAATAGGAGCAAAAATTTTTTTTAAAAAAAAATTAAAACCCTTTCCAAAGAAGAAATAACATAATAAACCAATTAAGAGCTCCTTCACTAGCAAACCAGATTACTGTATTTGCCAGCATATAAGACTCACTGGAGTATAAGATGCGCTCCACTGTCAAACAACATTTTTCTGGGGGAAAAAACTAGTAAATTTCTAAGCTACTATATTTTGCATCTAGGCATTCCCAAGTTACCTCCTTTGTCAGGAACTGAATCCACACACACAAATAGTACAGTGCATAAACACTGTTTATTTGGGGTGAGAAACATCGTACAGGACTTCAGTGAGAGGACTAAAGGCAATTAGCAATTTCAAAAGCATAAAATACCAAGACGTTTCCCTCCCATTCACATGACCTTGAAGCCATGAAAGCCTGGCAACGCTTATCAGTACATTCCTAGCTTTTGTTTACCTAACAGTCTCTGGTTCCCATACCTTTGTTACAAGCAAGCAGCTACCTTAAAACCTACTACATATCCCATTACTATAATATGGAGGGCAACCCGACATCCTTGCTGCCCAATGAGCTCCCTCAGGTGGCGTGATTGCCTCATGCAGCTCGGCTTAGAGCAGGAAAGGCCCCTCATAGACACATTCTGTGGCAGTGGTGGTGACAATAGTGGCTGCTGAGCTGAATCACCCTTTGGAAACTATGGGAAAGGTTGTGAAAGGAAGGCGGAAAGGAGGGAAAAGAAGAGAGGAGGTGGAGCTAGGCAGCGCAAGGAAGGGAAGGGAAGTGTGGGGCTGTTCTCTGTCAGGGAGCAGTGGCAGCAGCAGCCAGGGAATGCCTAGATGTGAAATTTGCCATCATATAAGATGCACTGGCGTATAAGACACATCCCATTTTCAAACAGTATTTTTCAGGGGAAAAAAGTATGTCATGTATGCTGGCAAATATGAAAAGTTCCAAAGACTGATCAGAAGTATATTTTCCTGTTGGCAGAAAGACAACAGAGAGGGAGTTAGTCTTGCATTTTGGTGACAGGTTGTTCCAAAGCCTAGGATCATCCGCTAAGAAGGCCTTCTCTTGTGTCTCTGCCAAATGTTTCTCTGATGGTGGTAGGGCTGAGAAGGGTCTCCTTAACAACTCCACTCCTAGGTTTCTATGAAAGAATATAGTCTTTTAATACAGTTTATATGTGAGTATACAGACTAAGTCAATTCCAGATTATGTAAAAAAAACCCAGGAATCTGAACTATATCCAGAAAGATGAAAAACTACTGAAGCTGTTGTAACAAGACAGATGCATACTGCTGATAACCAGATAATATCAACAGTCAGTCCAAAGCATTTTCAGCCAACGCAATATTACAGACACTTTCTGGAGGCAAACCCATGTGTAGCACATTGCAGTGCCAACTGATGGCTCCTATGTCAGTGGAACCGTGAATTCACTCTGGGTCTTAGTCTCAACTTTCAAGGAACTATCCAAGGTGTTGTATCTGTTTGGCAGATGGGGCTCATAACCTCGAGTCACCATTTTAAAGTCTGGACTAAAGCCAAGAGTAGGTTGTTCACAACTCTGACAAGAAAGGTACCATTGGTATATTATAATAGTCCAAACAGGATTTAATTAAGGTATGTGCAGCCATGTACAGGGCCGGTATCTCTAAGAATGAAGGGAGTTGATACAGCCATAGCTATGAAACCTGGGCTGAATCCTGAATTAATCTTAGAATGTACCTTTTTTTCAACACAATTGTTTTTTCTGCGACAACTGTTTATGGTTATATTTCTACTCTACTGTAGATTAAGTATCAGATATTTCTTCTTTTTTCTTTGTAATAATTTTTTTAAAAAAAGTGTCTAGGAGTATATTTCAATTGCACAAGTAAATCTTCAAGGGTAAAATAAACACCAGCCAAGACTGAATGAATCCATATTCTCTGATCTCTCTTTCAATTGGTCAGGAGCACCTCTGTCATCTGCACAACGCACTCACAATCATGCAACGCTCCAGGCGCCACTCGCGCACTTTTTCATTTTTGGCTTTCAGCCGAAAATGGTGCGCAATCGCGCATTGCTTCAGGGCCCCACGCGCACTTGCCGTGTGTGTAGAGCCTCCGGAGCCGCGGTGGTCACGTTTCCTGCCCCAGTGCAGCCTGGGAAATTCCCAGGCTACACTGTGGAAGGAAGAGGTAGGGCTCTTGCGCTACCTGCTTGGGAACAGGCAGCTCGTATGGAGCTGAAGCAACGGGAAAGCGAGAACCTCTCGCTGGAGGCTGCTTGCGTGATCCCCGCACCCGAGCGCCGAAAAAAGGCAAGCTGCGGAAAGGGCCTTGCTAATGCTCCACTTTGCTGTCCTTCATCCAGTGCATTACTGATATCATTACCAGTATCAGACACAGATTTCGAACTAGAACAGCTTCCTTGGATTTAGAGTGGAAAGAAAGAAAGAAAGAAAGAAAGAAAGAAAGAAAGAAAGAAAGAAAGAAAGAAGAAGGAAGGAAGGAAGGAAGGAAGGAAGGAAGGAAGGAACAGGCAGGCAGGAGTATTGTCACATGATGTGGAAAAGTGCTTTGAGGAAATAAACAGTTAAAATGTAAGAGAAACATCTGACTTCCAGAGGCAGTGTGGGAAGACGAAGCCCTTGTTGCTGTATTGTGTTATTATAAGAGGCGCTTGGTCTCCACTTGTTGTCCTATTTAAATAAGTAGTAAATTGATATATACAAAAAATATCAGATGGTATGAGAAGCCAAGTTGATTCTAGTATGGAACCAGACTTCCTGAAAGTAAAATAGTGCTGGAAGAGGCTATAAAGTTGCCCCATTGCTGAGAACTAGGGAAATAGACAAATATCTCAGCTTACAACTGGGCTTGTAATATTTATTTTGCAAACAAGCTAGTAGTCTTCAGTGGTGCTGTGGACATCAAAAGCTTTAATTGGTAACATTAATTGTTCAACAAAAGTTTGGTAACAGAGAACACTGTCAACATACAGTATTGTGTGAATACTGTATAAGTGTCATTAACAGGGAAAATGTATAAACTGAAGTTCTGGACAATCAAGGTTAAACAAATTTAGCAATGGGAGGAATCTCCATTTGTGTTAGTATTCATGCTTATTTTACAGTAAAGTTTACAGCACTGAGGAAACAGCCACACATAGATACAATAAAATAATCTTATTTGCCTTTCATGGTTAATGCTTTTTCTTCACTTCCTGACCTCAAAACAGATTGGACACTGAAACAGCACAGAGCTGATTTAGTCTTCCACTTGCTTCCTATGCAGTTTTAGACTGCCTTCTCAGGCAATTTAGCACCATGCTGGTGCATTTACATTTCCAATATTTGGCTGGAACGCTTCAAGTTAAATCCTTGGAAAGCTGATTTCAGACAATTTGTTTTCATACCATAGTGGAACATACATTCTATTTACAGTACCATCGAGCTTTGGCCACAAATGTTTGTTTTTCACCTATAAATACCTTGCTCTGGTTTCCAGCCATCAACTCATTTACCACAGAAACAAAAATCATTCTTTACAATTATGCTTGCTGAACAGACCTTCAAATGTGTTATTGTAAATTTAAGCCCTAATTCTCCATGGAAACAGCCTAGTTTACAGATGATACAGTTTTTAAAAGCCTAAGGGAAAATGCTATAATGAACATCTCAGATTTAGCAAATCAAAGACACACTAGGAAATTGACCAGGGTTCTGTCTGTAAATGATACAGAAGTATTTAAATTAAAAAGAAATTGAGCCCATATAATCTTGTATTAATGCTATAGTTCTAAAAATGCAGGGAGGGCACTCCAGTTCAGCTATAAGTCCCTATTTCTAGCTCCCATTAGTATTATGTAACAAAAATAATAGTCAGCTCCAGGGTCCAAATTAATTTTTTTAAAAAGAGAAGCATCATACAGCAGATATGTATTAGTACAATTTATATAAATCTTTCAGTGTTCCAAAATTTAGGAGTAGCTATTATTTTGGGTTAATGGAATTTGTTTAAGCTTTTGCTATCTATGTGGTACTCTACCCTGTATGCTGTACTTGCCACCCCTAATAAGCTCCACATAGGATTGTGGTGAATTTATTTGACATTCATAACACACTGTCAGATATTCAGATAAATTTCAAGGCTGGTGATGAGGGCATTTTCTGTCTGAAATTTGAGAAGAGGTGGGTCATCAACTTTTAAGGTTGGCATTTCACCTTAAACATTGGTATTCTAAACTGCTAAGCACTGTGCAAGTTAAACTGGGTGTATTTTTCAAAGAATAACCTGATCTCATAAGGCAGCAACAGTATTTCAGATTTTGCTTAAACTTATCTTGGGTTCAGCAGCTAAGGACAGTGTTGAGCAGTCATCATGTTATCCTAATTCTACTGTATTTAGCTGTTGATCCAACTAAACTGATCCCGATTGGTTTAAGTCCCATTGAACATTAAGGTGTTATCTTGGAACAGGCATGGTTCCCCCACTCCTATCACTTTGCTGAAGGACTGTAGGTTCTTTGCCTCAGGCATGTCAATCAATTTCTAGCTAGAGTTCATTGGAATTTACCATTTTGGTCACTTGAGTTTCGGCAACTGTAAATAAGAATATTGTCTAGAAAGCAGATCAGCATTAACATTCCCCTTAAGAAACTCTTTAAGTTTTGGAATTTCAGGAAATTTATATGACAGGAGAATAATTATAATCTTTTCTATATTTCTTAAATAAAACAGCTTATGCAGTTGCATGCTCCTTGGAGAGCATCATCATATCATATAGACATTTTCAGTCTAGGCACATTCTGTTTCATATACCTGTGTAGTCTAGCCATGGGATACAACAGCTACCTCTCTTGCCTCCTTGAATAACAATTCTCAAGATACCCTGAATGCCTGTCCACACTATAGAATTATACTGATTTAATGGTCAATCATTCTTTTCTCAGGATATCTTCCAAGTACCTCACCAGACTATAAATCCTAAGATTTTGAAGAATGGAGCAATTATGATTAAAATGGCATGAATTTGATACAAACATACAGTGCACATACACTTTTAGTCACAACTGACATGCTCCACTAATTTAAGTGAAACTTTAGTACAATTCACCTGAATCACTGCTACTATACTTCTATTTCTCCCCCAAAGAGGGAATCATTGTCTCCTTATTAAAAGTACACCTGCATCTTGATGATGCTTAATAGTGGGATGACAACTGCATAGTGTATCTACATAGGCAATTAATGTACAGGCAGCATATGCTATAGAGGTTCCTCAGCTTTATGTATGTGTTGTTCTTCAGTGATGAAGCTGGTAGCATCAATTAGCGAGGGCGATGCTAACAGTCCTATGTGTTCTCTATTGTTTTGCATTGGAGTCAGCAGCCAGTCAGAAAACAATGCATCAGTTCCTGTAGAATGTGGTTGGATTGGGACTTTTGAGAGATAGTTTCTACACCCAAGACTGTGCCTGGAAGAGAAGAATTGGAGTAATAATAATAGCCTAGGCGAAGGCCAGTATTTGGAAAGCAGTGTTGGGATTGGTTTGAATTTGCATTGTTGTGAATATGACTGTCCCCTGTTTTGTAAAAATGGGAAGAATATTTAAAAAACATTTGAGAAAAATAGTTAAAATCTCTTTTTCTTTTTTTATTATTCTTTTTATTAAAGACAAATATAAACAAAATTTCTCTGTCCTTTGGTAAAAAACTTCCTCTTACCCATTACCTTGGAGATTATTTACAGAACTTTGTCCAAAACTCCCTTATCTGCCTTTCACTTATCAACTTACTTAATTCATTTCTTTTTGATCCACAGTTTACCTGTCTATCCTTACCTCTCACTGTAATTTACATCATTTTATTTGTATAATTATACATTCAGTTATTATCAATATCAATGTATAATCCTTCTGTGGTAAGGTTAGAAAATCAAGTACAATTCAATAACTTGTTTCCAAGTTGTTATAAAAGTAGAGGAATGTGTGTGTCAGCAAAAGAAAAATAAGAGATGAGAAAAGATAATATTTTACACTACATTATTAATTGTAAGTCCCCATCTCATTCTTATGTAGTCAGTAACTGGCATCCATTCTCCTTCCAATTTCTTGGTTGGAACCACTTGAACCTGGGCAGAGTCAAAGAGAAGAATTGGAAGAATTCAAGTGGAAGTCAAATGGAAGAATTCATCAGTTCCATTGTAGATCTGAGCAGATCTCTTAAGAGTAATCAAAAAATCAAAATGACATGGTAGTGATGACATTTCCTGGATGTCTTAATAAAAAAATGCAAAAGTTAAAAAGAAAAACAGTAGATTAACATATAATATTTTTTTAAAAAAACCCTATCTCCCTGCAAGAACAAGTTACTGGACTAATTGACTGCCCTATGGTCAAATATATAAAAATTGCCCATTCACACCTGATTATATGCCTGGAAGTATAGAAATGTCTTCACCTGGCACCAACTTGATAATAACTTGATGTCAAATGCTCTCATAAGGAACGCATTCTACAAGGAAGGACTGTTGACTAAAGAAGCCCTGTTCTTTGTCAAGTACATTAAGACAAACTACTTAGAGGAAAGCCTCACTCTTAGATGTTAGTCAGTGTATGGGCAGTTTTATTATGGGCAAGGTGTTCCTTCAAATGTTGGAAGGAAGTCCTAAGCAATATATTGTAAAAATTTATAGGTTAAAACTAGAACTTTGTTTAGGGCCCTGAAAGATATTGGTAGCCAGTGCCCCGGGCCAGAATAATGTTTTTTTCCTGGTCTCTGTGATCAATCTGGCAGCTATTTTTTTTTTAACATGCTGCATTTGCTGAACTCATGCAGTGTCCTGTAGAGCACACTGCAGAAATCTAATCTGAAGTTTACCACTGAATCTATCCCTGTCCAGACAAGGACACAGATGGGCCATCAGCTACACTGTAGTACTATTAAAAACAAAACAAAACCCAGAGGTCACTTATGCCTCAAGAGATAGTAATGGACCCAGAGGAACCCCCCCATTATGAATTTGTCCCTTCAAGGAAAGTACAGCCTATAAAAAACAGGTGGAACAACATTCATCTTATCAAGAGAATGAGATACTCACAGATTATTTTGGGATGAGCCTGAGTTTATTGACCTGCATCCATCCAGGCCTTTGCCATGGCTATACCAACTGTTCCTGTTTGAAACTATCCCTTTTGCTGACTTACTGCTACTACTACTGCTACTATTGATTGTCTTCTGGAGACAATTAATGGGCTCAGAATACATTTTGGAAGCAAAATAATGATTTTGCATGGATGGTTGGATGGATAGGTAGACATGCAGGCAGGCAGGAGTGCAAGGGCTTGGCTGTGGCTCTAAATCAGCTACTTAGCTACATCACTATCCTACTTATGTATCTAAGTAGCTTCCCTCAGCTCAGCCTCCACATTTAGATATACCAGGCAGCAGTCCCTGTGAACAACGGGGTCTATTCTACTTGGGCTGCAGCTAACTGACAATTAGCACACAGCTGACTTGATGTTTCCACTTCTCTCCCACATGCAGTTTCCAGGGGGAGGGAGAATTATAACAGGGATCCTGCTTCTGCCTGTTGCACTAGACATCACTCATGGGAGTGTTGTGGATGTGTCAGTCAGCTGTGTCCTATGGCTCACAGTAATTGTGCTTGGTATGTCCAGACTGGGGGACTTTCATCATCCCTAAGTATTCCCTATGACACTGAATACATAGGGAATGTGAACATTAACAGTAACTGTAGGTTACACATTTGTAACTGTGAATGTGAATTCTAGCCCCTTCTTAATTAATTGTTTTGTTGGTTGCCATTGTATTATTTTCTAGACTAATCTACTATCTAGAAGTGAATACCTAATATCTGTCATCTAAAATGAGAGATCATTCTGCTGTACCCTGTTTATTTCATTTATATTCCACTTTTCTCCCAACATAAGGCTACAAGGCTGCTCACAGTGGATGTATTAATTACACTAATATCGGTCGTACTGACAAAAGATGACATTTTGTAGAAATGTCTGTGGGTCTGTCTCCTTTTCAGGTTGGAACATCAGAGAAATATTTGCCAACAGAAACAGTGAATTATTGCTTTTTACAGTAAGCTAATGAACATATGCAGTGAGGTTTATACTTAATTTAAAACACCACTAAAAGGATGTAATGAGTACCATAATGGGGAAGCACAGGAAGAAACAGATGCCTTTGAAATACACACATGAGCACAACTGACAGACAAATGTGTTTCACTACAGGAAACTTCTCATAACAAGAATTTAGGTTTCAATCATGCACACACACACACACATTTACCTGAGGATAGTCACAGTGATGGGAAGGAAATCATTTGGATGGAGCGTTTTCCCTATTTCTCCTGAGCATTCTTTTTCTTTCCAAACAGAACTCTGGAACATTAGACATTTGGGAAATGGGAAATTTTAGAGAACACTAGAAAACACAAAATATGCATTTTTTTTCTATGTGAGATTATACCTATACATAAGACCCTATAATAGAACACACAAACCCAAAATATCTGTCTGCATCTAGGGGAAGATAGCATCTTCACAAGGGAGTAAATGAGATATTGTTGGCTTAAAAATTGATACTTACCTTTTCTGTTTTTCCAAGTGACTTTTGATCAGGTTTGGAGATACCAAAAGCAAGTATTCTTCGTCTTGTGGTCTTCCTTTTTACTTCTTTCTTCAATGGCTGTGACACATACAATTTGCTACATGGTGAGAAACAGCCTTGCTGGACAAAAACATAGTTGGAAGAAGATAGGGCAGAAACTGACAAAAGACCTGCTGTGAGTTCCGAAGCCTTTCAGGAAAAACCTGAGTATGGAGTTGTAATCAAGACTCACAGAAGGAAACGGACTACATCCATGTGGAAGTTCTATGTTAAATCAGCTGTAGGATTGTCCCATTAATTCCCTTGCTATAATGAATAGTATAGCTTTCTATATCAAGTATCCTATAACATTTTTTGTGCTGTTAAAACAGTAGAAGAAGTGTAAATATGATAAAGCAAATACTGATTTCTTTTTTAAAAAAAATCTTCCTCATATTTCTGTTGCTCTCTTCCACTCCCTACCCACATTCCCAGAGGGCGAAAAATATCTTGATGGCTTCAACATTTCCAGAAATGTCTCTAGGAATCAATCTCATTCCACCCAATGGGACTTACTTCTGAACAGATATGCACAGGATCATCATGAACAATTTGTTCATGCATACAAATTCAGCTGAGGATGTTACAACCCCAGTTTGCAATGTTATTTTTCAAAAGCAACTTCTGCATTAGTAAAATTAGCATTACTATTATCTAATTTCCAGAAGCATCTCATTGTATTATTTCATGTAAGTCATTACACTGTCAGTATTGCTTCCCACACTTCCTACAGTATCCTTTGCTCTGTTAATGGGTTGCTCTTGGCATTCCAGGAAGTTCTGAGCAGCCAACTCCCACACTTTCTGGACTGTATAGTTGCTGAGGAAAGAAGAAAAAAAGGCTGTCATGATGCTGTGTGTGGTGTGGCATTTTTATGTTAAGGTCAAAAGAGAACAGAACACACAGAGCCTATCAACTCTAAACAATAAAAGGTAAGCAGTAATGATAACACATAGATAGGAGCAGAACCTAACCGCCAACCATGTCACATGATTAAATGTAAGTGCTAATGATAACAAAACAATAATATTACTCACTGACCAGAACAGTAACGTTCACCCTATTTGGACACACAAAAATCTACTGACTTATGCATTCAACAAAGAGCAAGGCCATACTACATAGTCCCATGCCTGTCACATAAAGCACAACCACCTTCTTTCATAGCACATACCAAGGGAAAAACTGGGAGAACGAAGGTTGTATACCTATAACTCCATAAATCTTCACATGAGCTCATGTAACACCCACAGCACTATTGGGATTCTAACTTGTTTGCGCTTGCAGGTGTATCTGTGTAGCTTTCCACCTTATGGATGTTTGTATTGTATATATGGATGCTGGTGAGAGGATGATGCCATGTGTGTGGTATCAGGAGCCAGGTCTACATGTTGGAGCCCAAGTATAGAGGCAATTAGGTTTTTTCACCCTTTGTCTTTTATCTAATCAAAGAAAAAGTAGTGTGTGAATTTGATAAAAAGTCAGAAAAAGAAACCTAAACTACCCGCTCTGGGCAGTGAAGTGGGGCAGTGATTAAGAGAAATGGTTGTAAAGAAGATCTGCAGAGGTAGTACAGTGTCAAAGGCGTAGGCCAGGAGAAAGGTTATTTACCAATTAAATTTGTTAAAGGCTTGTGTCTTCAAAAATCATTAGACCAGTAAACTAATCCAGTGAAGTGGTTGCCAGTTACAAACAATAAGGTGCTCTACCAGCTGAGTGAAGTAATCTACAAAAACTCACATCCCAAAATTATTCAGACAGGCTCATATGGCTACCTAACAGATTCAGTGAAATGTAAAACATAGTTGTTAGTTTGTTAATATTTTCTGATCTTGATTATCTGCATCCAGTGGTAAAATTATTAACCCCTAATGTTAAAATGCAGACCCACTAATGTTAAATTTAAGACTACTGCATGAAGAAATTATAGCTATTTACAAAGTTTTAGTTAACTGACAACATTAGAGATGGAACAGATGTACCAGCACCATCCAGGAAAACTGTCCATCTCTTAGCAGTCCCAAGCCTTCAGCAACAGCAATGTTCTATCAGCCCTCAAGCTATATCAAGGCAAGTCCATAACAACATCCCCTTTGTCCCATTAGTCACTGGAATAGATCCCATGAGTATAAAGAAAGAACAAACTGATTTTTTTTAAAAAAAATATGAGTTTCTGACTCTTGTTAAAGAGAACAACTAAGTTTAACAAGAACTTGTTTTCCTCCCTCTCTGAATGTGTACATGTCTAGACAGGGTCACAATAGAAAGTGTAAAGGCTTTCTATTTCTATTTGTATCACCTGTATCACCGTAGAATTGTGCTGGAAGACCTAGAGATTCCTAGACATATTTTTTCTGTTCCAGAGACAAATAGTGTGAGAAGTTTTTAGAAAGAAAGAAAGAAAGAAAGGCCACAAATAATCAAATCCATGAATGCTGAACCTGTGAAAGTGGAGGGACCATTGTAACACCAAATGCCAGAATCCTGCATGACCTGTTATATCATATAACTTTATGCATACCTAGCTAAATAGAAGAGGAACAAGGAAACCCCTTTATGGAATTGCAAAAATGCAAAATGGGACACCAGCAAGAGTGCCCAATGTTAATGGGTACCTGTGACGAACCCTGTGGGGGGGCTTAGCAACAGAGCCACCCTAGCAACCGAGAGTACTTAAAAGTGATTGCCTGTTGAAATGGAACCCAGGAGGGGCTAGATGGGCTAGATGGGGAAGTGAGCAACTGAAATTTAACTGATAGAGAGTTGAGGGTCTAGTCAGAGAGAGTGCTGGAGTTGAGAGCTAGTGAAAGATCCATCTATGTGTGAGAGAGAAAGAAAGTGTTGGCTGGTTTACATAGACACGTGCTGTGCTGGTTGCTAATGCTTAAGTTATCAACTACCTTTTATCCTGACAGTTTATAAAATAAAGAATTGTTTATATTCTTGTACGAGCTGTCTCAGAAGAGTTTCTCTGCTCTGGATTTGGGTCTTCACACTACCACCAGTGACACAGTCATTGGATACTAAATCCATACTTTGCCTTATCTCTGAAAGCATGCAGATTTAGGGAAGCAGTAGAGGGATGTGAGGAAAAGTAGCCAGGTTTGCTGGTGAGACCATTCAGAGTGGTTAGAACAAAACTGACTGCAAAAAGCTCCAGAAGGATGCCTCCAAACTGTGAAGAAAGAGACTGAGCATAAGACCAGAACCAGAACTTTGCTGGGTCAGGATCTCTCTTATCCAGCATTCTGTTCACACAGTGGCCAAAGAGGTGCCTCTGAGAATCTCACCAGCACAGCATGTGTACAACTGCTCCCTCTCATTCATGCTCTTTGCCATTTGATTGCACAGAAGTATGCTATGTCTGGTACAGAAGGGTCAGCATAGTCATGATGACCAATACCCACTGATAGTCCTATTCCTCACTAATTTGTCCAATTTCCTTTTAAAGCTGTCCAGGTTAGCATTGACCACTACTTTTTGTGTCATCTTTACTTCTATTATTTAATTGTGGTTGTGTGATGAGGTACTTCCTTTTATCCATCCTGAAACTCCCATTCAGTGTTGATGGATGCTACTGGGTTGTAGTGTTATGAGAGAGGCAGAAAAGCATCTTACTACTTTCTCTTGTAAAACAACCCTGGATAGCTTTCAGTCACATCACCCTAAATCCTGAATATTTTTTCAGTCTGTAATATTTCAAGATGTGTTGGCTATATTTTTGGCTATTTAAAAGAATCCCGCATACTAAATCAGATGTACTGAAGGAAAGGCACACACACATGAAATAGTAATTTTCAAGGTTTATTTAAGTGATTCTTTTAAAAAAAGGTACCTTTCAAAGTACTAGGAAAATTTATTGTCTTTTAGCTGAATTCTTTAGAACTGTTTTGAAGGAAGACTGTGATTAAGTGATAGAAAGGCGTGTGCACAGCTTGGAAAAGGCCACAGATTCAGTCTCTGAACAGAGAGCTGAACATTCGAAAATCCAGAGACCCACTACCCATGGACGTAGCTACTCTGTGTCAGATGGACCTATGGTCTGACAGTATAATGCAATATCCTATGTTCCTACATCATTAAGGCCTTTCCTCTGTTTAAGGCAAGATTCTCCTCTACACTGCAATATATATATATTCTAATCTGAGCACCACCAATGTCAGACAGAAGTATAAACACAGCACAGCATGTGCTAAACAATAGTATACATACTGGATCAGACCAAAAGTATCCTTTTCACGAATACTGTTTGTTCTTTCACTTGATGAAGGTCCTGGAATTCAGAAGAGGATTTTATTAGAAGAAGGATACAAAGGCATCCAATCTCCCCATCCCATGTACCATACTTTTGTTGAGAGTCTCCAACCTTGTGGAGTGGTTTTACAGGAGGCATCATGGAAGAATCAGAAAAAGTGGCTTCCATCTCTCACCTTCTAGGAGGAACATGCCCAAATTAAGATTTTATCCACTTGCTTGTAATTAATTAGACATGCTTATGCTGCTTTTACTCCTCACGGACATTAGCAATATGCACAAGAGTTAAAAAAAAAACACAATTCAAGCACCAAAACACATCTTGTATGAAGAAAAGGAAAACAGGATATAAAATACATAAATCAATCAGCAAACAAAATTAAGTGGGCAGAAACAGCCCATTGAAATGACCTAGTAAACAAAAAGGCTTTGAGTTAGCACTGAAGCAATGATAAGATTGGTGCCAGTCATCTCCATGAGTCAATACAAGGGAGAAGGACTTCTGTCATGTTGATACACAATCTAACTGGGATTTTTGCAAACCAAAAACAAACATTTCCCCAGAAGCTATGATGGAGCCCTCAAGTATTCAACTCTTGTAGATACGAATGGGGGGGGGGGGAATCTCTGTTTGTTTTGTTTGTTTTTTTGAAAACACTGCAGTGTTCACAATGTTCTTCAAAACTCTGAAAGAAAGTATTTGAGAAAACATGGGAGAAAATGAAACTGACTCAGTCCATCCAGGAAGAGAACCTTCTTTCTTTATGGGTTCATTGAGCCACAGAATCATTTAAGCTAGAAGGCACCTTAAGAGTCATCTACCCTAATACTCTACCAGTGAAGGAATTCACAGCAAAAGAAACCCTGAAAGATATCCATTCAACCTCAGTTTGCAAACTTAAAATACTGCAGAGTCCAATACCTTCTGAGTTAATCCATTCTACCATCAAACATCATGGAGTAACATCATCAGGAAGTTCTTTCTGAAGTTTAGCATGAATCTCCTTTCTTATAATTTGAATCTCCTGGTTAGGGCCCTACACTTTGGAGCAGTGAAAAACAATCTTGATCCATCTTTGACCTAACAGCACTACCTATATCCAAAGATGGATCTCATATTAGTTATCAATCTGCTCTTTTCCAGGTTCAACATATTTAGCTTCTTTAGCCAGTCCTCAATGGGCTTAATTACACCTTTACTATCTTGACTACACTTCTCTGGACGCATTTCAGCTTGTTGACATTCTTCTTAAACTATGGTGGCCAGAACTAGTGCTTTTGGGTGTTTTTTTTTTGTTGAGTGTGTGTGTGTGAGGGCTCTGACCAAGGCAGAACAGACTGGTACTACTGCTTGACTTGATCTAGATGTTATATTTCTGTTGATGCAGCCTAGAATTGCATTAACTTTTTGTATAGTTTTTGTTTTGTGCTTTTCTGTCACTGCACACTATGGATCACGCTTATGCACCTATATGCTTATCACCTATATTACTGCCAAACTGGGTATCAATTATCCTGTATTTTGTGCATCTATATTTTTTCTGGTTTTTCTTTTCCAAAGTGTAGAATCCTATTTTGATCCCTGTTGACATGTTAAGAGGTCAGAAGTCTGGCCTACGGATTCAACCATGTTTGATAGGACACATATTTTAACAGCTGTGTGGCAAGCATATACAACATGGTAGTATCCATACCATCACATGCTGTTCTACTGATATTCAGGAAGTACAAATGCAAATCCTGTGAATTTGCTGGTCTTGTTCCCATGTCTGTTTGAAGATAATGAAGATGCTGTAGCAAAAACAACTGTATTTTTTTCTTTTTTAAAAAAAGCCTTGTTAGGTCTGTTTCCCTAACTTTTAATTGCTGTTGGTTGTACTGGTCCCTTATGAGGCCAATAGAGTAGAATGCATCACATTTTAGTTATAAAGACATTCTTGAATGGGAAGCGATTGCTTTAGGAGAGGCTCTAGTTTTGTTCACTTTCCCTAGAGGAAAATTGCAGGAGTATAAAGCAAAGCAAAACAAAACAAGACAAACTTTTTAAGAAACATTGTTCCCAGCAGTAATATCCAAACATAAGCACATTCAGCACAAAAACGCAAGACTGGAAAAAACAAACAAATAAACAACCAAAAAATGCAAAGTCTCCATTCACTGTGTTAACACATTATCAGAACTTGGGAATAATTTACTTTTTAAAAGTAACTTCCTATTACTTCTTATAGTGTTTGAAAAGGAGCCCAATGTCTGTTCTCATGTAATGTTGAAAAGGGAACTCACCACAACTCTTGTTGTGCTGTCCATTCCTTTCAATTCCTTTCTACTGCCTTTTTTTTTTTTTAAAAAATAGGTTCTTAAGAGAATGGCATAAAATGTCAAAGAATCTAGAATGCCTCTAGATATGCCTTGAAATGCCTTCTAAAAGTAATTGTTGATAGTAACTAGGAAATTTCATTTTTTTTTATACAATGAAGTTTACTTCTTCATTTCCCATTATTTTTGAAATGTAACTTTGTCACACGCCTGTTACAAAAAGCAATTAGTTATGGGCAGACCATTTTATTTGCAATTCATTACTTCTAAGATCAACACGTCGGCAAAGTATCCAATATTTTAACTGTGGATTACAAATAAAAGTATATGGATTTGGTTATGGTTTTTCTAGCCTTAGCAGAATTCTGGTGCAGGCTTTTGAATGAGTGGCAATATTCATTGCCTTTCCAGTCCCCTGCTACTTTGATTATTATTTATCAAGTTGTCCCAGATTCAGGAGCCAGTGTGGTGTAGTGGTTTGAATAATGGACTAAGACCTCAGGAAAGTATGATTTAAATCCCCATTCAGTCACAGAAACCCACTGGGTGACCTTTCTGTCACAGAAATAGGCAATGCACTATGGTAGCATCATCGTAAGTCAGGGTTCATTTGAAGCCACATTACAACCATCTCAACTTTCTTAGGATGTCAACAGTAGGCTTGTGGCTTCCCTGTCAGTGATGTTGGGAATTTGCTCCAGTTTTTCGTCTGAATTTTACCACAATTTCCCAAGATGCTGAACCTATTTCAGGGTTAGAGATCAACACATTGTATAGCGCCTTTAAAATATGGATTGAAAATCAGAAAGTAGTAATTACCCCAGTGGCAGAGAACCCAGCAGCTTCTACTGGATGTTTTCCTCTACTATGTTATATTGAACTTAAAATATTGATCAGACTAGGATGATTCAAACATTGGAAATCTTCAGTCTGATTGTGTTGTTACCCCACTGGCATACTCTATCCCAGGGAATACAAATTTGATATCAAATACGCCCACCATGCCAGAGAGGTTGCCCGAATGGGTATGTAGACAAGGAGGTCAAACGACTGAAAATAGGTCAGGCCAGGAAAATCCCCCATCACATTCTCCTAGGGAACCTCAGGCTAAACACGTCCATGCAGAACCCTGCACTGCATCTGCGTAAGCCAATCATGCAAACTACCAAGTCGCTATTGTGCAGCGTTTCTTCCTTTATTTTGGCCATTGTTCTTCCCAGGAGAGGGCCTGCCCTTGAGGTACATTCTGCCCTATAAGTAGTCCTAATTCTTGAGAGTCTGTTCAGAGAACTCCCCACCATGCTAGGAGACCGGCACTCTGTTAGTCGAGTGATCCCCTCAGCCACTTCTCTTTGCTGAGCTCTGTTCTTGCTGCTTCCCAGACTGAAGAATTCAGGATAGGTGTAGTATAACCACCTTTACACCCTCTTCACTGAATCCCATATCAATTTTCACCTCTTTCCTTTCTCGATAGGCCCTGTGTGTGTGTGCATGAATGAGTGAGTGCTTTGGTGCAGGAGAACACATTTATTAATAAAATCCAGTTATTGGTACAATTGGCTGGCTTTTGCTTGGTCTGATCTCATAAAAATTGGGTTAAAGTTCCTGGTGGGTTACCTTGCTCCTCATTTGGCTATAGCCAGTGCTTCACTAATCTCCCCAATCTTTGCATTTTTGGAGCGAATCAAGGTGTCCCCCAAGGGACCTCCAGAAGTCAGGGTAACAGTGTTCAGTCTAGTGCTCCTGACTGTTCAGTCTAGTGCTCCTGACTAGCAAAATAACCCTCCTGCTGAACTTTATGTTAGTTAGTGGATAGGCTTTTTCTTCCACAGAAATAATGCATAGGGGGGAAAAAACATTCCTAGGTAGAAGTGTTAACCGAGACTTATTCTTTAGTAAGTTTGTTAATGAATGTCATGTAAAATTTAGAGTCTGTCCAGATCTTGGAACATTTGAACATTCATTATTGTTAACTGTTAGAGATTGGGACAGTAATTCATTGTCATCAACAGTGATAATAGTAATAATTTAATTTTGTTTTGTTTTAGCTATTTTGTTATTTGAAATGTTGGTTTCAAAACAGACAATGGAAGTTATAGAAAATAGCATGGGGGTAGTCTCTATTTTCTTAGCTCTTTCAAAAGCACTGTTCTTGTCATTTTATAGTTGCCCAACCCTGCCCCAATCCTGACACTTTTTCCAGATTCTTACCTCTACAAAGCCCATAATACAGTTGTTGCTTGATGATGGTGGGAGTCCAACATGTTTGGAAACTGTAACCTTGGAAAGCACCTTACAATCTAAGCATGGGATCTCATCTTAGTTAAACTTTGTCTGCATCTCTTTTCTCTTCTTTCAACACTCACCGTGAACCTATATGCCATCCATCCACTTGCCAAACACCTTGGTTGAGCTTATTTCAGCTAAAGTACATTACTACAAGTGCAAGCATAAATGTCTGGCTGCGAAACCCAGCCAGTAAACCAAGGGTGGAGGATTCTTATTTAGAAATGGTTTGAGTGCCTCTGAGAAGATGGATGGTATTTTCTTCCACAACTGAATCACTGCACCCTCTGCCTCGCCAGTGGCTATCAAGAAGTATGGTCTGTAAAGAAGGAGCACATATTTTCATGCAGGGAATCCAAGCGCAACCTGCAGAATCTCTAAGTTTAAAAGTGTAGGTGTCTGTCAAGCCCACTATTCTCTGCACAGATCTTACCTGAGGACTTGTTTAAACCTCTTAACCTTGCATTGTAAGGCTAACGAAACAAGGAGAGGTCCACCTTCATTCAGTTTCTTGAATCTATTTCATACAAAATGACATGTTTGTGATAAATGCTCAGGAAGGAATCAAAATTGACTAGGAATAGATGAATACATGATTACTAAAACAGCCCAAAACATCTACTTTGGTAGCCCGGCTTTACTGATTCTTTATGGCCTCACCTAGTCACCTAGGAAAAATGAGCTTAAAAACTCCAACCAAACCCCTTAAAGCATGTCACCCACTGAAACAGTGGTAGGTGGAAAGCAGAATGGAGGACGTGGAGTAGAGAAAAAAGCAGGAATAAGTCAAAAGAGGACAAAATTGGGGGGAGGTGTAAAAAAATTCATGTAATTATCCAAATGCAACTACTTTGGAAGGAATCGTCACACCAACGGAGTCAAAAGGGATTCATTGTAGTTCACCTCAAATTGCCATATAGGCCCATGAGGTAAGTGTGGGGGGAGACACAGCTGTCTTCATTTCTAAATGGCCTAACACTCTGAAGGGGTTATGACTGCTTGAGGTGCTTGTTACCCTTACTTCTGGGGGTCCTGTGGGGGACACCTTGATTCATTCCAAGTTATAAAGTTTGCGGAAATTAGCAGAGCACTCATATTAGCAAAATGAGGGGCAGGGTAACCCAGCAGGATCTTTTACCCAACTTTATGGGGTCAGGCCAAGCCAAAAAGCCAGACAAATGTACAAATAAATGAATTTTATTAAATGAATATATTATTATGCACCAATGCACTCACTCATGTACACAAGGCCTATTGAAAAGGAAAAGAGGTGAAAAGGGATAGGGGATATAGCAAAGGGAATGTAGAAGCGGTGATACTGCACCTATCCTGAAGTCTTTGGTCTGGGAAGCGGTGAGAAGAACGGAGCTCAGCAAAGAGATGGCTGAGGGGATCACTCAACTAACAGAGTATTGGTCTGCTAACGTGGCAGGGAGTTCTCCAAAGGGACCCTCAAAAACTAGGACTACTTATAGGCCAGAATGTACCTTGAAGGCAGGCCCTCTCCCAGGAAGAGCAATGGCCAAAACAAAGGAAGGAATGCCATACAATGGCAAGTGGGTTGCAGTATTGTTACAAGTAGGGTTGCAGTCAAGTAGGGTTGCAGTACTGGTTTATGTAGATGGACCTCACCTTACAGGATTTTTCCAGAGTCAAAGTTGCTCTACCTGGGAAAAACATGCTAATCCCCTCAAGTTGACTATTCTTGGCTGAGGATCCTTTATTTATGTGGATGTGTATAGCCTGAGGTCTCCTTGGGCTATGTGACTGCGGATTTTTCTGGTCTTGACCTATTTTCGGTTGTTCGACCTCTTTGCCTATATGCCCACCCGGGCAACCTCTCTGGTATGGTGGGCATATCTGATATCAAATTTGTAGTCCCTGGGTTAGGGTATGCCAGTGGGGTAACATGTTCTTGCTGAGCAAAAAAAGTCAAACACATGCACATATACATCCTATTCCTCAATTTCATTTCTTTTGCTATGTTTCTTCTCTTATCCATTCTTACGCTTCTGAGGCCATTTCTGCACTACACTATTATAGTGCTATTATTCTGTTTTCAACATCCTGTGGAATTCTGGGGTTTGCAGTTTACTGAGACCCAAGAGCTCTCTGGGTGAGAATTCTAAATGCCCCTCCCTAAACTGCAAGCCCCAGGATTCCATAGGATGTTGAAAGTAGAATAATAGCACTATAACAGTGTGGGGTAGCAATGGCCTAATGGTGCAGTAGAAAGCTTAAAACCGCAAGCCATCACACAGAAAAGCTCAGTAAACTATATAGATTACTGAGAAGTGAGATGGGGGACACCATCAAAAAGCATACTGCATCTTAGTTCCCTTTTGCAGGGCATCAACAGGGATCCCTAGATAAGTCTGAGGGCCCATGTATCCTACAAGTTGCTCTTTGCTTGGCTCCTAATCCACCATCAAACTAGTTTTCCAACTCCTCCATATTAAAAACTATTCCAGAGTTTTCACAAGGGAGATAGTTCTGTTTCTGTTCCATAAGAAACCTGTGGGTAACTGGACAACTGTTTGCACAGACATTAGCTCTAAGGTACATTTTTATCACCTTCTCTTACTGCAGTCATAGACTACAACAGGACTGAGATGCAGTGATGTGAACTGGCAAGGGAGGAAATTGCATTGCTCATGCCCCATTGTGCTGCTTTGTGCATGAAAGATTTCTAGTTTATAAGGATACAGATTTTACAAAGTCTAGATTCAACCGTGAGAGCAACTCTCTTTCCCATGAGGCCTAAACTCATGGTTACTCAAGCAAGGAAGCAGCTGTGAGTTAATTAAGCCCCCATTGTCACCAGGCTGTGGGAGACTTTCTACCCCTGTTTCCATAGATGTGGCCATTGTATAATTAGTGGGGGGGGAGGAGATAATACATTTTACCTGGCAACAACTTCTGCTCTTTTGTGTAGGTTGGAGGGTGTTAAAGACAGGAAGTACTGAGGGGGAGAACTGATGTTCACAATGAAAGACTTAATTTATCCATTAGGCTTTCTGGTTATCTCATTTAAATGCAACAATTCAGTCTTTCTGCAAACAATGTGCTGTAGCAATCATCTAAAATAATTGTGGGGGTGAGTCATTGGCAAATGAAATAAAATAATGAAATAGCTTGTTAAAAAACAAGATATGTTAAGTGGAACTAAACTAACTAACTAACTAACTAGCCAAAGAATATAGTAGGATAGGAGGGAGAAATTCTAAGTATCTCATGCTGGAATGTTTTTGTTAGAAGAAATACCAACTGTTGTAGTGCATCAAGAGTCTAGGCCAGGATCACCACATGGAGTGGAAGCTGCTCCCTCTTCCCCAGGTAAACAGACTACACCCATGTGCACCTTTGAAGCAGATCAATACCTCAGCTGCAGTGGTGAATTCTCTGGTTCCTGTTGTGCATCCCAAGGAAGAAGTGGGCATGAATGAGTAGCTTCTGTGTTGTTTTATTATATATTTATATTACCTTTTTTCCAGTTTGGTACTCAAACTGGCTTCTAACAACTCCTATATTATATTATATTATATTATATTATATTATATTATATTATATTATGATATTTATTGTCTCTTCCTCAGTTTGGGACTCAAGATGGCTTCCAACAGATAAAAAATACATAGTCTAAAATTTACAAAATGCAAGAGTTATAAGGTGATTGAATTATTAAAAAAAAATTAAAAACAGGTAACAGCATAAATCACAACCGCCCCCCCCCAAAAAACAGAACAATGAAAAGAACAGACAGAAAATCCTGTGCATTGTTAGGTAACATGGGCCTGGTACGATCAGTCCACACAGGCCAGTTGAAATGTCAAAGTCAGAGACCTGGGCAGCAAGCCAGCCCAGAGAAGAAAGTGGGAGAGCCAGCGAAGTCCAGCCGGGAGGAGACAAGCAAGCACTTACTCAAGGAAGTTCATTTACTAGAGCATCAAGTGAAGCCGTAGTCAGAGTTCCAAAGCCAAGGGTCAAGAGTCCAGAAATCAATTCAAGGTATCAGGAACCAGGTGCTGGGAGCGAGGTATAGGCAAGAGGAAGGCTTGTAAGAAGTTTGCCACAAGCAAAGGGAAGCTTCCAGGCAGGCAGTTATATAGCCCCAGGCCCAGGTGTGTCCGGTCACTGCTTCTTAAACTTAGCTGAGGAAGCCTCCCCCTTTCCACAGCCTTGATTGGGGGCTTATTGAACCAGGCTCCAGAGCCTCTTCAGAATCGGATCCCTGTTGCTCTAAAGGAGCAGGCACAGAATCGGATCCCTGTTGCTCTAAAGGAGCAGGCAGAGGGATGTCTGCGCCTGCTTGGTCCATGGTGGCAGTGGGAGCTCTTGAGCTGCAGGACTCATCTCCAGCCAGAGTCACAGGGACCAACAGCTGCTGCTCGTCATCAGCAGCTCTGAGAGGGGCTTCAGTTATCACATGAAACACCTGTCTGCAAAAAGACAGTAGGGAGGGTATTGGTCTATCCTCTATCCCCCTCCCATGTTCCCATTAGATTTCCCCACAAGCACACTGGCAGCGACTAAGGCCATTTCTGCACTATACTGTTATAGTGCCATTATTCCATTTTCCCGTGGAATTCTGGGATTTGTAGCTTACTAAGGCCAAAGAGCTCTCTGGAAGAGAATTCTAAAGGCCCCTCACTAAACTGCAAAACTCAGGATTCCATAGATTGTTGAAAATGAGATAACAGCACTGTAACGGTGTGGGGAGGAAACATGTCACCAGCCTGGTAATTGGATCTTGGCCATAAAGAAGAAAACTATACGCTACTGGTCATATAAGTAAGGAGAGTTAAACTACCATGAGTTGTGGTCCCACACTGGTGGACATCACTACATGCTCACTTCAATTTTTTTTTTTAAAAAAGGTCTAGACTTATTTTTATTTTTTATTTTTTTTAAGAATGGTTCACTATACCCCTTTCTTGTCTTTCAGTTCAGTTCCTCATTTTAAAGAAGCCTCTCTAAGTTTATATTGGTGCAGAAGTTGATGTGGCAACATTTCCCCTCATATATCCCTAAGGGGGCATGGTGGTATTTTTAGTGGGAAAAATGGATCCTTCTGCCAAAACAAAAAATTGAGTGTGTGTGCTGCGGAGCCCTGGGGGCCTCAAAAATGGCCATGGGGATGCATGCAGCCTATGGGTCACACTTTCTCTGCCTCCCTTCCTCTTTCAGGGCTACCAAGCACTATGTATATAGAAAGGACCATGGAAGGGTGAAACACGGAAATGCTACAATGCCAGATTGTCCCCAGGCCCCCAACTGTGCAGTTTCAGAAACTGCACAGTTGGGGACTTTCTCCATCATCCTGGCATTGTTTATACTGTGGAGCTGCCATTTCTTGTATTACATGCATTACTCTCTTTTGGAGCCATAGCTTCCTATCAGCCACTATTCTGCCATTACAATGTCACATTTTAACAATCTGGCATTGCAGCATTTCCGTGTTTCATCCTTACATGGTCCCTTTTCCCTGTCCTGCCAAGCATTGCTTAGTTTCTGTGGATCAGGGCAGTTAGCCATTTTGCTCTTTTGGCATTGCAATTTTCTTTTACTGCTGTCATTTGCATATGCAGTTGGCTCACTCAGCTTGGGGACGGTGAGAGGGAAAGGTGAGAACCCCATGCACTGCTATCACATGACTGCCACAATATCGGACCTGCAGAGGAACGACACCATTGTACCAATAAACAATAACAGAAATGCAGTGTTGTTGGAGCCATTCATGGGTATTTCCCATGAATGAAAAAAGACAACCCAAAAACAATGGGAATTCAATACAACAGAGGAAGAGTGACATCATTATGTGATAAGGAGATCAAAAACAGAACAAATCCAGTACAATTGTGCAACAAACCAGTGTGTGACAAAAGCCCTATATTTGTTGCGCCCATGCTCAAAGAACTAGTGTTCTACTCTGGAAGCAGGTCAGTGTGCTTGGCATGAGGTTCAATTCCATTCACCAAGCATCAAGCTTACTGTAGAATGACTGTAGTAGCAAAGACCTTTTGTGATATGTTCACTGAGCGTTACAGTTAAGCAGGACTCTGTTTCATCCAGACAGCAATAGTCTGGTGTACCATTTTGTTGATACAAAACCAAACTGGTACATTTGAAGAAGCAACAGCAGGTTTTATTAACTTGACCTTGGTGCACTTTCTGACAAAAGAGCTGTTCACCAGATGGAGTTTTCCCTGTGCTCTGATGAATCTATTAAAAATGCACATATATATAATGGCTGGCAGGCTACAGTAAATTACAAAGGTAGACAATATTTGTTTTGATGTTGCTTAAGAGCAACTGGTAAGTTTAGTCCAGCTGAGACATTAGGAATTAGATTTTGAAAAGCATAGCCACTGAATTGCTACAAAAAGTCTCACTTACAAGAAAACCATGGGCTCAGCTTGGCAGATTCAAGCAGGGGTTTGGTGCATCATATGCATAGGTTGTCCTTCATCTGAAATAGTACCACTTGTTGCCTAGTTGATCTAATAAGTCTCCATTTCCACCCTGAAAGAGATGTAAAAATGGGATATGACACTTTATGCATTGTCTGCTCCTGTGAGGCCATGGAAGCTGTCAAAGACATTGATATGCAGATTTAAATGTGGTGATTTAAAGGTGTAATGGAGCATGAGAAATCCTCAGGGGTCTTATGAGCTTCCTAGAGCTCCAGCTGTGACTTCTCAGAGCTGCTGCCTGTAAAAAGAACAGAACAGAACAGAAAAGGTTATGACTCCAACAAAAATTCAAGGTATAGAATATTGACAGAAACCTGCATATAAAACTAAAAATAGAAAACCTGTGTTCCAACCATCTCTACTGGTTAGGAATGGTCCCTATTTGAAGGGCTCTTGTAAAATAAACTTCCTGTTTTGCTTCTGTTTCATGTTCTAGCAAGATGTTGTGAATGCATATGGGTCCAGTCCACTGCTCTGGGCCTGTAGTGGTCATATCTCTAAGGCTGAAGTGGGATGCATCCTGAGTGCTGTTGTTGATGTTCCTGCTTTTGTTGTATGCCTTTAAGTCATTTATGATTTTGGGCAATCCTAAGGTGAACCTACCACAAGCTTTCCTTGGCAAGATTTGTTCAGTGGGGGTTTGCTATTGCTTTCCTCTGAGGCTGAGAGTATGATTTGCCCAAGGTGACTGAATGGGTTTCTCTAGTTGTGTAGTGATTAGAACCTTCATCTCTGAGTCCTGGTCCCACATTGAAACCACTATGCCACATTGGCTTTCATCCTAATTGTAGTGCACATTTAGGCCCTTTTTGCATGGTATTTGCCAGGCAAAAGGGCTCCTGGAGCATTGCGCGACTGCGAGGAGCAGTCCACACAATGCACTCACAATCACAAGACGCTCCAGGGCCTGGCAGGCGCTGATCACACACTATTTCATTTTCGGCTGTGAGCCCAAAATGGAGCACGATTGCGCATCACTCAGGGGCCCCGTGTTCACTTGCCGTGCGTGTGGAACTCCGGAGCCACAGTGCTCACACTTCCTGCCCCAGCTTCCTGCCCCATTCCTAAGGCCTGGTTTACCTAAGGCCCTTTCCGCAACTCACCTTTTTGCAGAGCTAGGGTGCGGGGATCACGCAAGCAGCCTCTCAATAGATTTTCCCAGGCTGCACTGCAGAAGGAAGAGGAGGGGCTCTCACATGAGCAGGCAGCAGCTGCCAAGCTGAAGGAACTGGGACGCGAGAGCCTCTCGCTAGAGGCTGCTCACGTGATCCCCGCACCCCAGCTCCGCAAAAAGGTGAGTTGCGGAAAGGACCTTAGGTAAACCAGAGATTAGGAATGTGTGACCCTCCAGATGTTGGACTGCAAATTCCACTAGCCCTTACCAGAATAAGCTAAAAGTGAAAGATGATGCAAACAGAAATCTAACCACATCTGGAGACCCACACATTCTCCACCTTGATGTAAACAAATGTACATTGTTACAAAATACCAGCACACTACTTTCCATCCCTTCTCTCCCACTGTTCCCTGTCCAAATAGTCAATGTTGACAGATGTGCTTTGCCAGATCCATTGTGAGATTAAAGTTCTCTTAGGATATTTGTTTTAAGGAATGGACAGTGCAAGATGGTCTATGGTAAACATACACAATGCAGCAGGCAGACATTTTTATATTAAAAAACTCCCCTATAATTCTAAAACTGGAAGTAAACTGTGGTTGCGGAACAGGAATTACATAAATTCCTGCTTTCATCTGTGAAATATTGAAGAATATGTTCGTACAAGCCCCATGTCTCATATGAAAGTATTTCTGTCTCCAAAATTCCAGCCATTATCTCAGGTGCAGTCCACACACACTCTCTTTGGCTACTGCTAATTGTGTTAAGAACAGCACAAGTGGCTACTTAAAATATTTTAATTCTGCTTCAAGGACATTTGTTGAGAGACACTAGGGATATTACTGATACAGGCACACATGAGGTAGTTGCAAAGTTCAACTGTCAGACTTAATGTATACATCATCTTAAAATACTAAGAAGTTTTTCCAAGAAAAAAATATAGTGTTTTGCCTTAACGGTGATGAAGACAACTGCTGGAGGCAGAGGCTAAAAGCAATACTTGGACACTGCCACTGACATGGAACTGAGAAGAGAGAGAGGTGGCCTCACTATCCACAGAGGCCAAGGGCATTCATGTTTTTGGTGCTGGGAATCTGACGTCAGGTTGCAACCAATCCCACCCTTAAGAGATTTAACTTCTACAAAGGCAGAGGCAAAGGCTGATATCTTAAGGTAGACCTTTTCAAACTTTTCATTTTAGTGACACACTTTTTAGATATGCATCACTTCATGACACAGTAATTCAGTTTTACTAGCAAACTGGAGGTTAAACTAACCCCTTATAAGAGAAACAGACACATTGTAAAAACAAAATGTATGGGGACACAACAAAATATATTTTCATATATTTTTAAAAACATATGATTTATAAATAATGACATACATTTACAAGACTGTAGGTGACACACCTACACACGTGTCGTGGCACACTGTTTGGAAAGCCCTGTCTTAAGGACTTTAAAGGAGGTGAACCAAGGTTGTGAACCCTATCCTCAAAAATTGGTTTGGCATCTTGCACAGCTCTTCTAAAGCTTGGAATAAAACCCAGAGTCATCACACTCTGGCCATGAAAATCATTGGCTCCCACTGCTCATTTGCTATTGAGGAGAGCACAGTGAAGGAAGAGCTGCATAGAACTAGACACACACTCCCTGGAGATTGACTAACAGTGCCTGTCAGGAATAATAGAGGCTATGATCAGTTGGTGGGCACTGTTGGCTGCTATCCAAGAATGGTGTGGTTTAGTTCAGCTCCATTTCTGTCTTTGCTACCGCCATGTAATACCTATGTGGATTGTGGAGGGTGGGGGGCTTGACACAATCACTAGGTAACAGCAGTGGTCATATAATGTCCCTCCACTCTGCCACTGTAAAATGTCATGACACTTGTTGACAAAGTCATCTCTTTTGCTGTGCGTGTCCAACGGGGACATGAATTTTGGGAGAAGACGGTGAGTTTTTCCTCAGCCATGCCACTTGTGTTGACAGGTTCTGACAAATACTAACAAAAGGCGAGATGGAAAGGTGGGACTTAGATCTACTATTCAGTCACTGAGAGCCATCCAGTTCTGATGAAAGGGGAACCACAGCAAAAGGTAACCATGTCATATCCATGCCCAAATTGCCTAAATAACAAGATAAGACTGTGGCCTTCAGCAGCTTCCACTTCAGCAATATAAATTCTGGAGTATTTATATTGTAAGCCTTTTTCTTTTGTATATTTGTTTGATCTGCATGTGTTTAAATGTATGTTCTTTTGATATTCTTATATTTAACTATGCTTTTGCACTTTGTAGTGAAAACCTCTTTGAGTGTAAACATACCTGCAATGTTCTGAACTCTCTTCCTCTTTCAAAGACCACCACTGGCTGCCTTGTATAACAAGGCAAGATATAAATATAAAAAAATGTATTTACAAATGCTATAACATCATTAGAGAAGTGATGAATGAGTCCTATGTAAATAATTTAGCTCTATATTTTTCTATTCTGAATGCATCCTTACACTGTTTGTCACTTAGTCACAGATACTGATATGGAAGATTTTTCTAAAATTTGCATATTTAAAGGAACCAGCATACTTCACATTTGCTGGACTCACTGGAACATTGTATCTCAGATTCTACACTTCAACGGACTCAAAAGCTGTCTACAAAAGTGCATATTTTTAGGAAAGCTGAGTATAAAAATGCATACATTAACACATGTCTATTTACTTCTGCCTGAGGATAGAGGTCTATTGGAGGGACCCTGCTCTGTGTTCTACCAGCAGGTTCAATACACTGTATATAGGCACGGGACTGTCCTTCTCTGCTATGGCATCACTCTGATGGAATATTCTGCCCCTAGAAGCCCGATTGGCATTAACACTGGTTATCAGTCCAGTGACAAGTACAGGCATATCTCAGTTAATAAAGCCTCTGAGAAAGAAGCTTCTTTTAACAAAGTTTTTTTTTAATGCCTGCCCACTTTCTTCCTTGTCCCCTGTCAACCTGGAAGTTTCTTTTTAGCAGCATCAACACTGGGAGGGTGATGAAGGAGGGTTGGAGAAACACAAACTTTTGAGTTGTAGAAGCATATCTGTAGTAAACAGTGGAATAAAGCTTGAGCAGGGAAAGAGCTGGGTTCTATCCTAGTTAATCTAACTGTAGTCATGTGTGCCTTCTTACAACAGGCAAGGCAAACAGCATCTGCCTTTGGAATCCTTTACTGAGCACACATGAACAGCAAGACAGAGACCCTTTCTGCAACTCACCCATTTTGACCCGGAAGCCACAGGAAGCCGCCATTTTGACCCGGAGCACTGTGGATCTACAGACCTCACACTGCTCCGGTTTGCCCTACACCAATGGAGGAGCCCTGTGGAAGGGTTCAAGGGACAGTGTGCATTACTTCGGACCCAAGAAGAGCCGGTAAGTAATGGCACGGAGCGATTCACTCACCTTGTGTGGAAAGGGCGCAAGAGACAATCAGTGATTATTTTCAGTGGTCAGACATCCGAAACCCATTCTAAGTAAAACACAGAAAGCGCAACTGGCCCAGCTCCCGAGGCTCCACATGCAAGGTAAGTGTGCATGGGGCCCTGCAACAATGCACAACCGCGCAGCATTTTTGGCTTTAAGCTGAAAATGAAAAAATGTGTGCACGGTCTGTGTCAGGCCCTGGAGCATCGTGCAAATGCGAGTGCATCATGTGGACCACTCCTCATATTTGCACAATGCTCAAGGGGCCCTTTTGCATCAAAATGCCCTGCGGAAAGGACCAGAGAGAGGAGAGGAGAGTTGCCAAGCCTAGCTCTTCCGGCATGTTAAAAAAGCAGGTAGTGAAAGAAAATATGATCCTTGGATGTGTTCTGGATAAAGCTTTGAAGTGAGTGGTCTCTAGTGGCCTCTGAATGTTTTTGTTTACTCATACAACACTTACTTAACTTGGTTGTTTCATTTCACACAGTCCATATCCTTTGTTCTGAATATAAACTACACTAAAACACATTCAACCACATATGAGTGTGTGTGTGTGTGTGTAAGAGAGAGAATGAGAAAGAGAGAGAGAGAGCTGGAGCAGTCTATTCTTATTCCTTCAATGTCATTTATGCCCCTGGTACCAAAGTTTCTGTTAAAGACATAATGCTCAAGAACATATCCACTTTGTTAATTGAGATATATCTGTATAGAGGTGCCTTTAAAAAAAAGCCTTTGAGGCTTGATTGATTTCATCCAAATATGCATGTGTTGTATGGTTTTAAATTATCTTAATTGGTTTTAAACTATGCAATCAAATTGTTAAATAATCTTTTTGTCTTCCTATACTATATTTTTCTGTTTTAAGTTAGTTAAACTGATTTTATTGTGTAGTGCCCTAAAATCCAATGATATAGGGTAGAATATAAATATTTCAATGAATAAAATACTAAGCAGTAGGGAAAATATACAAACAAAATGGGAAGGCCACACTCAGAAAGAAATATGCATGTGCTGTGGAGAATGATGCAAAAGTGAGATGAACTGTGCATGGCAAACACACGCAAAATGGACATGGACTGCTAGATATACTGCCAGTCACTGATTCAAATCAAATTAATTCACCTAAGTGTTGATTTACCAAGTCCCCATGGATTTCATGGCCTACTTTAGTTGGGATTAACAACTGAATTCAGTCAGAAGTATCCATACCTTCCTACCGTGTTTCCCCGAAAATAAGACATACCCATAAAATAAGCCGTAGCAGGATTTCTAAGCATTTGTGCAATATAAGCCATACCCCGAAAATAAGTCATAGTGATAGGTGTGGCTATGCAGCCTACCGGCACAGAGCGGTAGTCGTTCTGTGCGTGCTGCAAGCTGAGGCATAGAGGGAGACAGGGTAGAAGCAGCAGGAGGAAGAAGGGGGAATGAAAAACCAAAAGTTCCCAAGTTTTGCAAACTTTCTTTTTCTCCTCCCTCCAACCCCCCCCCACAGAATCCATCCTGGATATAGAATTCCTTTGGATGCTTTCCTTTAGTTACTCCCCCCTCTTTCCACTGTACACTCCAGACTCCACCTCTCCCCTCCCACTTCCCTCCCTTTACACAACTTTGTAAGACAATCCCCCCTCCCAGCGTTCCCCCCTTTGTGCTCTTGAATCTAGCGAAGGTTAAGGAAGGGGAGGAGAAAGCTCAAAACAGATCCAGGAAAGAAGACCCAAAACAATGTGCCAGCCCACCCGATCCTCCCAACAATTGGGGGGGGGGGCAAGGGAGGGATTACACCACCATGCTGAAGCCCAGAGTAAGGAGGTTTGGGGAGGGGAAGGGCAGGTTATCAAGGGAAGCTGCCTTTTCCACTTACCAGCCAGCTGGCGTGTTGGGCCGGGTTGGAGAACTGCATGTGCTCCAATCTCGCCCGTGTCTTTCCCCCAGATGTGTATCTGTGCACCACCTCTCTTTCCTTGCTCCATTTGGTGTTTCTTGTTGCTGGTAACCCAGAGGCAGCACTTGTGTGTGTGTGTGTGTGTGTGTGTGTTGTGGAGCAGGTTGTTAGCCAGGACTGGCTCTCACGCTACTTCCCCCCTTCAGAGAGAGACACACTGTGTGTGTGTGTTTGTATATTTATGCATGCATTTTCTTTTCACCTTCCTCTCTGCGGTGCACACAATAGCCGAGTCCCAAGCACTTCTGCTGGCAGCCGGGGCTGCAGCAACAGCAGCGAGTCTCCTTGACGCCTCCAGGGGGCTAGCAAGCAAATTTTTAAAAAATGGGGGAGGGTGGGAAGACTCGATCTCTCCCTCTCCCTCTCCCAGCCCGACGCCGCTTTCACTTCACAGCCCACCCGGCTTTCTGTCCTCGCAACGGGTCCTTTGCGTTGGGAAAGCCCCAATCCCAACTCTCTGGCCAGTGCCCAGAGGCAAAGGAAAGCCCCCCCACCCCGCGTCCGCACTGGCATAGTTGATCCCACAGCAAACTCCCTGATCAGGTTCCTAGAGGGACACCTCCCCTGTTTGTCCTCTCTTTGGCTTTGCTTTTAAGCAGCAATGCAGGGGAGGAAAAAGACAAGACGGGTGGGTAGGCTTTTGCTTTGGCTACATGCGAAAAAAAGAGGACTTGCATGGGGGAATGTAACTTTTGCAGAAAAGGGGGAGTTGCATTGGGGAAAGATGGGCTATTTTGCTACCGTGAGGAGTGAAAAATGGCTCTTTGCAACTCCACTGAAATAAAAGTCTTTTTTTTTGGAGCTCCCAAAGCCTTGGGCAGACAAAGAGGGGGTCCAGTTGCGCTCCTCGCCTTGGAGAAAGTTCGGCAAGAAGCGAATCCTGCTTGTTTGCAAACACGATGGTGGGCGGAAGTGGTCGAGACGAGTGGCGTTAAGGAGGAACTGCAAGGAAACAGGCTGCCAAGGGATCGAGGTGGAGGAGGGAAGGCTGGCCACACAAATTAGGATGCGGCTCGGGAATTTCTGTTTTTGACTGGCGGTTAGTTCGTCAGTAAAGGAACTGATCCCGAGGTCAAAGACTCTTAGGCCATTTCCGCACTAGCCTGTTATAGTGCTGTTATTCCACTTTCAACATCCTATGGAATCCTTTGAGGCCCCTCCCTAAACTGCAAACCCCAGGATTCCATAGGATGTTGAAAGTGGAATAATAACACTATGGCCTTTTCCGCACGACACTCTTATAGCGCAATTATTCCACTTTCAACCTCCTAGGTCAGTGGAAGATAAAGTCGGCTCCCCCTGTCAGGTCTCGGTCATTCTGTGCATGCTGCAAGCTGAGGCATAGGAAGTGAAAGTAAAAGTCTCCTCAGTGAAGTGAGGAGCAGGACGCTCTGCTTTAGGTATTGTGTGTGCTCAGGGGGAAGAAGTAAAACTGTGGCTGCTGTTTTACTCAGCATTTTTGTACCATACTTAATAAAAATAAGACATCCCCTGAAAATAAGCCATACTGTGTCTTCTTGAGGAAAAATAAATATAAGACAGTGTCTTATTTTTGGGGAAACACAGTAGTTTCACCATTCCATCACTTCTTCTGGAAGCAGCATCAAGGTACAAATAAATGGAAACTATCTCCCATCAAGGACGCCTCAATTTCCAGTATACCACAATTTGTGAAAGCTTAGCAAATCTCTGTGACATAACCCTGTGTACACATATACCATAAAATTATACATTACCTTGTTTAGAAAAGATTCATTAGGAAGATTAATGAGATCCCCCCTTTCTCTCCCTCACTCAGTGAACACATGCAAACAAGGCACAAGTAATCCTTCTAGCTGTGGGAAGTTAGAAGCAGTTCTCCCCGGAGCTTCCAATTCTACCATGTCTCCCGCATTTAAAAGGCTCATTCTTTGAAAGTGTTATTCGTCTGCTTAATTAGCCCTAAAGGAAGCACTTGTTTCAAATTAGGACAACAGCTTTGCTGAAAAGGACATAATGACATTAACGATGGCAACTTGTTTAAATAATGGCACTTTTAGGCTCCATTTTAAGTGAGGCAGGGTAAAACCACAATTGTTTTAACTCAGTGGGGGATTCAGATTCTTGTTTTTGATATCACCTACATTTTTGTAATTATTCCTCTTATCTCCACCCTGCTCATTAACTTCATATTAACATAATTACATTGCTCTTTGTAACTGAAATGTTGTGACAACAAGGGGAGATTATAAAGACAAAGCTGAGCCAACTCCATGCCATGTGGAAAACAGTCACATTTTTCAACCATTTGCTTTAGATAGTTATCACTTCTTTTCATAGAAATACCAGTAAGAATACCTGCAAGAACTTGTTGGGCTCATGGATACATTTTACCCTATTACCACAAGCTAACATATATGCATGTCACCAACACTCTAGTGTTGTATGACACACATGCATCTGTATATGCAGGTATACAGGCTTTTTTGTGTACACATACAGCTGAGCTTTTAATCCTTCTGTTTGGAAATGTGATTAGAATTGGATGTACACTCGTATGTTGTACTAGAGTTGCTGCATAAGTGGTGCGAAGATGTTTGTACATCTCAGATTTCTCTGTTGATTTCTATGAATAACTCTCACTTCTGTGCCAGGGACATTAATACATGTACAATGTGGAAATAGAATAGAGACTGGGAGTGGAGCACATTTGGGCCTCCAAATGTCATTGGCCCTGCAAATGAGGTTGGACTACAACTCCCACCATCACTGAACATTGGCCGTGCTGCTCAGAACTGAGGAGAGTTGGAGTCTAACAACATCAGGAGTACCTCAAGTGTTTATGCAGACCCATGGAAACAGAGGATAGAGTACTCCTGTTCTCTGACAAAGATGGAAATAAATCAAGCTTTTGTCCTTCTTTTGTTCCCAGCCGTACTCCTAAAGAAGACATTTCTCCTCAAGAAGGGGTCTTTCCTTCTCTGACCAGCCTCTCCATTTGAGGTGGGGGAGTTTTGAAGGTGCTGATTGGCATCTACAAGAAGTCTTAGCTGATAAATAATTGTCAGGATAAACCAGAAATACTCCCCTCTTCATGCAAAGGATGTGGACAGTCTTTGTAAAATGGCTTGTTCTCAACAAGAGAGGCTGCTTTGATATGCTGAAATAGCCTGTGGAGAAATCACTGATCCCTAGAAAATATTTCACCTCTAGAGCAATAAAAAGACAAAGAATGTTCTTTCTCTTTGTTGAAGTTCCAGGAACTAAACTGTCTATACACAGATATAGTGTCCTTTCCCTTTGTGAAACAAAGCACACACAAACACAGTTGACAAAGAGGATGCAAACAACTCTGTGCTTCTAATTTTTAAAAATCCAAGGAACATGGTTGCGGCAATTCTGATATTTTGCATGATTTGAGGAATAATCACTCTCACAGCTATGAAAACTCTCATAAATACTAGTAGAAAATGCCTTGCCACTTTGCAGGCAGGGAGAAAAATTTTGTGGTTTCTCATTTCCACATATGAGAATGAGGACAAAGATTAACGTTCCTACCCCATGTGCCCAGAAAAAACCTGGGCACCTTAATTTCAAATGACTGATGGAGTTAGATCTAAATCCTAATGGTTAGTTGCAATTGTTAAATCCATATAATTTAACTGTGTAGTGACTTATCTACTGGGACTTATCCACTCTTACTAGGACTTATTGATAGAATTCAGGCCCTAATCAGTTTTGATTTGGACCAATTTTCACAGGTAGGTAGAGTTCTACCAACTCATGTGCCCACATTATTAAAGCACAACACAGCACAAATCAAATCAAGGGGAGAGGAACTGTAAATAGTGCTCTTCAGGACTGCCAGTTCAGGATGATCCCAGCAGTGAGGTTTCTAGGCCAAAACCTGAGAACCAGGGATGGCTCCTGATGATGCCATTAAACATTAGTTGCTTGGCTTTCAAACACTGAGACAGAGAGAGAGAGATTGAGAGGGAGAACGTATTTTTGTTTGTAAATTCAAACACAAATCTTACCTGAAAAGACTGTTCCCAGATCAGGGCCATTTCCGCACTACACTCTTATAGTGCGATTATTCCACTTTCAACATCCAATGGAATCCTGGGGTTTGCAGTTTCGGGAGGGGCCAGGATTCCATAGTATGTTGAAAGTGGAATAATCGCGCTATAAGAGTATAGAGTGGAAATGGCCCAGATCAAGGTGAAATAAGGACTTATCACTTACTTAGGAAGAGAGGATAGGGAACATCAACTCTAGCCTCCTTTTTTATAGTCGGAAGATAGGTTCAGAGCAGAGGGGAGAATCAGTCCTACCACTACAGCAACTGGAAAAGGAAGAAGCTAACTAAATAAACACATAGACCCCTTCTGCAGAATTTTTGCAAGCTGCAGCAACAAATCAATTCAGTCTGAAAATTATAGCAAGCTCTTGCTTGCCCACCAAACCTGAAAAATTTTCACCCCTGTCTCCTTGCTTGGAGATGACCCATAAAAGCTGGAGATTTAGAGCTAGGCCCTGACATCTGTCTTGAGTTTAAGAAATCTCAGATCTTGCAATACTACTGTTATGCAGAAGTGAAAGGGCAAAGTTTCAAAATTGGATATCAGTATAGTGAAACATAAAGAAATGCTTTTTTCCCCCTTCCCCCCTTACTCTTAAGGCTTTTTGCTATAGGCACCAGAAACTTCTGGGATAAAAGGAAGAAAATGCCATCCTGAATTAACAAATCTGGCTGCCTGTCTAACAGTAAAAGAACTGTGTTGGTTTGAGCTTCCGATATGATTGAAAGAGGCACAAACCACTTTGAAAGAATATGTACATGAACTATAATCTGAAGGATGGCTTGACAAGAAAGATTGATCCGAGATTGTTTCATGGAGGAACCATTAGCTACTAGCACTTGAAAATAGCAAAGGTAGGAAACCAAATCCCAGCTGAAAAGGAGCCATCAGAAAGTTTAGTATTTCTTAGTGAAATTACATCCGAATGCCCAACTAATCTAATTTTCAAGTCATCAAAACAATCTACTCTGACTTTATGCCTTTGGCTTTATGTCCCCTGTTGCATGCAAACAAGACAGTTTTCTCTTCTTTATTTCTTTCTCCCAAAGTAGAGATAATGAAAGTCATAGGCCAAAAATTTTAAAGGGAAGCAGGAAGAGGGAAGGGAAAATAGGGCCAGGCATGAATAACTCAGTAGGGGAGATGACCTTGCCTCATTTCTCCCTGTAGCAGCCTTTTCCATGCTGTATTGTGTGGGATCTTTATTCTTTTGAGATGTTTCCAGTCGAAGTATAATTTCTGTGTTTATTGCCTGCTTACAAAAAGTCATTTGCTGTCCTCCCCCCTCCCATAAATACTCAGCCTTAAGCGCCAGCTTTTATAGATTGGACACTATTGTGAATGTAATCGACAACACTACCTCAAGTAGGCTGGCTGCTGCTTCAAGTCCTTTTTTCAGAAGAAATTAGATGAACACTTAAAAAGAGAAATAAGGTAATAAGTCCCCACATCTCTCTTCTCCACCTCCCTTAAATGGATGTCTGTGAAAGCTCCATTTCAAACCAAAAAGGTCTTTTCAGTTTTGAGAAGAAATATATAATTATTTGGAAAGTTACTTTTTTCTTTTCTTTTCCTTGCATGCTCAAGTGCTGATGTTCATTGTGCATTGTTTATTTTCAAAGCGCAGTCTTTTGAGTCAGTACAGCTGGGTCTATATTTTCAGTCCAAAACAACTACTTACAGAGAGGCCCTTTTCACATGGTATTTGCCATGCAAAAGGGCCCCTCGAGTGTCAGGCGATTGTGAGGAGCAATCTGCACGACGCACTCACAATTGCGTGACACTCCAGGGTAGGGCAGGACCGCTCGCGCACTTTTTCATTTCTGGCTTTCAGCCAAAAATGGTGCATTATCGCGCCTTGCTCCAGGGCCCCACGTGCACTTGCCATGTGTGTGGAACCTCCAGAGCCATGGTGGTCGCGCTTCCTGCCCCAGTGCAGCCTGGGAAATTCCCAGGCTGCGCTGCAGAAGGAAGAGGCGGGGCTCTCGCGCTACCTGCTTGGGAGCAGGCAGCTTGTGAGGAGCTGAAGCAGTGGGGATGCGAGAGCCTCTCACTGGAGGCTGCTCGCTTAAAATGGTGTGTTGCGGAGAGGGCCAGAGTGAGAACACTTCCAAATTAAGATAGAATTTTAAGAAGGTGTGAGTGATGAATTGTTGGCTTATTTCCATGTGTTTGTGTATCTCAGGAATCTGAAATGCACCAGACTCTCATCTTTGAATGGTTTTTGACCAGCAGTAGATACCTAGAGTATCCAGCTTTCTCCCCCCACTCTCATATTCTTCTTTGAGGGAAGGTGAGGTGGGAACAGCTCTACACAATTCATCTCCGTATGTTTTTTTCTACACTTATGGAAGACCTTTTGGTGGGACTAAGTCATATTGCAATATTCTTCGATGATATTCTGATCACAGTGCCAACTGAAAGAGACTTTAGGGAGGATCTGGAGGTCTTCTGATGCTTTTGAAAGATGGGCTTGTGCTTTTAAAAAGAATTTTGTCCTTCTCAATAGGCTCAGGGAAAAAAAGTTGCAATCTCTCCCAGCTTATCTGTTTTTCCTCACTGATTACTTTTACCATCTTGACCACATGCTGATGTTGCTTGGGGACAGAGATTCCAGTTTTCACCTGTGTAATGTTGAAGGATATTTACTCAGTCAACAATCTGCCTATAACTCTTTGGGCCTGCTGAAGTTTCTGAACATTTTTCAAATATCATCTCATAAGACACATGTTCCAGTAATCCAAATGAGATATAACTAAGGCATGAGTCACCATGGCCAGATTAGACTTCTCCAGAAATGGGCATAGTTGATGTGTTACCCTGTTTTCTGGGGGTCCTGGGAGGGACACCTAAATGCGCTCTCAATTATACAAGTTGGGGGAAATTAGCCAAAAGCACAAGCTAGCAATACGAGAGGCAGGCCAACGGAGCGAGATCTTTTACCCAGCGTCTACGGGGTCAGGCCAAGTCAAGAAGCACACAGAAGTGAAATAATAATTGTAGTATTTATTAAAATACAATCAAACAGTGTATGCAACACACTCACGCAGAGAACTAAAGAAAAAAAGGTTGGAGTGGGATAGAGGGATTTTTAGAGGGGTTGTTGGTGTGGGTAATACTACACCTGTCTTGAAGCCCAGGTAGTCTGCAGCAGAAGTTCGGAGATACGGAGTCTCAGTATGCGGGACTGAGGTGAAGGCTCGCCAAGCAATGCAGCAGCAAGGCAGGATGGAAATCAGGAGAGATCCAAGGAAGCTCACAAAGTTGGGGGTTTTTAAAGGGAAAAATGTAGCCACAGGCTAGTCCGTACTTGGGGAAAGCAATGAGTTTCGGGCTGGAGACAAAGCCTCCGAAAGGTCAGAATTTAGCATGATTGAGTTAGGTCCGAATTGACAATGGAGTAGACAGTATGCAAACGCGGAGTGCTTGACAGATGAGGATTCTTCTAATCAACCTGCCTGCTCAGGGCAAGGAGTTCTTTGTAAGTTTTAGTGCATACCTGATGAGGGTACTTGCTGTGAGATCTCCTGAAGCGGCAGTTTGACTATTTCTGGCCTGCCTGTATTGTTGCTGAATATTCCAGCAATTAGCGACTGAGCCTGTTTGCGTGCTTGTCCGGGGGCCTCGCAAACATGTGGGAAGGAATGTGTGAGGAAGGCCGAATTATTGATATCAAAATGATATCTAATGTCACCCCAAGTGTGGCTTAGGAACTGCAGTAACAGGTGCATGAGCTTTAATTGGGCAAAAGCACTCCTGGCCACTCTAAATTGACTTTGGTAGCTTCTGGGCTATGTCACTGAAAGAACTTGGAGGTGCTCTACAGGGCTGAAGTCAGGGGCATATCCAACTACAAATGAAAGTCTCTGGGGAGAATATAACTCATCCAGAAGGTGGAATCTCTGTTCCCTAATCTGCTTTTAGACTGATTAATTTTTTTTGTCCTCATCCAATACATTGCTGATGCCAGGCACTAGTTTAGAATTGAAACAACTCTCCTGGATTTAGGTGAGAAAGCAAAGTAGAGTAGGGTGTCATCAACATACTGGTGGCACTAGATTCCAGAACTCAAGACAATCCTTTCCAGGAGTTTCATGTGCAGTTACTGGTCCATTACAATGGTGCAAAACTATTTACCTTTCTGGAAGGAACTTAACTGTCTAATGTCATGCTAGATGACACAGAGCAGCTCATCCACTTTGCATGGGGAAGCAGTGGGAATTGGGAGTGGGAAGATGAGGACAGCAACCAGAGGAGTAATAGAAGAATAGGGGAGGGGAGGTAAATGGCAGAAATGGGAAAAGCAGAAGTGGCATAAGAAGTGGCAAGATGTGTGTTAGGAAAACCTGAGGGTGAGGAGAGAAGCTATGGAGCACTGTGGACGTGGTGGGTTGAGGAAAGGGGTGGCACTGTGTGAAAACATCAGCAGTCGGGAAAATCAAGGAAAAAGTCGAAGAGAGAACGGAACAGACAGGGAATGCTTCTAGGAAATTTTTGGGTTCTTTTAAAATTGCTTTTACTGCCATTTTCCTCTGTGCGTGAGACAGAGAAGGTGGGAAATTACTGTGGATCTATTTGCTTGTCCCATATAAATAACTCTCTGGGATTTTATAATATCTCTAAAGAGATTAGCTCGATATTTATTCTTACAAGATGTATCATTTTAACAACTATCCTAACACCTACATCCTGTTTTGGTTCTTGCCCATAAATAGTATGATTACTGTTCTTGTGCTTTATGCAAATATTAAAACAAAGTCATCTCTAAAAATAACTAATTAGTTAAATAAAAAAAAATAAAGTATCCAACCAATACTCTACAAACATTGGCCTCTGTTAAGCCTGGTAAATCTTCATGCGTTCTAACTATTAAAGCAGTAGCAGATAATAAAGTGTCTCCAAGTTAATACACCTAATGTTTCTGTATTAAAGAGAGTTTTTGTTTCATGTCCTGATCTATTTGCCATAGCCAGTATGATGCTCAGATAAAAATGGCCTGCAATTAGCCTATAAGTGACATTTTATTAATTCATGGGAAACTTTCAAATGGTGGGAATACTGAGCTAGATGAAAGACTGCTTGCTATTCACAGGACTATCCAGTGGCCCCAGGGTGGGCCTGCCATTATCTTTCAACTGTGGTGTATAAAAAAGACATGTCCATCATAGCGGCAGTACTAAAGATATTCCAAAGGCTGACACAAAGCTACAGATGCTTCCAGGGGGTCAGGTGGCAAAGATTAATTGTCATTTCAAGCCATCCTAGTTATCATTATGCTATTAATTAGTTTAATGGTGCATTCATTTAGGTTGGAAATATCATACAAGTAAGGTTTAATTTAAAAAATCAATAACTCATTAACACATTGTTGCTGTACCTACATGGCTCTCCAGACTAATTCCCTGTTGTTGGAAATGAAGCATCTTCCAAAAGGGAAAATTTATGTCTATAGATTTTTTTTTTTTAAATTTTAAGTGATTGCTTGTTTGAAATGTCAGGGATATAGAATTACTGAGCCATTGACATGTAACTTCCAAACCTATTGCCTCTAGTTGAACTTCTGTAGCTTCAGCATTACTGTCAACCCAGAGATTCTCTTTGAATTAAATCAAGCACATTTCCCATTGATGAGTCTCCTGTTGGAGATATGATAATAGTAATATGGAAGCTCCTCCCAGCACAACAATGGGCTCTGGGAGCTGCCAGAGGATCCTATATGCCAGTGGTCCTTAATCTTTTCTTTACCAGGGACCTCCTTTAAAACCCTAATTTGCATAAAATATTTATTAAAATTGCTCATCAATGGTCTTCAAATTGGGAGTGAAGGGAGAAATAAGTAAATGTACACACCCCTGAGAGGTACTGGAGGGTACAGAAGGATTTTTCTCCTGCTTCTTCCAATCAGTTTAAGGCTGGAATGGGTTGAATAACAAAAGGCAGTACCAGTCAGCCAGCCAGCATTTGCTGTTTTTCTCTCTTTCTCCCTCCCATCTTTTCCAGCCATCCAGTGGCAAGTACTCAGGCAATCTTGCCTTTTTCCCCTTTTTCACCAGGAAGAGATGAGACTGAGGCCCTTTCTGCACGAGGCTAGTGAATTGTTTTGTGCTGTTTCTTACTGGATTTTCTGGGCTCAAAACAAGGCAGACTTTCCCTCATTTCCTTCTGCACAGCTACTGCGTATGTTCCATTCTGTTTTGGAGGAGTGCGAGTTCATGAATCCACACTGCCTCCAATGTGGCCGCTCCCGCCACTGCCCTCACCCTGCCCCGTCAGCTGTGATCAGTCCCCTCTTTTTTTTCATGGTTTAGTATGTCATTGAATGCGTGCGTAAGTCCATACTACCCCCTGGCCCCTCCCATGAACCCTCCCCTGACCACCAATTCACATTAGCGCGAATGTACATGTCTGCACCACTGTGAAAGTATGAATCAGATCAATCTGGAAAATTGGAAAACTGATTTCTTCCGGTTTTCAAATAGTGTGCTTTACCACCACATGGGGGTGCATTTAGTCGGAATTACGTGCAGAATGAAGGTAAATAAACCAAACCTAGTCCACTCCAACATGCAGAAGACCTTTGTGGCAAGATGCATTGGCCCGCCTTAATAACCGCATGTGGAAAGGGCCTGAGTCAGGCAAAGGTGAGGGAGGGGGGAGGGAGGGAGGGAAAAAGGAAAAAAAAAAAAAGGTGTTTGAGTGTTTCTGGTAGTAGACTGGACTGCTCTCCACTAGAAAAAAGGGGAGAGGGAGAGAGAGAGGTGGGGGGAGGAGGAGGAGGAGGAGGACAAATGTGCTGACTGGCTGGTTGGCTGTCAACTTTGCTGTTATTCAGTTGCTGAGCCTGCCTCCTCTTTGCAATGGAGCAGTCACATGACAGGTAATGCGAAGGCCCAGGCAGCCAGCCAGCCAAACTGCCTGCCTCCTTTTCCCTCAGTTCCTGTTGCATCACCACTCTGTTGTAGGGAAAGAACAGGCTGAGCAAGGGAGAAGACAATGGCCCTTTCCATAGCTTACCTTTTTTGGCACTGGGGTGCGGGGATCGTGCAAGCAGCCTCCAGCGAGAGGCTCTCACATCCTCACTGCTTCAGCTCTCCACGAGCTGCCTGCTCCCGAGCAGGCAGCGCAAGAGCCCTGCCTATTCCTTCCACAGCGCAGCCTGGGAGTTTCCCGGGCTGCGATGGGGCAGAAAGTGCGACTGCCGCGTCTCCAGAGGCTCTGCACACACAGCAAGTGCATGTGGGGCCCTGGAGCGATGCGCGATCACGCACCATTTTCGGTTGAAAGCCAAAAATGAAAAAGTGCGCGAGCAGTGCCTACCCTACCCTGGAGCATTGCGCGATTGTGAGTGCGTTGTGCGGATCGCTCCTCACAATTGTGCGATACTTGAGGGGCCCTTTCGCATGGCAAATACCATGCAAAAAGGACCAATGGCTTCAATCTGGGAACTGTGGGGGACTACAGGCTGTGAGGGAAGACAAAGGCTTCAAGCCTTTCATGGAACTGTGGAGAGTTGGTGGATGATGGGAGCTACGCAAAAATCACGATAGCACTTCCCTCCTGCACTGAGCTCTGGTAAAAACACTGTACCAGAGTCAAGTGTGTCAAAAACCACCATATAGCAGAGTACTATACACACAGCTTAGAAGCGTGCCCAGCAGAGTTTAAACACTAGCAGCAATGCTCTGAAGCCACAAAATACGCCCACACAATATTATCTTCCAACTTGGAGGCTTTTACTCTTCAGTTATGATACATACATATTTACAGAACTCCAACAGAGTTTCAGCATTCCACAGCAAGTGGAGATATGCATATGGCATAGCCTCTGGCCGCACGATCAGACAATCGAGAGAACAGTTGGCTAGGACTCAGCCCCTTATATACATACCTTGCTGATGCAACTCTAGCCAACTTTGCATGTTCCCATGTCTGATGCAACCTTCTGCCCCGGTTACATATTACAATGTCTCAGCAAGAGTGACATGGGATTATATCACTCACTGTCATTCCCAGGTGCAAACCTCAATGTGCATCATATATATTTTATTGGACTACAGGTCATGTCCAACCTTTCCTCATAGGAACCCCTGTGAGGGCCAGGGACTCCTCAGACCCAAGGTGACAAAAATCCTGCTAGCAGAAGTGGTGAGGAGATTATTTAATCTATCCTTTCTTCAGTTGTATAGGTTCTCTGAAAGCTATAGGTTCAGGAAGGCTAAAGAAACTTCAGGAACAGAGGAGAGGTGGTCTAGAGTCTGCAAAGGGAAGAGCACATTAGATGCATGGAGCAGGGGAGATAAAGAAATATATCCTTTCCAATTCTGCCCTCATGGTAATTCAGCTAGATTAAAAGACTGCCACAGATAAATGGCTTCCTTATTTGTTTATTTATTTATTTATTTATTTACTTACTTATTTGATTTATTTATACCCTGCTTTTCTTCCAACATGGGACCCAAGGTAACTTAGAACAAGGTTAAAGCAAGACAGAACTAAAAACTGGTGACAAAAAGTTGAAACACAATTAAATTGTACTATTAAAAAGTAGAAGGGTAAAAATAAAGCACATACAATATAGAAAGATCCTTCTGCACAAATGATTAATCCTCAAATGCCTGCTTAAATAAAGAGATCTTGCTCTGGTGTCAAACAGAGAAGGGGTCAGTCTGACTTTCTGTGGAAAGGAATTCCACAGTCTGGGAGCAGTCAGTGAGAAGGCCCTCTCCCATATCATAGAATCAAAGAATTGGAAGGGGGCCCTTGGGCCTTTGAGTCCAACTCCTTGCTAAATGCAAGATCTCTAACTAGAGCAGGGGTGGGTAAAGTACAGCTCATAAGCCATATATAGCGCCTGAGAGCCTTTTTGTGGTCCTCAGGGCCCCCAGCTGTTTGTTTTTTTAATTTCTTGTTGAGAAACCCATGCTGGCTCTTACCAATAACTGCATTGTCATCAAGATACTTGCAGACTTCTAAATTATCAATTCTAATATTTTTTCCTGGTATTGGCATCAGGCTGACTGGCCTGTAGTTGCCTGGATCTTCTTTTCTGCCCTTTTTGAAGAGAAGGACAATGTTCGCTTGTGTCCAGTCCTCTGGCAGTCCTCTTCACTCATTTCCCAAGATTTCTCTAATAGGATGGCAAATGGTTCCAGAGAATGTCCGCAAGCTCCTTTAATACTCTGGGATGCAGTTCATCTAGCCCTGCAGATGTAAACTCATTTAAGCTAAGTAGGTGATTCCTGACTAACTCCCTATCAATCTTGATTTGCAATCTAGATTCCTTGCCAAGGTCTCTGCTGATACATGTATACACAATATTCTTTTTTTCTGGGAGGGGGGATGACTAAAGCAAAATAGATGGTCAGCAGTTCTTCCTTTTTGTTGTGAACTGTTAACATTTTACCATCCTTGCTGAGCAGCAGCCCCACTGTCTCCTTGTTCTCTTGCCTTGAATGTATCCCCGTTGCTTCTTGCTTCCATAGTCAGTCTCAGCTCATTTTGAGTTTTACCTTTCTTTATACTATTCCTGTAAGCTTGGGCTACACATCTGTAGTCTTCCTTGGCAATTCATCCTTGTTTCCATTTTTATACTCCTCACATACACTCAGGTCCTCTGGGAGCCATTTACTTTAACCGGCCAGGACTAGACTGGCAATGGTCACCCAGAGAAACTTCTCACTGTCCACCTCTAGACTGTGGAATGATCTGCTGGAAGAGATTCAACAGCAAAATATGCTGTCTGAATTCAAGAAAGGACTAAAGATCTATCTCTTCCGGCATGCCTACTCAGTCTATTTTTAATTATACTTTTAATTGTACTTTTAATTCCACTTTCACTGGACCTGTACTTTTAATTATAATATGTTTTAATTATGATATATTTGTATTTTAAATGGTTTGCTTTTTAGTGTATTTTAATTATGATTTATTTTTCATTGTATGTATACTGTACTCTACCGCAAGCCTTAGGGAGAGGAGGGTAACAAACAAAACTTCAACTCTTCTTCTTGTTTCTTCTTCTTTCTTCTTCCTTCTTCCTTATTATTATTATTATTATTATTGGGTGCCCTTTTCCTTTATCATCTCTCACTATGCAATTCGACGCAGTATTTCTTTGAGCTTGATAACATCACCTTTCCTGAAACCCAGATCTTCTTTTTTGGCTTGTTTTCCCTTAAAATACCAACTGCTTTGATTTCAGTGACCAACTTCTCCCTATTGCTTAGGATCAAACCGTCTTTTTTTTTAAAGCTACTGAACACTGGATTGGCATTTTCCTAGAGCTACTCGCCACAACCCATGATGGCTTTCTTAGTTAGCCACTGCCAACCTATCAGTCCATATGTAATATTAGAGGGCTGCCCTCCCAATGTGCATCAATTTACCATTGTTCATTTTATATCTCATTTTGCCATTTTAATGCATATTCCCTTCAAATGTTGAAGAGATCCCTTTGCCCCCTCTTTTTTTTAAACAAACAAACAAAAAACCCAGGATCTCTTTTTTTAAGAAAAGAAAGAAAATTGCTGTGTTGGTTGTCTATTTAACACAGGGATGTGCATTCAAGAGCTCTAGCTGGCATAGCCAGAGTGAGGGATACTGGGAGCATCTAGTTCAAGGCTGGACAAGTTTCAGGGCAGAGAAAGTAGAGAAGCAAAAATTCAGTTTGAGGTCCTAAACTGAGCTGACAATGTAAAGTTCTACCAGGCATAGATTTTTTCCCTCCCACTCTACAATGTCTTTACTCACTGTTCTTTAAACGAGTCACATGCACCTCTGGACTATTTAATGAGAAGTGAAGAATGGGAGAAGGCAGTCAGGTAGTGTCCATTTGCCTTCTTGCAGCTGAATGCACAGGAATAGCATCCTTCTTCTGGAGGTCCTTGAAGGATCTTTGGGAGGTCCAGAAGAATGCCTGCTTCTTTATGAATCTGGCTGCAGGAATATAGATAGACACAGCCTTGCCATCACTGGGTCCTATCCTTTCCAATAAATGGCTGGGATGGACTTGGCTGGAGAATGGTAAGTGAAGAGTACCAGAGGGTCACTGAAGATGGAGATGTTGAATTCCTCCATCTGACAGAACCAGAAAAAGACTTCCACAGTGTAACTTTCATTTATGTTTGTATCTGTCACCAACTGGATGTCAAACACAGTTATGCTGGGCAATTTGCTGGAGGTAAAAATAGGAAATAAAATTAACTATGCAAATGACTGGACTTAAATCTGATTGTGATACTAATGTATAAAAATGCATGCAGCAAATAGGAAGGAAAAAATGCAAAGTGTGCTTTCTGAATTTTTCTACAGTGAACAGTAAAGTTGTCAGATGTGCCAGGAAAACTGCATATAGGCATTTTTCTTTTCCTAAAGTTGTAAGAAAATCAGACCTGCTGCCTAAAAAATCTAGCCCTCTAAACATTTTTGCTTGACTCCTTCTGTAACTGATGGTACAACTTATTCCAGGCCCTGATATTGTCATGCATGTTTCCTTGATCCAACAACTGTCAGCTCTGATCTCTGAGACTGTTCTAGCCCCCAGAGGGCTGGGCTCTGACCCCAGGGATTCTGGGCTCTCCTACCATGCTCCCTTTGTCATCTGCGCTGTGGTGAGCTATGTGAAGCCAGAAACTCCTAATCATGAGACAACTAACTATGAAGAGTTATTAACACAGAATGGATTTTATCATGACCTATGGTAGGGAGGTCAGACTTGTTACTGGGCTACCCTCCCTGTTTTTCCCCTCATATTTCCCATAATATGGGATTCTGCTTTCAAAAACAGACAAATCAGTACTGAGAAATGTTAAGCAAATTTGGGATGCAGCTCAAAACATCTTTTTTGTTCTATAGAGAAGAACAGCTGCAATCTGCAGGTAGTCTTGCAAACAGGAAACTGATTTCCAGTCTACATGAATACATGAACATAAAAATCAACCTCTATTGTCTTGCCCACTGAAGTATTGCCAATATAGGAGAGATCATGCTGATTACATTGACAAACGGTACCTAATGACATTAGTATGAAATGTGAATGCCCCATGAAATGGGACGCCCCTTTCACATCACGTCTTTTCCAGATAAATATTCACCTGCCACATTCTAGTTAATGTGACTGTCTATTCGTATCTCATTTGCAATAAGATGACTTGTGTGTGACAGATCTTGTTACATTATGGATCAGTCTGTCTGAAATTATCACAGGCTTGGATTAAAACCCATTATGGTGAACTCATGAGTGCTTCAAGAAGATAAACTCCATTCTATTCTGTCTCCTGGGGATAGAAATCTTCACTTATTTTATTCTCATGTGCAGCAAAAAAGAACTTCAGCCCTGCTGTGCAAATTAGAAGACTTCTTCCTGATTGCTCTCCATTTTTTTTTTACTTAGCGACATTTTTGCTTAAGTTTCTTTCACTCAAAAACACTTTTAATATGGAAAAAAACAGTGCAAAGTGGTAATATTTTGTGCAAAAATACTATTTTTTAAACAAAGGACAGTGTTTATTGTACAAATACCAGGTGTGTACAAATACTAGATAAAAAATAGAATATGCATGCTCCATTTTTTATCTTTATTGCTATATCTTTTGAATAATTTTCTGCTGTTTTAAATTATGGTCATTTTAACATGCTGGCTAATATCATTATTTTTAGCAATAGCAATAGCAATAGCATTTATTTCTATACTGCCTATCAACTAGTGTTATCTAAGTGGTTTACAATGTATTTTAGCTAATTGCCCCCAACAAGCTGGGTACTCATTTTACCAACCTACGAAAGGATGGAAGGCTGAGTCAACCTTGGAGCCTGGCAGGATCGAACTCACAACCTTGTGGTTGCAGTACTGGCATTTAACCACTGCGCCACCAGGGCTCCCTAATAAAATTTTTAAATTTTTATATCGTCAGTATTTTAATTGTATCTGGTTTTGAACTTTATTATAAGCTACCTTAGGTCCCCTGTCAGGAGAAGGATGGAATACACACACATATATAATTTTTTAACTAATTTTTATCTTTTTTAAAAAATTGAGGGTTTTTTTTTGATGGCACGTCTCATCAAGAATGAGAAATTTGTGAACATTCATTACATCTCCAATATGTTTAGCTATCTCAATATTAACTAATGCATAGAACTGATAATAGTGGAATCCTTTGTTAACTGTAATCAAGTCAAGTTCAATTTATGACAACCCTATGGATGAAAGACCTCTCACTGACCTTGTCATCAACAGCCCTGCTCAGGTCTTGCAGATTCAGGACCATGGCTTCCTTGATTGAGCCTATCCATTTGTAATGTGGTCTTCTTCTTTTTCTACTGCCTTCTACCTTACCTAGCATTATAGTCTTTTCTAGCAACCCATGCCTTCTCATGAAAATGAATGCCTCTTCCTCCTCGTCTGGTGTGGTCACCATTGGATCTACAGCACTGGTTGGATCACTTAATTTTGCTATCTCATTTTTGCCCAGTCTTACATTCAGCTCATCCCATTTCTGCTTCAGTTGAAATTTTTCTTTCAAAAAGGTTAGACATAAAAAATGTGCACATTTTTATATAGCCTTAATCTAATGTACACATTTTCATATTCTGTTCTCCCTATGTATATATTAGGCAAAATGGCATATGAAAATGTGTATATCATCATGCCTCTTCTTCAGACATACATTTTCATGCCATGTGCACTTTCCCATCAGATATGCATTTTATACACATTTGTGGATTGCAGAAAGGCATCACAAAAATTCAGAGAAATGTCAGTTTTGAAGAAGAACTGCATTTTGTTTTGTATGTTGGCTTCAAAGCACAGAATTAGGTGAGTTTACATAAAAACACAAACTGAATTACTTTCTTCCTCACTCCCAGTTGTCTATGTTGTATGACAGTGTTTGTTAGGAAGGGGTTGGAAGGAGTCATCATGGGTGGGAGTGAAAGAGTGGGCCATGTGGTGTTATTGTAAGAAAGACTCCATAATCCTTAATAATTTTCTTATGATAGCAAGTTGATCAGATGGAACCAGACGCCTGAAATGTGTAAACAGTGTGTTTTTCCCTAGTTTCTTCATCTTAGCCAAAAATGAATGTATCTAGAGCTAAGATTGTAGAAATAAATTCTCTACAAGTATTCGGTACTCTTAGGAAAGATTTTGGTAGGTAAAGTCTGCCGATGTGTATCTAGGCTAGCATTCAATATTTGCCCTTGTGTATTTAGATAAATTATTATTAAAGGTCAGAAAACAGCTTTAGTTTTGCTGTTGATGAAATAATAGTATATTTGATTGACATGACAGTTTTCATAAAGTAAGTATCCACTTTGAAAATGATCAAAGGGCTATTTAATTTCTCCAGTCGTCAATTACTCTTGTCTCTTATGCATACAAGTATAATTGCTAAGGCATAAGGCTAGAAGTGCAGTCAACTCTTTCTGTTAGAGAAACAGCATACAAATCAGAATACTAAATGGTAAGGAGTGCTGGCACAGAATTAGTAGCGTGATTTTCCTAGGTGTTTTTGTTTTTAATATAATTTAAATCTGACCATATTAAAATTTGGTGGGAAATAAAGTAATGCATATATTTAAGGGCTTTGTTACCACATTACTTTATTTATATGAGCACATAATCTCATATGTTGACACATATTACAATAAACATGGATGTTTTCCTCTTAGATCTGTGGGATATACAAGGTCAGGTATGTACTGTTCCCAAATAAGGTGGGCAAGTTAGATTCTTCTGATTGGAAAGATTAGCTGACAGCAACTATGAAAATAGAAAGACATCTTGCAGCACCTTTGAGACTAACTGAGAGAAAAATGTTGGTAGCATAAGCTTTCATAGACTTGAGTCTGCTTTATCAGATGCACCCATCTTCATTAGCAACTATCAAAAGTAAACTATGCAAGCCCTTATGCAAGCAGAAATAATTTTCACAGAAAGTGTCACAGAAACACAACCTAACACAGAAGTGAAAAATGCAAGCTGGTATGCCAGCCCCTGCCACAGAGACCAGCATATTATTCCAAATCACAGTAATAAAGGCAGAAGAAAACAAAGGCAGGGGATTAGTATTTGCCAAAGAAACCATATGGGGATAACCATGAAAATGGTGGCAAAGAAACTGGGAAATTCAAGTTTTACATGGAAGCTCAAAAGTAAATGAAATGAGAGTTGGGGAAAAGAATAGGGAAATCCGGAGAAATGACTTGAGAGAAAAAAGTCAGAAACAAGGTCCCAAATAAATATACATGTCTTGTTTCAGATAACTGTTTAGAAAAGTTACTACTGCGTTCTATAACACTGAGAATCCCTGCCACCAAGACAAGCATTGGCCATATTGATTGATGTCTGGCAGCTGTAGTCCTGAAAGATAACTTTTCTCACCAGATTCAGAGTAAAAGGAATGCAAAGAGCTTATTTTCTGGTTATCATATATATTTTCAGTTGCATCCATGCCAGTGATCTAGTAAATCTACTCTGAATATTAGTATGAACTTTAGCTTTAGCAATTATCCCCAAAACAAGCTTAGTATATTAAGGCACAGACTAAAACCCAGAGCAGATTTATCATCCCACTGACACAAGGACCATCAGCCACTACTGGATTCCTAGAAATTAACTTTGGCCCAGGCTAAGCTTTGGCTTCCCACTTTTTGATTACAAATTCAAAATGGGGTAATAGCTGAGTCCTTCTAAAAACTCATAGGCACCAAGTTGTTCACAAAGATGCAAATGAATGATATATCCAGATGGGTCCCTATCAGGTCTCTCATACTTGTTGATGATGGAGAGATGACAAGGCAAGATGTCTCCTGAAATCACAGAGGAAAAGGAGGCAAGGGAAGAAAATTAATTAAAAGCATAAATGTGAGAGAGGATAGGCTTGACTCATGACTCTTAGGACAGTTTCAACTTGGTGCACAAGGTTCCCACACCCCACTTGTCCACAAAAGGTATTAAGCACTGGATTTGGAGTCAGCAGCTCTTATAGAGGTCTTAACTTTCCCACAAAGCGTGGCAGTGAGCTCATCTGGTTGAGCTGTACCATTTATGAGCATTGGCAAGAAATCATTTCACTCTATTTGAACTGTTGTATTGTGTGTCCAAGCAGAGTTCTACATTATGTTGAAGCATCCACTGAGGGTTTCTACGCAACTCCCATATGTGATGCAGTCCTACCCTAGAAACACATTTCATTTCCCTGCAAGGATTACCCAGAGATCGCAGCCATTTTTTCTTTCTGCAGTGCTGGAAAACTAGGAGGAGTCTCTCAGTTGCCAAGGCAATATGAGGATATATTACCAGCTATAAAGCACTGTGCTGGAAGATAGGAAAGATCTTGAACAACCAGGTGAACCCTTCCTATTCCCCAGTGCTATAGAACAAAATGGGCTTGATATGGTTTCCTCCCTGAGATAATGCTCTTTTATCTTACAAGAAAGGGGGAAAAGCTAATAACAAAACCCAGTAATTAAAGGCCTCATCCCCTGTGGAAACAGACCCTAACTATAGCACTATTTAGTCCTCTTTTAGAGCTGAGTTTGCCCTAGTACTGGAAGCCAGAGGAGCATGCTACAGCTCTGTTTCTCCTGCTACTTATACCATGGTAATGAATGGATATCTGAATCTGGAAAGGATGTGTAACTTCATTTGGCAGATTTCTACATGATCAGAAGTCCTGATGAGGCAGAATCACATGGGGCTCCCTAACATGCCTACATCTCTTTTTTTAGACCTTGCCTGACAGCACAGTAAAGGAAGGCAGGGCTGGAGTTTTCTCATGTAGAGAAAGGAAAGAATAAATAGGGCTTTGGTTATGATTAAGGAGAAACGTGTCATCAGTCCCTACTATGTTGAACAGGGAAAAACAAAGATGAACGTAATGGAACCTGAAAGTAGGAAGCTACTAATTAGCACTTCAGAAGATCACTGCAGAACAAAGCTCACTTCTAAATGAACATAAGATAAGTGGCTGTGGTATGACACATATTATTAGAAAATGTGGTTCTATATCAAGTGTTATATAAAATTTATGTTTTAATTCTGCTTCCAGCTGGTTGTAGAAAAGCAGATAAATTAAAATGATAAAGGAAGATACTAGCTTACAAATGCTTTACTATCTGGTCCTTTAAATGTTCAGATCAACTAAAAACGGTGTGTTCATGTCTCATGCTTGTGACCTATTGGATTTGGGGAAACATGGGAATTCCAGAAGACAGTGTTGGAATCCATAGTAGCAGAGATGACCAAGTAAGTGATAATTGAGTAGGTGTTGGTAGACTATGCTCAAACTGAATTAGAAAATAAAAGGTCTAGCAGGCGTTTTCATTCACTGATTATATTGGGCATTGTGGACTGATACTGCTATCATAATTAGGGCTGCATTACTGCCATACCTTATAAGCAGAGACTGGGCAGACCGACCTACCTACCTATCTACCTATCTATCTATCTATCTATCTATCATCCATCTATCATCTCTCTATCCATCCATCTATCTGTCATCTGCCTATCTATCTCATAGTATAGGACCCCAGCTTTGGCATTCACTTAATTTTTTTTTTACCTATAACAAATTTCATCAGATACAACATAGTGGGAGAGTTAGGACTGGATTAGCTAGATCAGTGGTTCTCAACCTGTGGGTCCCCAGATGTTTGTGAACTTCAGCTCCCAGAAACCCTGAGCATTGACCATAGTGGCTGGGGCTTCTGGGAGCTGAAGTCCACGAACATCTGGGGACCCACAGGTTGAGAACCACTGAGCTAGATGGTTAAGGAAGTTTAGCCAATTACATACTGCAAGTCATAAGACATAGACTAGAATGGCCTGCACATGCAAACCTTTATCTGAATTATACAGATCAGAAATTGTAGCATAGCCCTTTTATGGCTACCAGAGCTACATAAAGACAGAGGCTAGAGACAAACCACTGAAGTAAGGCCAGCTGTGGCAATGGATTCTTTTTAGAGAAGACTTGCATTATTTACTTGATATTTTTAAACTATCAGGTCTGCTGAAACTATTACATCTATCGCAAATATCTGTCTACAAGTAGATTCCTACCTGAATCAATGAAATTCAAAGGTGAAAAAAAAAGTAAGTTAATTTTTAATTGTTGTTTAATGAATGTGGATGTAGTTCAGGGGAAAAAATCATGATTGACATGGTATATTTTAAATTATTAATAGGTTGCATAATATCTAGTCACAGACAGCTTTGGGATATACAGTGGACAAGATTGAAACCTGTGGTGAAGACAATGCTGAGAAAGCCAAATTACTCTGTCAGTTGTGCAACATGTAACTCAGAGGTACTAGCACATAATTTTGTGTTCTTGGAAAGTGGTTACAAAGTAAAAAGGAGTTGGAAATCAAATGTTTACAAAGTAATCCCATAGTCTGCTTAAACAATTAGCCATTTTTATCATGGAAAAAGATACTATTGGCAGCATCACAATGCAACTGAAAGAGTTCCATATAACATACATTGTCTCAGGGCAGTAGATTATTTTATGTGTCTGAAAATTTATGTTGCTTGTTCTGCAACACAATGATCATTCATGTGCATGTGTATATCCAACTAGTCAGCCTCAGAAACAAACGTGTTTAGCATAGGAATGTAAATATTCAGCTGTTCCGTTCTTCATAATGATTTCTGTAGTTTTCTTTTTGCTGTGGAAGTAAACAAATAGTTCTCACCTGGAATCCTCACAGGGTTTGAAGAAGTTACTCTGTGCAGAAATATAGGGGTGGGGTTGTGTGAAACCTGTCAGGATTTCATACGAAAAACACTTTCAACCAAAATGTTCCCATCACTTTCAGACAGAGACATGGATTTTTCTTGGTAGGAGATTTTTGTTTTTTTGCACAAAATTCATCCATTTTGCATCAAAAAATCAAAAAACCCTCCACATATAAGGAAACAATGTCTTTTGTGCAATTAGCACATATGACTAAGAAATAAATTATGTGTACACACACACACACACACACACACATAATGTGTATTAATCTTCTTATTACTATTACTAAATTACTATACTGCCCCTCTAGAGAACAAACTTAATTGTTATTTAAAACCCATTTCCTCAATGTGGAGAATTGTATTAATTGCATCCTTTACAATTTTGTACCCCTCCTCTTCTTTAATAGTTTCTATTAGTTTATTCCACTTTCTTAGCCACTTGTCTCCTTTGGACTGACTCTATACCTCATTCTTCTTTCTAATATAAAATCATACATTATACTCCAAATTATAGTATTGCCATCTATCCACCTTCTATTTTTGTTCATCTTTCCATCCAAATGCAACAAAAGCTTACGCTACCCTCCACTTTTTTTTTCAGGAATTACTCCTCATCTTTATCCAATCCCAAATTCTTTACATTTAGAATTATACATTTTTCTTCATTTAATTCCAAACTTTCCCCTGTTATTTCATTTATTTTGCTGACTATTTCCAACCCAAATCTCTGCATCTTACAAACTTTCACCCGGTATGTACAAATGTGCCTTTCAAATCGATGACTGCATTTAGATGACATATATTTTATTGTATATGATAATTGCTATGGTGTTCTGTAACTTCTCCCAGTTAATTTTAACTGTTGCTCTTTCATTTTAGTTTTTTTTAATCTTAATCATTTTATTTTGCCACTGTTAGATTTGTTTACTACTTATTTTTATATCTGTTTTCCATAATTCTGATAATCCATCTTCTGGCTTAGATGGCTTTCTAATAAAAGTTTTTTGAAGAGAGAGGGAAGAAGAAAATGTCTTCTGAGGAAATCTTTTATTCTTTGCAAGCAGTTATAAATTAGCAAAATGTTACTTTGTACATGAAGGCACCTTCTCTCAGGTATTAATTAGGGGAAGTTACAAAGTTACAAAACAGTCAAAGTCATATTCAGCAAAGGTTGGAAAGAAACATAAGCCCTAACATGACCAAGCTTTCATAGGGCTCAATCAGTCCCAAAGTCTCTCAAGTCTTCCTCTTGTGCCTGAGGGCACTATGTTTTTGTAACCTTTCATCCTGGAATTATCTCAAAGCTTCCACATTTCTCAAAAGTGATTATCTTCACTGGGTATTGCCTTTCCCCATTTCTGTCACTCCTTTGAGATGCTGACCACCAATAAATGTACCCTAGGAATTACATTATTAATCTTTTATTTACCTGGAGGAGAGACTAAACTCCTCAGCTGTATTGCCCAGATAATGAGGGAGGCCATTAATACAGGGTTACACTTAGCATATTTTGGTATAATTGAATAATAATAGGATTCAAGAATTACACAGCAAATTGGTAGCTATATGCCTAAGTTTGATGACAGAAGCCACAGTAACAGAAATTTTACCTCTGACTCTCGAGGAATATTCTATGACAAAAAATAACTAACAAAGTTATCCAAGAATGAACATTTTTGGGTCAAGTGAGTATGCATCCTATGGAGGGGAGCATCTTGTAGAGCAGAGCCTTCCAAATTTGTCGTGTTGGTGACATACTTTTTAGACCTGCATCATTTCATGACACAGTAATTATTTTTTTTTAGCAAATTGGATGTTAAACTAATCTCTCATAAAAGATACAGACACATACATAAATTGTAATAACGAAATGTATGGGGATACAACATATCTCATGAAACCTTTCATTTATATTTTTTAAAATGCATGACCTATAAATAATAACATACATTTCCAAGGTTTGGGTGGGGGAGTTGTTCTCAGCCCAGGGAGGTGATACACATATACACTTCAGGTGACACACGAATGTGTCACAACACACCATTTGGAAAGTCCTACTGTTAGACAGAGATATATTTTAAGGAAGTCCAAACTCTTCTCTATAGCTGCCTCAAAAATTTCTACAGAAGCTAGAAGAAATCTTACTGTTTTGTACTAATACTCCCAGAATTCTCTAGCAAACATGGTTTCTGGCTGCGCTGCTTAGAGGCTTCTGAGAGTTTCCATCCAGAAAGGAAAGGAAAGGAAAGGAAAGGAAAGGAAAGGAAAGGAAAGGAAAGGAAAGGAAAGGAAAGGAAAGGAAAGGAAAGGAAAGGAAAGGAAAGGAAAGGAAAGGAAGCTTTGATCTAGACACTTTGGAGATACCTGGAAAGACATTCAAAGGAGACGATTCTTTGACTTGGGCTGAGCAGTTCTAGTCTAAATGTTTCACAAGATAATCTGAAGATTGACTTCTTGATTTTGTTCCTCTCCCATTTTTTAAAAAGCCATGGCTTAGTGACAGAATGTTTGGAAGCATGGGGATCTCAACTATCCTTCTCAAATTTTGGTTCTGTACCAACAAAACCTGTTCCTTCTGCCTTCCTTCAGGATCCTTCACCCTCTCAAAACACATGTGCAAAAAATTCTTATGTCTCTGAACAGATAAGCAAATTGTCTGGCTAAAGACGGATTGCCAGTTGTGGCCCCATGGCTTGTGTGGGATTCGTTTTCGACTTGTGCTTGTGCATAGCCTTTTTTTAGGATTTCAGCCATGCAATCTTATTCATATTTATTTAGGAATGAACTCCCCTACTGTGAAGGAAGTTTGTTAATAGGTTCCCATAGACTTCGGGTATTTATCTCCTTTGTTTATAAAAAGGTAAAACTGTAAGAGTGCTTGTTTGACTGGGAAAGGTGCATCATAGATAACAGATACTGATTCCTTTAATGTGTTTGACTTAGTTCAAGCATCAGTGTTTATTGCAGTCACTTGACTGAGTTCAAAATAAGATCTAAGAAGAGAAATCAATAAGAGAAAAGCAAAGACAGGGCATATTCAGTTTCTCTGATGCTAGTGAATTCAAATACGCATAGCAATACCAGAGCAATAATATGGATATGCACTGTTAACCAGAGCTGGCTACAAGGAGCACATAATTGCCAGTTCTCTTGTTGCAACAGTTTCAGTGGCTGCGCGTCTGTTTCTGAGCAAAATTCAAAGTGCTGGTTTTAACCTATAATACTCCATATGTCTTGGATCCAGATCTGAAAGACTGTATTTCCCCCTATGACCCTCCTCATCCAGAGATCTTATCAGGAAGCCCTTCTATCTGTGCCACCACCCTCACAGGTACATCTGGTGGGAAGATGGGAGAGGACCTTCTCAATGGCTGCTCTGAGACTTTGGAATTCCTTTTCTAGAGAGGTCAGACTGACACTTTCCCTGCTACCTTTTCACAGATGCTCATCACACCACACTGTTATAGAGCTATTATTCCACTTTAACCACCCTGGATGCACCCTTTGGAATTCTGGGTTTGTAGTTTGGTAAGGCACTGGAGCTCTCTGGCTGAGAATTCTAAATGTCTCTCCCTAAACTGCAAATCCCAAGATGCCATGCAATATTACCATGGCAGTTAAAGTGGAATAATTGTGCTATAACAGTGTAGTGTGATAAGGCCCATAGGTAGGCAAAGACCTTTTTATTTCAACAAGCTGCTAAGGCTGCTCATGTACTGTATTGTTTACATTTTTAGTGGTTATAGCTTGAATTGTTTTTATTTTATTGCCAGTTTACTTACTTTTTTTTTACTTTTATGTGATGCGAATGTTTTAGCTGTATGACTTCTAACTTATGTGAGCTGCATTGAATCCCAGACTGGGAACAAGGTAGGATATAAATAAATATAATCTCTTCATCATCATCACCATTAATGTAATACAATAACAATAGTATCATATGATATTAGTGAGACCAGAAACCTTGTACCAGTCTATTTTCCCCACTTTGTTCTGTTGTAATCTATGTTGTAAGCTTCCTTGGGATCTGCGCTTTGAGAAAGATGGGAAATAAATAAATAAATAGACCAGATTTATTTATGCAAGTACATACTTTTGAAGTAGAAGTTGAGAATGCATGACAATTTTATTTCTTTTTGATCAAAATTTACCTAATTTCCAGAGATCAAATGCAGGAGACAACAGAACTGACACATTTGTCTCTTTCCTAAAGTTGGGCAAGTACTTCATGTCTATCAGAATGTATCTTTCTTCCTCCTCCCTCCCCCAAAAAGAAAGAAAGAAAGAAAGAAAGAAAGAAAGAAAGAAAGAAAGAAAGAAAGAAAGAAAAACAAAATTTGACTGTAAGAAAAAATAAACTTACAGTCAAAGATTTGACTAAGATATGTCATGGTCAAATTAAAATTAAATCACAAAAAGAACTCCAAGAAAATGGGGTCAAATGTCATTTGTTGCTATATAAGCAGCTCAAAGAAAAATTAAAGGCAGATTTTAAATTAAGTGGTTTTCAAGCAACAGATGAAAGTTTAGCTTTAATTCTTTCTTTGAGAAAATCCAAAGTCATATCAAAGATTTACAGAATCCAAAATTGAGCTAATCAAGACCTCAATGATCAAATGGGTACAAAACATATCACACTCAATCCCTCTAAAACAATGGGAAGAGACCTGGACCAAGAGATTAAGTTATACTGCTTGTCAAGATATTAGAGAGAACATCTGTAAAATGCATAATCAATGGTATATCACACCTGACAAATTGTCTTGAATGTACAAAAATGATCCTAATAAGTGTTGGAAGTATGTGCAGGATATTGGGTCATTTTATCAACTTTGGTGGTCATGTAAAAAAGTGAAGAAATGTTGGAATTCTGTACACACTCAAATAGAACAGATTTTAGGTTTTCAGTTTGAAATGACCCCCAAAATGTATCTCTTGACTATTATGAAAGGTGATTTGGAAAGAAAAGCAGGGAAAGTATTATTTTATATGACAGCAGCTGCCAGAATAATTTTAGCACAAATGTGGAAAAAAAGAAACTATCCCCTTGATATCTCATTGGGAAATGAAATTATTTGATATGATTCAGATGAACAAATTAACTCATGTTTTAAAAGGGGAAGAATTTCAAAAAATTTGTCAAGGAATGGGATAAAGATATACTGTTTTTCAAGAACATCTGGGGAGATATTAAGATGGCAAATGTTGACTTTTGAATGTTAGTGTGGGAAATAGAGTTTATTTAAGATGTGAGATTATTAGATAGTTTCAGGGTCATATTCCAAGCCTATTTTGTGGAGATTCTTCAAGTTATAACAATTTCAAATGATAGACAATAAGTTTTACAGAACAATTAAAATGTTCCTCAATGGAAGGAACAAGATATGTAATTATGAAGAGAAAAACAGTAGAGAACTCTTGACTATAAGCTGTAATTTATTAATCAATATTTAATTATATTTTTCTTTTGTTATTTGTATTATCTCTCTTTTTTGGGGGCTGCTTGGGTGACTGTGTAGCATTTTTGATAATTTCTGTTTAAAATTTCTAATAAAATTATTAATAACAAAAGAAAAAATGAACTTAACAGATTGCCTCATGCTTCTCTGGGGAAACGAAATCTTCCACAAACAGCATAAACAGCTCTGTGAGATTTTTTAAAGTACATAAAGAGTAGCAAGGAATTAATTAGCTTTGAATCTGACAGTGGTCAAGAGGAGAAACAAACAACTGAAGAAAAGTTCCAGATTCTAAGAAGTAAGCTGGATACCTAATTCCTACTGTGTCCAGGGGTGGTCTTCTGGAACACAATTAATTGGCCACAGTCTCAGGCATGAGTATAGTGGAAAAGTCATCATAGCTATGATGATATCTATTGTATTATATATTTAGAGCAAGTGGAAAGGCAATAATCCAAGCATTTACACATCTCAGAGAGCCATACAATTCCATTCTGTTCTTCCTGGAGACTATTTAGTTCTGGATGACATGATCTTAAAAAGAACTACTAGACCAAATCTTTCTATCTGTCAAATTTTCTATTCTTGTTATCTTCCCATAATATTAAACCTTTGGATGTGAATGAAAACCCAGAACAGCGAGAATTTCTGTCACAGTAAGGTCTATAAAAACTGTCTGTAAAAACTGTCAAATCTGGCAGAGGCAAAAGGGAAAACCAATCCAAAGGTACATCCATAATGCCATGCAATGTCATGTCACAAGTACTTTTTTTTTTTCAAATCATTGCCTTCTAGTGGCAATTCACTTATTATTTTACATTCAGACACAAAGTCTTGTAGTGCTGATATATGTGCAGCAGCAAAGTCTTCAGGCATGCCACTCTGCCCAGACACTCTAGGTAATGTGTGCATCATGTCTAACTTCTTACCTCAAAATGTGGGTGACTCAGGGGTCTACCTGTGATGCCAGTGCCTCTGTGGAACAATGGGGAATATTAGCGTAAAGAATTAGGCATGCAATGGGGTGGGAGAGTAACCTTACAAAATCTTTTACACCTATGTCTACGGGTACTAATGCAGAGAAGAACCAGACAGAGATCTAAAAGCAAATTTGTTTGTTTTATTGCGGGAATTAACAATCACACATGCACAAGATTCATGCAGTCTCACAATCACACAAGGCTAGCTGAAGGAAAAGGAAGGAAAGGTTTGGATAGCAAAAGTTTAGGGCAACGTGGATGATATTTACCAATCCAACAGAGAAACAAAGAAGCAATGTGGCTTAGATGTAGAGTCTAAGGACAGTACATTAACAAAAATTGGAGTGGCAGAATGACAACCAGCAATTGATGTACTGCAAGTTAGCTAGCCCAAAACTGTGATTTAAATACTCTTTTTCTACCTGGAGGGTGAAGAGGCTAATAGCTCTCTGGCAGAGTAAACAATGGAGTTTGGAGAATGGACAATGGGGTCCAGAATGAGTTAATCGTCTTAGTGTTAGGTGACAAAAGGCTAATGGGAATCTTGATAGCTTACTGATGGCTGGGCAGGTGTGAGAACAAAAGGGAAGTTTGGTGGTCAGAGGATAAGGGACTAAGACAGTCAGCCATCCTGTGGGAATATCACAGATGCTACTATCTCTAAAGGTTGAGGCACTGAAGGCCAACCGTAAGTTCATTATCACTGAAGTTCTCCTGGTGATTTCCTCACCTGGGTATGCCTTGAGGTCTTTCCTCACCTAGTTTTGCAATGCACATATTCGCCCAGCGGTTCCTCTTAGCCAGCAGGGCCATGCAACCATAGCAGAATACAATTTATATTTATTCCATTTAATGTTTTCCAATTAAACCATATCAAAGTGTGCGATTGTATGGCCTGTTAACAACCTTGCTTCTTTCCTTCCTGTGTCCTTAACAGACTTGCTATCTGGAACAGGTCTTGCTACACTCTGACAAGGACAGTCAGAATAATGCCCTTTACCATGGCTCAGTCATTCACCAAAACCAAGACTATAGTCAAGAAGTTAGAAAAAGACTAGGACTGGAAGGGCAGCTATGAAGTGATTAGACAAGATCCTGAAGAGTCAAGGTATTACATAAAATACTAAAAGTTAGGATTGCCCATAACATTATATTTCCAATTTCTATGTACATTTGTGAAAGCTATGTACACCATGGACTGCCTAAAAAAGCCTGATAAATGGATCCAAGAGTAAATCAAGCCTAAACTCTCCCTAAAATCAAGATAACTAAATTGAGACTGTCAAATATTGGACATATCATGAGAGAATATTAAAGTTAGGCATGCCCATGCCATTGTATTTCCAGTTTCTATGTATGGTTGTAAAAGCTAGAAAGTGAAGAAATCTGATAAGAAAATCAACTCATTCAAAATGTGGTGCTGGAGGAAAGTTCTATGGAAACCTTACACTGCTAAAAAAAGCAGATCAAACCTGAACTCTCATGGGAAGTGAAGATGACCAAACTGAAGCTGTTGTGACTTATTGGAAAGATGATCATACTTGGCAAAGTGGAAGGATGTAAGAAAGAGAGAAACCATTACTACAGATGAATTGATTCAATCAAGGAAGTCATGGCCCTGAGTCCACAAGACCTGAACAGGGCAGTAGATGAGCTCTTGGGGTCTGTCATTCACAGGGTCACCATAAGTTGAAGTGCTGATGGGGCTTCCTCTTTTGCCATGTCAGCTTTTCACCCATCACTTTGAAGGTCTTTCAGAGTTTGAGCTTGCAAGGAGTTATGTTTGGCACCCATTCCTTCATGATCAGGGCTGCCTCTGTGGCTTTTGTGATGGATTTTGACTCATAGACTATCCAATGCACTAGGCATTGAAAGTCATCAGCTGTGAAGAAGTATGTACATCTTGTTAAGCTTTCAATGGTATTATGACTTAGTAATGTTGCTGTTGTTTCTGTTAGTTTCTAAGTGTTTGGTGAGACAAAAGATCCTGGCATAGATCCATAGTATGGTGTACTTAGTGGCACATCATGTCCAAAGTTGCCATTTGGGGGTTCAACTGGGGTTGAGTGATGTTCCCACTGTAGAGTGGCTAGAGAGAAGAGGCCTTTATTGGAGAGGTTTGTTGCCTCATCTCTTCAAGGAGAACACTTGACCTGCTCCTGATGTGTTAGTCATTCACCTTGATGAGAATCACTTGTGCAGTGTCCTGGTTTTACAAATTTTACATGATTTTCACTTTATACTAAGTTGTTGGCCTGGATTTTCCCTGGTTTTCTCTACAATTTTGCCCCACCAGGTTTTGTGGGGTGAGGATGATCCCTGATCCACTGACTTTACCTGAAGGAAGGCAAATAGAGAAGTCCACAATACCCTGGGTAAAGGAATGGGCCACTATCTCCTTCCTCCCACCATAGTTTTCCAACAGCCAGAGTTCTGCGGAGCAGACGGTGTTCATTTATCGCAGTGGTTCTCAACCTGTGGGTCCCCAGATGTTTTAGGACTTCAGCTCCCAGAAGCTCTGAGCATTGACCATAGTGGCTGGGGCTTCTGGGAGCTGAAGTCCACAAACATCTGGGGACCCACAGGTTGAGAACCACTGATTTATCAGAAGACGGGGATATGTTGTTCCTGGAGGGATTACAACAAGGGATGAGGGCCATATAGGCCAGTCTAGTAGGAGAAATGGGCTGAATGGACGCTTGTCTCTTCTCCATGGAAGGTAGCAGGGAAAGACTATAAAATTTTTGTACACATATTTGGCACCCTTTTGGTGTAGTATAGTGCTCTGGAGCTTCATCTTTATTTCTATGGCCTAGCGGGTGGGGAAGGAGGCTACTCTTGAGGCTAAGATGGGATTCAGGGTCTAATTTGTAGTGGACTGTGGCTTGGATGGGAGTCCCCTGGGTTACCTTACAGTTACAGGCAGCTGGGGAGGAACCCAATTTCTGGATTGCCCTGACGCCTTAGGTGTTTCGCCCATGGGAAGGCTAAGGAGGAAGTCATGGAGTGACAATTGTCTTCAGGAGGACCCACATCAAGTTGCTTGCCCTCTGGATCCATTTCTGGGCCAACACGATTTAAATAGGCTAGGCCAAACAAATGGCCCTTATTTATTGCAAGTTTATGTCTGGTTTCATGCCATGGTTGTCATCATATCAGTTGTTACTAGGATACTTTTTATTTTATTGTTTTTATTTGATTCGGGCTTAAACTACATTTTAAAGCTTTTCATAGCCCTCATATTTCACTTATCTTCCAAAACAAAGAGATAGCTCGATGTAAAGTCAAAGGCTTTCATGGCCAGAATCCATAGTTTGTTGTGGGTTTTCTGGGCTTTTGAGGCCATGTTCTATTAGTATTTTCTCCTGACGTTTTGCCTGCATCTGTGGCTGGTGTCTTCAGAGGATCTGGTGGCATGGAAGTGAGACAGAGTATGTATACTTGTGTAGTCCCTGTGTGGGAAGGAGCAATTTGCATGTGTTACACTTGGCCTGTGTGATGGCCTATTGTTAAATGGAATATCCCCCAGGGTGTATTGGTAGTCAGGGGATATGCATAACAGTGTGTTAAGTACATTAGCAACCCATTGTATTGTTCCCTGTAGAGGGACCTCCAGAGTCTGGGTGGTGTTCATTGGCATATTTTTGAGTCTTGATTTTAGTGTTCTTCAGTAGTGGTAGCCAAATCTTGTTTACTTTCCGAGTTTCTTCTTTGCTCTTGAAATTGTCCATTGAAATCCATAAACACATTATGCACTGTTATGTATATCCCCTGACTAACAATACACCCTGGGAGATATCCCATTTAACAATAGGTCATCACACAGACCAACTGAGATAGCTGCTTTAAGGAAATGGTAGCAGAAATATCAAGGTGTTAAGGAAAATATTAGGTGTTCTCCCTTAAGCTTGGCTCCATTGAAATATCTTAATAAATAAAGGCAAGACTACATTTCCCATGGAGTTGTGTAAGATTTCCCCCTCTTGAAATTTTCTTTGAATTTCTGTTGCATAAAATAATTAGTCATAGCTGCCAGTGATGGGTGACTCTTATCTCAGTTCAGCTTTTAACATGCACACTAAATATAAGCTTTCATGGCCACCTGTTGTTGTTTTTTTTTTAAGAATTCTTTCCCAGCTCATGATAAATAAATGGCAAATAAATAGCAAATAAATGCAGATGGTGCCACATACATGAATTATTATATTGTACACTTGCAACATCAACTTTAATTTATCTGTCTTTGACCCAGCGCAACCATGGCAGAAACCCTTTTTATGTTCAACCTGCTCTACCAAACTGCATCTGGAAAGGAGAAAAGGGGGAAGGAGAAAACAGCAGAAGCTGGAAAATCATGTTAATGTTGGTCTTCACTATGACCCTGCAAATCTCCCAGCCACTATGATCTTTAGCCAAAGAATTTATTCTCCAGTTCTAGGCATAGATAGTTTCTAAAAAAGAATTTTTGTACATGCACCTACAGAGCACCTGGCTTTGAGGGCAGGATAAGCCCTCTCTCGGTGTTAAAACCATCATGCATTTAAAGTGATGTGAGGAGAGATGGGGGTGTGGTGTCTGTCTGTCTGTCCATCCATCCATCCATCCATCCGTCCGTCCGTCCACCCATCCTTTCTCCCAGCACAGGATTAAAGGAGGCTTACAACCATTTCTTTTCCATTACCATTGTCCAGCCTGTTCTTTCCATGTAAATATGAAATTTGTGTGTTCAGGTCTTTAAATCCCATGAGATACTTACCACATGTACCACAAGTTTCCTGGTGAACTGGAGTTCTTCTTCTTCCAGCAGATATATGGTTGTTGGTCTGGATGATAGGTCAAGCATATTTCTCAACTCACCATGTGAGTTCTAGAATGTCTAAAAAGGGCCATAGTTTCACAGTTGATAATTAGAGTTTCATCAAATATAAAGAGTTCTTATTCAAGAACATCTGTGCATGTACGATGCAGAAAAACACCTAACATTGGTGGGTGGAGAAGTTTCTCCAGTAGGTAAGAATTTCTGTGAGGAAGCTGGTTCTTTGTTCATACACTCTCTGAAAGATACAAGCTGGACAAATTAATATACCAAGCCTAGTAATAACTAAATATTTTAGCAATGTCAACTGCTGCTGAATATGTATTAAAATGATGATATTCTGTTCCGCCACATTTTCAATGAACAATAAAATGCACTATGCTGCTCCTACCATTTGTGTGCTAAGAAAATACAAAAGTGTGTATCAAAGATTCATGTAATTTCCCTGGTATCTTGTCACAGTCTGTTATCTGGACATATTGTAAATCTTTCTTGTATGGATTGTGCATTAGAGTATTTTGTGCGGATTGTGTAGATAGTAGATCTAGTACCATTTTCTTTCCTATTTCTTTTCCTCTGCGCCACAAATGGACTACTGCACAAACCCATGCACACCTTCATTTAGCAGTTTTCCCATATTTATTCTATAGTAGATTTATAGTAAATAGTCTTCTCAAAAATTCTTCTGAGAAGATGTCTGTGGTTTTCCTTTTTGTAACCTAAAGAAGATGACTTTGTCCAATGTTCTGAAAATGTTTTATGGTGGCTTCCCTCTCTTAAAACGGTGTAAGGTCTAGTGAACTAACCAAGGTTTCTCACCCCATCTCTTTAGACTAAGGGATCGATAGTCCTTTGCAATCTATCAGATAATCTGTATTCTGTCTGCAATCCCCTCATCCCATTTGGCCACTTGGGCACCCAACTTGTGATGTTGGTGAAATCTACACAGGCAGAGTTAACAACAACACTCCACTCGAGCATTCTTAAGTATTGGACTATCAGAATATTTATATGGGAAAATGATCAGGCTCTCTGATAGTCTTTTAGCCTATTTTTGATACACACAAGTATACAAACATATACAATCATCTTAAGGAAAAACACAGACATGTTAATGTCTGGACACATTATTTTATTGCATTAGATTGCATTGCATGCAAGGCACGATACAGGCATTACGTTACAGGATATAGCAAGTGAGATGTTACACTTCCATAAGAATCTTTGACTCTTTATCAGGCTTCTTGACAGCTAACACTTTCAGGAACATTATCATCAATAACATAACTTACTCATTTATCTGTTTAGAAATACTATCTCATATGTTGAGGAACTACACATCTCTAAACATGCATTCAAGGGGTTAACATCCTTGGGCACTGTTAAATCTAACAGCATCCGTTACCTATCTATAAATATCTATAGTGGGCATCTGTTACACTCATAATAGGTAATATACAGTGAACCTTTTGAATCTGTGGGAGCTTGGTTCCAGGACCTCCCACAGATGTCAAAAAACATGAATGCTCATGCTCCAAATTATAAATTGGTGGTGACATGTGCACTGGTGTTTTTGTGTGTTCATGTTCAATCCCTGCCATTTTATGCATGACGATCTGTGGTTTGTGGAAACTGCAGATCCAGAGCCTGAAGATATGGAGGGTCCACCTATCAGCCTGTCTGGGCACTCTATCAATTAGGAAAAGTATTATCAGGTTGGAGGCTACATTACAACCTTCTCTTCATACGTTTTAGATGCCCCAAGCAGTTTCATTGCTATCTCCTCTGGACTTCTTTTGTTCTGTCTCTAGCCTCTGACCAACCTATCAGCTGTCCTATCTGGTCTAATCAAACCATATGTGCTGATGGTATTCTATTTATGTCAACAATCTGCTCTTCCAATCAGATTAATGGAGATGATATCAAGAAATTCAGGTATTGCTAGATCTTAGCCATCAGATTACATCAGCCATTTTACCTGCTAGGAGTTTATTATCAGTCAAATCTGCTAAATGCTCTTATCTTGTTTACAGTTGAGTGGAGTTCTGTCTGGAATGATGTTATCACTTTGTTCCTAGTAACATACACACATTTTAATACATATAGCTTTCTGCATTATACTTTATAAGTTATATTCTATAGGTCATGCTCTGTACTCTCTCTCTATATTTCCAGGCCTCAAAGTTGACCACCAAATCAGCCCTTTCTGACAATGTAAGAGAATGTAAAATGGTGCAATAAAGAAAAGAGGTAGAAAAGGGGGGAGGGGGGAACTGTGGTTAGACAAATAATGGGGTAATAAAATAAAGTAAAGAAGTTGCTGAATTTCTCCTTCCCCAGGAGAAATATGTTGAAATATCATCCCCAGTCCATTTCTCTGCATCCAATCCTGTTGAATTTTGAGAAGCCATTTCTATACAGCTCTAGAACGCACACAGGCAAGGAAAAAAATAATAATGAAACTGTTGAAATGAAATTCTAATGAAATTCCCTGCATAGGTCTGCAAAGCAAAAGAAGCAGCATGCTGAAGTACACACTGGTGGATGATACTGGAGAGCGGAAAGGAGATGAGATGACCCAACATGGGAAATTCCAAGCCATCATGGTGCATCTGTATAGTACTGTGTAGTAACCAACCAGCATGGAACAATGTTGATATCATTACATTACTAGCCAATGCTAGCCAATGGAGGCTGTTGTGAATAACCACTGGAGCTATGGTGTGGTTTCTCTTCTGTCTGGATTAGTCTTGTGTTCTCTTCTCCCCAGCCTGTACCTTATTTTCTCTATCATTGCTCACCTGTTATGAAAGCAGCATCTGTAAACACTGAAGGACTTGTTCTTTTGTATGGGTTACTGTGCAAAGCGTTTGTTGCTTGCATGTTGCTGTTTAAGTTCCTCTCACTTGAAAGTAATGCATCATTTCATTCCCTTCAGGCACAACAATTTTCCCAGAGCTAAAGCTAATTATACAAGATTTATCTATATGAAAACATGAGGATTAAGCGGTCAGGGGAAAAAAAGAGCTAAAATGCATTTTAGTTGCTCTGCTTAGTAAAAAAGCAATAATGAAAAGAGAGGTGGTATAGAAATTAACAAAACACAAACAAGAGAAAAAGGAAAATCATTAGTATTCCATTTGTTCTTTTTATCCTGTCCTGACAGAGTTGCTGCTAGAGGAAAAAAAAAAGTGTGATAAAAGTATAAATTGATTCTCTGCTGTTTTATTAACAATAGCAAGTCTCATATTGCATGCCTTGGTTTTAATAATCACATCTCCTTTTCTAAGTAGGTATTCATTCTTTTCTTGGCAGCTAATCAGGATCAGGTTTGGTTAGTACTTGGGTGGCAGACTAGCACAGGATGCCAGAGATGTAGACTAAATGTCAGAAGGAAGACAATTGTAAACTACTTCTGAGTACTCCTTGCCTAAGAAAACCCTATTAAATTCATGAGGTTGCCATAACTTGACAGGCAACTTGAAGCTACATATAGACACACTCATTCTTCTTCCTAGTTCATTGTTTGCAAGCTCAAGCTACCTGAACTCACCTGGAGACCAATGTTATCCATGATTTAAGCCAGGGTTGAATCACAAAATCTTAACAGTTAGAAGGGACCACAAGGGCCATCAGGTCCAGCCCTCTGCTATGCAGGAATACTCAACTTAATCATTCCTAAAAGAAGCTCATCCAACCTTTATTTAAAGAGAGTCCACTACCTTTGAAGGCAATCTATTTAACTGTCAAACAGCTCCTATAGTAAAAAAGTTCTTCCTAACGTTTAGGCAGAATTTGAATCCATTGCTTCATGTTCTAGTCTCTGAAGCAGCAGAAAACAAGCTTGCTTCATCTTCTTCATAAAATCCTATCAGATATTTAAAGATGGCTATGCTGTTCTCTTTCCTCCATGCTAAACGTATCCAGCTCCCTCAGCCATTCCTCATAAGTCTTGGTTTCCAAAACTTTGATCATTTCCACCCTTCACTGGACACATTCCAGCTTGTCAGTATCCTTATTGAATTCTGACACCCAGAACTAGACGTAGGCCCTTTCCGCATGTTGGGGGGGACCCCTGAAAACGGAGCTTACCACGTTGTTTTCCGGCCGGGTGAGTCCATTGCCACAAGGAGTAGTGCAAGTTCGCTGCTCCTCAGTCCTCTGGAATCCCAAATGGTGGCTTCCGGTTGGTGGAGGCTCTCCACCAACTGGAGAAGCTTGCCAGCCGAAAGCCCGCCCCCAGAAGATCTGCAGGCATGCACTTGCATGTGCCTGCAAATCTGCTTTGGAGCCGGGCGACAGAGCAGCACGGGGCTGCACACTCTGTACTTTTTAAAAACCTCTAAAAAGAGGTTTTTAAAAAACACGCCACGTGGCTAGTTCTGGTCGCTCCTGTGTGGATTGAGGTCTGGAACTACAAAAAGTAGTCCACGCCAGTCCACTCTACGGTGCAGAAGACCTCCTTTGGAGGTCGCTCTGCACCATTTTAAATTCACAGTGCAGAAATGGCCATAGTATTCCAGGTGAGATCTGACCAAAGCAGAACAAAGTGATATTATTACTTCCTTTAATCTTGACACGCTACCCCTGTAGATGCAGCCCAGAATTACATCAGCTTTTTTTGGCTGCAGCATCACACTACTGACTCGTGTTTCACTTGTGGTCTACTAAGACTCCTCAATCCTTCTCACGTATATTGCTTTCCAGCTGGATGTCACCCATCCTATATTTGTGCACTTCATTTCCTGCTCACGTGTAGTATCTTACATTTATACCAGTCGAAATTCATTTTGTTAGATATGGCCAAATTCTTCAATCTGTCAAGGTCACTTTGAATTCTGATTCTATCCTCTGTGCTATTAGCTGCCTCCCTATCTTGTCTGCAGATATGATATGCTTGCCTTCTACTCCATCATCTAAATCATTTATTATTATTAAGATTTTGAGCAACACTAGAGCTACAAGAGAACCTCTACCATCTGCTGCACTGCTGGGCGGGTGATGGCAATTGGCGTTCAATTGAAACACAAACTTAAGGGCAGAAAACACCTTCAGGCAGTAGCATGATGCACACTTGTGTGTAGACTTGTCAGTTCAGGACCATCCCAGGCCCTGAGGTTTCTGAGATTCTGGGTGATGCCATTAAATGTTGTACCTATCTCAGTGACTACAGCTTGTCATTCAGGCATACACTCAGAAGGATTTGGCAAATGTTGAGTATGTACCTCCATCCTTTGAAATTTGCTGATAGTATAAGGGAGGCTTCATAGGTGCCAGTATCTGTTAAATAGGAAAAGCTGACTCATTAAGCACCTGGTGGCCAGAGGCAGCTGCCTCTAAATCTCCCAACAGCTCCCTGGAGTCTGCTGTTTGCAACAATTCTGTCTCTGCAACTGGCAATGCTATTGGTATTCGTGTGATCTTAAGATTTTGACTGGCTATGACTAAAAGCTCTGTGTCTTACCCCATCATGTATGTATCATGTATGGCATCATGTATCTGGATTTCTGCCTTGGTATAATGACTCCTGGACTGGCTAAGACACAGTGGGCTATTTTGTGGATACAGCTGGAGACAAAGGCTGTCTCTAACATGCCAAGGCTACCACATACCACCAAGACTGACAATCCCACCTTCCTATTGTTGAATTAAATCTTCCCCGTTTCCATTGTATTGCCAGTGCTTCTTTTGCCTGATATCAGTAGTAAGTTGCATTTTGTGAGTACTTCAAATGAAATTGTAAATAAACATGTAACATGCAGCATATTCATTCCATGAAGGTGGAAAAAAAACTAGGGTATGGAGAAGTTTTGTTCTTTCAGGAATCTTTATAGTGAGATAAAATAACCTTCCCAATGCCATTTAAAGAATGCTCATATCAAACCAATTAATATTAGGTATAGGGAAAATTCTTGTTAAAGTCCAAAAGCTAAATGTTCAAATAATTCTAGTTCGCTCACATTCATTTGTACTTGGGATGCCTTCACAAGTTTTTTTTTTAATATCTTTGTATTTCTCTTTCTAATAGTGTGACTCTATTATCCAAAATGCATGTTTTTATTTCTTTTTTCCTATGCATATTTAAGGAGATTGTATATAAAAGTTGAAAGACTTTAGGGGAAAAACAGATAAAATATAAAACAGGAAAAAAACAAACAGATGAAATAGAAAAACAATGCAACTAGATTTCACTGCATGGCTACGTTCCAGCAACATGACTAGGTCTGTTAGTTCTATTAACCCCAGAATACTAAGAAATATGTTAACAACATGTCTGAAATATTTTGGCTTTTCTATGCTGATGCTATACTTCTTCAACATTTTGCTGTTTTCCCACTGGAGAACAGTATGGATTAGTTTACAGTGTCATTCTGTCTTTTTTATCTTTCGTCTGAACTGATATTTTCAAAGCTGCAGTATAATTTGTTGTGTTGCATTCCTACTGAGATACATTAAAAAAAAAAGCAGCATCTTCTGTCTTTTAAAATGTTTGCAGTCTGAGAAACCATCTTCTGTCTCTGTGCTTTCTAGTACCTTCACAAAATATGCACAGATAAAGAATACAGTGGTGAACTGATAACAGCGCAGCAGCTCCCTCTCTCTTAATTTAGTGAATATATGATCTGTATGGCTTCATCTTACAAAATAGTCTGCTTCAGAAGACCAAGACTATTGAAGAAGGAACGAATTTGATCCTAAAGGTATCACATGTTCTTCTACTAGTTTCTCCATGGATCACATAAAATAAAAATGCAAATTATTTAGAGGTACATTCAGGAAATAAGTAGAACCCATTTCATAAAAACCAAGATCAGCTCTTGAACATATAGCCAAACTTGGTAAGGGTCACCATAACATAACTGTCACAAATTGTTTTTATAATTACATATTCATATCTGCACTAATTCTGTTCCATGTTCTACTCATACCTAGGATTTTAGGAATATAAATAGTCAATTGCTATTTTTCCCTAAAATTTTTTTTTCATACAGAAAAAAAATCAGGAAGGAAAAGGGAAGGAACAATAAATAAGAAAAAAATGAAAATAAAGCCAGTTTACGATGACATTATGCAAACAGATATAACCAACTGAAAACATGTATTTTTGGGAAAATGTGCATGAAATGCTTTAGTGAATGGGAAAACACTGCTTAAAAATGCACCCATTGTGAAAAAACATCAAAGATGTGTCTATTTCAGGAAAAGTATTGGCTACATAAAACAGGCTTTCTGACATTTGAGAAACATAGGCAGTAATATTAATACAGAAGCAGGAATTTCACACTTTTTTTTTTTTGGCCTGGTTTTGATACAGCTCAAGCTCCTACAGAAAATAATTTGTGCAGAAATAAACAGGGGCCAGAATTAACCAAGGTAGTTATGAATGCAAAACTTACAGTTATGCATTGATGAGTGGTTCCTATTCACAATCCATGTGTATTCACCAGTTTAGAGAATATGTAGGGACCATGAAAGTCCCTCAGTTCTTTTACCCTGTTGATCAGGAAGCAGAAAATGATGTAAGAAAGTTGCCTAGAAAAGAAAGAAAGAAAGAAAGAAAGAAAGAAAGAAAGAAAGAAAGAAAGAAAGAAAGAACACATGGAACATACAACACTGTAATAAAAGATAAGAGTCATCCTGAGTATGTTAATTTTATCCTAGATTTGTAAATTCAATGATATCCATCTGTCTGCATCAAGAGATATTTAAGCCAACCATGTGCTCCAGTTCAGCACAGTCATTTCAGAAATATTCCTCCCCAGAGACCAATATACCAAGATATGTAATAAAATCTGGGTACCAGCAAAATGACTGACTGACAAATAAACTGAAGGGCTTAATAGTACCTACAGTATATGATCAAATTTATGTGAATTGATAGTGCTCAGCACTATTAAATAGTTCTGTCAATTCCAGCGTAGAAACATCAGACTGTGGATAATGATCAACATATCATCCACATGCAGAACTATCTTGTATTTGAAATGTTCGTGTACAAAACCATGCATTGGGGCACACTCTCATAGCACATTCTAAATATTTCAGGCATAAATTAAATACCAAAGGAAGAGGGAGAATGTACCTGGTGGGTTTTTTTAATCTATCTAAATGAAAAGAAAAATTGAAATGATTCCGTTGGAAATATTTGTTCCTTAAAAGAGAAATTCATTTGAGAATAATTTGGGGGAAACCATTTTCTCTTGAAATGATTAGACAAACATCCAGTAAATTATGTCACATGGTTTCCTGCATCAAGTAAAACAACTGCAGCTGGGACTTTCTTTTGTAAGTATAAACAATCAGATTGGTTGCTCATGTAAAACTGTCTGCTCTCTGTCATTGACAGGTTAAATCATAGTTGGTTTATGGGAATTAATGTTGTTATCATATCCTGAAGTCTATTAGCTAAGATTGCCGTTAGCAGTTCAAAATTTTAAGAAAATTGTTCTATAATTTTAATTGAGAAATGCCATTGGATCAGAAAGTCACACAAAGTTTCATCTTTTTTTTTAAGGCCTTCAGCTAAAACTCAAAGAAATTTCAATAGTTATCCTTATGTTTCCAGTATTTATAACACATGTGCACTGAAAAATTATTATACTAAAAAAGTCAAAACAAAAGAGATGAATGATGATGATGATGACAATGATACAAATAATGTATTCACATATTTATTGATTATATTCATATTTTAATGCTAGCTGTCCTAATAAGCGCTGTCATATCTGCTAAGAGATATCATATCTCCTAATGTGCAATAGGATAGATGAGTTTGTACAGTGTCAGAGGTAACTCCAATGATATCATCATAGCTACATTTGATGATGACACCCCCCCAAAACAACAACAACAACAACAAAACAACAACAACTGGTAGCACCTCAAACAAAAAAAAACAAAAAAAACAACAAAAAAAGGGCCTTTGGCCCTTTCCACACGGGGAAAAAAAAACGGCTTAGGGCGACTCATCCGGAGGTCGTCCACACCGTGGAGCGCGCTAGAGCGGTTTGAATAGTGGAGGTTCCACACCTCAAACCGCCCTAGCGCGGCCGCAAGGGGTGGTGCGGCGCGTTTTTAAAAAACCACATTTTATGAGGTTTTTACGACACGCGAGCGCGCTAACCCATTGCAGTGCCCCGTGTGAAACTGCAGGGACGCGCTAGTGCGTCCCTGCAGAGCTGCCCAGGGGCGGGCTTCCGGCTGGCGCACTGCCCTGATTGGCGGAGCGCCGCCGGAAGTCGCCGGCCGCCATTTTGGGCGCCGCCGAACACCGCCGAAACTCGCCAGCATGTGGAGCGGCGAACGCGCGCTCCCCGCAGGGACGGAGCAACCCGTTTTCAGGTAAGATCCGTCCCTGCGTGCGCTTCCCCGTTCCCCCATCCCCCGTGTGGAAAGGGCCAAAGGCTTTCCAGGGATGCTGCAGATTGGGGCACTGGGAAATGACATACTCAGCAGTGTCCCAGTCATGGGACACATTGAGAATGGGAAACTGGAGAGAGACCCTCTGGGGATCTGCTGCAAGAAAGAGTCTCAGTGCACCCCACAACTGGGAGAATTCCAGAGATATCCTTTCCCAGACATCCTTGCCCAATCTGTCGCACATTGGCAACATTTCAGTTTGGACACTGCCAGGCTGAAAAAGTAAATCTGAGGTTGCATCTGGTCGTTAACAACCACATATGTGAATCTGCAACAGTTACAAGGTGGTAAATCCAGATTGTGATCTTGAATCTACTGAACAGGATGCCGGCTAATATGTGTTATATTGTATTTTATCATTATATACATCATTGTCCTTTTCTAAGGACATAAATTTCTCTGTGTGCATATAAGAGCCTCATCTAAAGAAAAGCTTTACAGAGCTCTTGGTGTACTGTGTTTTAAAACACATTTTAAAATAAATATGACATGTTTGATTACGTTCATTCCTCATTGCCTGACATCAGCAAAGGCACTGTAACCATGTAAAAATGAGACGGAACGATAGTTAACAGGAGGCATCATTTTGACTTTAAAACGCTGCTGTATCTGTATTATATATGTAAATCCAAAACTGTTCTCCACCAACAGATGGGGAAATGAAAAACACAATTATGAGTTTCAGATAAGCAGAAAGAACTATGGGACAGGATCCAGTGGAATTTAAGCACACAGAACCTGACTGAAAATCATGACAATGTGTGTTTTAATGTATTTATTAACACTGTCTTTTGAAGTGGTGTTCTAAAGTTTTTTAAAATACGGGAGAAAGGCAGACCATCATCACTGCCACCGCCACCACCATCACCAACATCTTCATCTTTATTTATACCTTTTCTCCCAGATTGAGACTAGTAAAAAGATAAGCTATAATCTTGATTTCTACTGGGATGATAAACCTAGATCTGGACTGTATCACTCCAGGTAAGGATACTCATGACTTTTCTTTATGCATAGAATCATAGAGCTGGAAGAGACCACAAGGGCTATCTAGGCCCACTCTCTGCTATGCAGAAATATATATCTGAAGCCCTCCTGAAAGACTCCATCTTTGGAAGTCCTTCGCCCTCCAAGGGCACTCTTGAACAGTTCTTAAAGTTGAGATATTCTTCTTAATGTTTAGGTGGAATCTCTTGCCATTTGAATTCATAGGCAGATCCCTAAATACCTGAAATGTTTGGCATCAGAGATCATGATATAGCATGGGTGCTGTCCTTAATGGAACTCCGTAAGAGCTGCTAGGCCACTGCCTCAAGTGGCAATAAGGTGTTTTTCTTTTTGGTGAGAAAAAAATAAATAAGAGAGAGAGAGAAAGAGAGAGAGACAGAGAGAGAGGTCTTCAGTTGCTTCATCCCACAGAGTTTTTCTGCACAAAGATCAATCTAGTCTGTGGGAGATATTTTTATTCCCCTTCAAAAAAGTAATGAAAACATCTGGACTGAATACTTTGTATATTGCTTGGTGCCATTAGGAACTGCATCCATACCCATACAGAGTTTTTCATCTAGCTGGGTATAACGGTTTGAATGGTGGACTTCAACTTTGAGATCCCCATTCAGCCACTGAGTGACCTTGGACAAGTCACATCCTCTCAGAGGAAGGCAATGGCAAGCCCTTTTAAACATATTTTACCAAGAAATCTCCATGATAGGCTTGCCTTAGGGTCGCTATAAGTCAGAAACAAATTGAAGGCACACAACGACAACACCAGAGAGATGGCACTCTACGGGAATGAGACAAAGACCAAGGAATAGGGCTATAGCAAGGGAGGCTAATTTCTGTCCCTTCAGATGTTGAGCTGAAATTTCTGACTGATGGAGCCAGCATGACCAGTTGTGAGAGTTGATGTGAGTTGCAGCCCAGTCATGTCTGGAGGTCATACAATTGTATATATTGTATATATTCTTAAAATGAGGCACCCAGAACTGAACACAGTACTCCATATGAGGCCTCAATAGTGCAGAATATAGTGGGACTATTACTTCCTTTGACTTGGAAACTATGTTTCTATTAATTCAGGCTAAGATAGAATTTGCTTTCTTTACTGCAGCATTACACTGCTGGTGCATATTCAACTTATGATCAACAATAATCCCAAAGGCCTTTTACATGTAGTACTGCTGAACCATGTATCTCCACAGCTTATAATTGTGCATTTGTTTTTTTGTGGCCTAACCGTAGAATTTTGCATTTGTCTCTATTGAATTTCTTTTTATTAATTTCTGCCTAATTTTATAATTTATCTAGGTCTTTTTGAATTCTGTCCCTATCTTCCAATGGTTGGCCACCCGTCCCAGTTTTGCATCATATGCAAACTCGATGATGATTCCCTCTATCCCAGTGGTTCTCAACCTGTGGGTCCCCAGATGTTCGTGGACTTCAGCTCCCAAAAGCCCCAGCCACTATGGTCAATGTTCAGGGCTTCTGGGAGCTGAAGTCCATGAACATCTGGGGACCCACAGGTTGAGAACCACTGCTCTATCCCATCACCTAGGTCATTGATAAAAATGTTGAAAAATAATGGCCCTGGGATATAGTCCTGAGGCACTCCATTCAAGACCTCCTTCCAGTTTGAAGTGCAGCCAGTGATGATGGTTCTTTGAGCACAGTTTTCCAACAAATCATGGTTCTATAGGAGAGGGTTCCCATCTATCCAGCACCTAATCAGCTTGCTAATGAAAAGGTTATGTGGGACCATACCAAATGCCTTGCTGAAATCCAGAATGAAATGACACTCGCAACATTCCCACCATCTTCTAAATTAGAGACCTGATGCATAAGTTGCCAAGAGGCGCTACGTGTTGCTGGCAGAGGAAAATGTGTGATCTTAAGATCATGACTGGATTGCACTTTCTATATTTGCTGAGATAACAATAACAACAACAATAATATAAATAATAATATTATAGATAATAATCATAATCATAATCATAAAAATCCAAGAGTATTGTCTGTTTTCTGCATTTAGCAGCTATGTTAAATGTTAAATGTCTTCATTTTGCATCAGTATAAAGATATTTCCTGAGCAACTGACTTGGATAATTACAGGCAGAAACTTGGCTTACAGACAATGAAGAGTTTCTGCTTTTTCAGTCAGTATAATGGAAATAGTATACCCCTTTCCCCCCTCCCTCAGCAGCCGCTCATCTGTTACTATGCTATGGGCACAATTCCAATCTCAAAGATGCAGAGTTTGTATTTCTGCATATCTTGGGAAATCAGAGAGTAGAGGTGAAATAGAATACATCTAATCCTGCTGCTTTCATTAAAACAACAGAGCCTAGTGGTAATCAACTTCCTTCTCAGAGCTTGAGAAATGCGGACTTAGATACAGGCCACACTATCAGGAGATGTAGCCTAAAGTTTTGCACAGGCAGAACAACAAAAAATCTCCCCTCCCACTGTCCCCCAAACTCATAAAGCAACAAGCCATCCTCCAGGACCTTCCAAGGGTCCTCTACAGGTCCTGCAGTATGTTGTTATTGCTCTGCATCCAGCAATAGGAACATGCCTGGATGATTTTCTGCTGCTCCCTTGCTGCCTATCAGACAGTAAATTGACGGTTGGATGACTGCAGCATACAAAAAATGGATTTTGTGGAGGGAATTTGGTTACTGAGCAAGGTCATAGAGAATAATTTGGACTTAGTCTTGTATAAGTCACAAATAGGTGCCATCCATGGCAGTGGCAGAGCTTGGAGTGTGTGGAGGGGGGACTGGAGAGGGGCATGGCCACTGTGCAAGGTGTGTGGACATGGTGCATGGCAACATGGCCAGGGCATGCAGGGGCATGACTACAGGCCAGGACACCCAAGAAACATTGCCCCCTGGGCAATCGCTCCCCCATGTTCCTACACAACTGATCCATGGATATGGATATAGATATACAAATATAGATAGAGATACAGATATAGATAGAATACACCCTTTAATCAATGGAGGAATCATCACACAGTGTATAAAAATGTAACATATGCAACCATTTGAACATTTGGGGGAAGGAAGCAATGAAATAGACAAATCTTACCGTGTCAACTGTAACAAAAGATGGAACTGGTTGTGGACCAGTTGTGAAGGGGATGGAAAAAAAGCTTCCAAAGGTGCGGACATTATAGTCACGCACATTCCTATTCCTGCTGGAAGTGATGTATCGGTAAGCTCCAGAGTATATCCAGAGGGAACTAGGATGGCACTAAGAATTATGCAGCTGACTCTGTGTTGGAGCTCAGTAGGTAGACTGCTCTGAATCCTTTATCTATGGAATGAATAGATAGAACTTTGAAATCACTGTGCTGCCAGCTGTCAGAAACTAATTCAAGAAGAGTTGAGTCTTCACTGATATTCGCCAAAGGAAAGGAGACTTCCATCAGATGTGCCACTTGTAACCTTGGCAGTCTCATGAAGCCACTACCAATTTACATCTGCCTTTGCTGTGCAACATATGCATGGATCTAGTGCTTTGCCCTAACATTCAGGAATGAACAAATCAAAGAAAACAGAGATATGTGTTGAGAGAAAAAGAGCTGTTCTGTCTGATTTTGGATTATACTTTAAACTCCCAGCACTATTTAATAATCAATGAGCCAATACCATCCGCAAGCCATGATTAAATAGTTCCTGCCCACAAATCATCTGCCGCTGTCAAGAAAACACTGACATAAGAACTATCTCCCCAACTCAGATCTGTTGAGTGTGTCCTTTTAAATTCAAGAATGGAACATTTGGTTAAAGAGGGGAAGGAGAAAAACTCTGTTTTCATTCCTAAAGGAGAGATATCTTCCCTGTCCAATGTCATTCTTAGGGCATTTCCACAGGGTTAAATTCTTAACCAGTTAGGGGGAAATGATACATTAATTTTTATTTTTAATGTATCCTGTCTTATGTTTGTTGTATAAGATCAGTGGTTCTCAACCTGGGGGTCCCCAGATGTTTTTGGACTTCAGCTCCCAGAAGCCCTGAGCATTGATCATAGTGGCTGGGGCTTCTGGGAGCTGAAGTCCACAAACATCTGGGGACCCACAGGTTGAGAACCACTGTATAAGATGATTGTAGTGAGGTGGGAGTAGGAGTGAAGAAGAAGGGACAGGAGTTCTTAATGCATGACATGCCCACCACTTTCTGTTGCAGAACTGGATTGCTTTTTATTGTCTCTTACTAATTTCCAGTACCACAGCTGCTGCTGCTGCTGCTGCTGCTGCTGGTGGTGGTGGTGGCAGTGGAGATGTTGGATGCCTTCTAGTCATTTCTGACATGGTGACCCTAAGATGAACCTATCACAGGGTTTTCTGGGGCTGAGAGTGTGCAGTGTGCCCAAGGTTTCCACAGCTGAGCCTGGAATCAAACTTTGGTTCCTAGTGTTGTAGTCCAAAACTCAGACTGGGGCAAAAAGCCTAGGTGACCATGGTTTGCAATGGATACAGCAGATTGAAAATATTCCTTTTTCAGTCCTTAAACAAAAACGGCAAGACCCTTTCCACTCCATTCATTTTTTTAAGCAAACAAATACGACGTTTGAAATGGTTGCTGGATTCTAGCATCACTTTTAGACTGCTTTTAGGAGTTTTTAAATAGTATTTTAATGTGTTTTAGAAATGTTTTTATCTTTGTATTGTTTTAGTTGGCTCGGGAGCCCTTGTAGGCTGAGAAGCAATATGGAAATACTTTAAATAAAACAATAAATATATCCCGACATAATGCATAGTGATAGCCTCAAAAACATACATTGGTGCAAGGGCATTTTCACATTATTTTTTTTAGTACTTCTAAGGCCTTGCTTTTTCCATTCACTTAGAAGCTGAATTAAACTACTTCTGTTTGGCTGTTTTCTTTCTTGCCACAAGCCAGATCATGAAGGGAGAGGCAGAGTGCAGAAAGAAAACCCACTCCCAATGGCATGCCAAGTCCCTCACATATTGCCACTAGTGGAAGGGGAAACCTACTTCAACTGTGGGAAAGAGTGGGGAACCTGGTGGAGGCTTCTTAACTGATTTCAAGTCCTGGTTGTGCAAGGTTCCAAATAACATGAGTAGTTTCCTGAAGACAGTAGTCTCATCAGTTCAGAGGCTCTTTGGGAACACTTCTAGGGGGATATAAGTATGACAGAAATTAGGTGCCAGGATAGGTGAGGCTTAGAGAGCCAGAGTGGATAGTGGTTTGACTGTTGGACTACAACCCTGGAGGCCAGAGTTTGACTTGGTCGTGAAAGCTCACTAATTGTTCTTGGGCACATCACATACCCTCAGCCCCAGAAAACCCCACAATGAGGGTTGCCCACTTGCACAAGCACAGATTAAAAAGTTTGTTTTAAAAGAGGTAGTAGTAATAGTAGTAGTGGTAAGCCAGCATGGGGTGGTGGTTTGAGTGTTGGATTACCATCTTGAAGATGAGGGTTCAATTTCCCACTTGGCCATGGAAACCCACTTGGGTGTATTATACACTCTCAGCCCCAGGAAACCCCGTGATAAGTTTGCTTCAAGAGCAAGTCAAAATGACTTGAAGGCACACAACAATGAACGAGTAGTAAAGTAGTAGTTCTTGTTGCTTCTTTGGATTATAAAGCTAAAATGCAATGAGAGGGAAAATAAACCAAATTATTGGTGTTCAAAATGAGTGGGGAATGGGCCATTTTTCAGAGCATGTCATGGAAGGGGAAGTGCCAGTCACAACATCACCCACTGCTTACAAGCCAGTCCTCCTGCTGGAGTGCCATACAAGCATTTTGGAAGCTCATGCTGGACTGGCTGGAAAGTGGAGCTGATACTGAATTTAACACTGAAGATGGAGGACTCCTAGTATTGTTATTCAAAAGATCTTCTACAGTTATTCCATTTTGTCCTTCAATGACTCTTTTTGGCAGAAGGAAAGTGGTGGTGGAGAAACACAGGGAGTTCACAAATGGAACATACTGTCATCTTGATCCCTTCTCTGTAAATTTCTCTGAATGAGGGAGGTTAACAGCAGACATTAGCATATGGTAGCTTTCATGTTAGTGGAGTGCTTTAAAGAAATGATTCAGGGCACTGAACCCTATCTCCCAAATTGATTCAATACCTTAAATAGCTCTTTTCAACTTCTGATGAAAAATCAGAGTGAATTCACTGCCCCAATAGTGATGGTTCCACCAGCTCCTAGTGACTATATGATAAAAGTCTGAAACCACCTTAGTTATTAATGTATCACAGGACTTTTTGTTTTCGTTAAGGCAATGCCTTTCTAAAGGGTGTTATCAGTTGCTTGCAGGGGTAGAGTGAGAGCTGGAAAAATGTATGGGAAAACAAAGAAGGGTTATGAGGAAGACATTGTCACCCCTCACCCACCCCATAAAGATCCATGAATGAGGCAGAGCAATTGTATCTGGATGCATCCTCAGAAATCCCTTCACAAAGTGGGTTTTTACATCTATGCCTTTGATTGTATTGGTTGGTCCCATCTGGTCCCAATCAATTGTTTAATGGTGAGTCAACATGTAGGTAAGTCTTACTGATTCAACGGGGCTACTCTAGTTTGGACTAATGGTAGGTTTCAAGCTTTTGCAGAGCAACACAGGAAGGCAGTAATGAAAAGAGTGGAATGCAATGATTTTTTAAACAGTGTCCTCTAGATTTTCCATGGTAACTGAAAGAAGTATGCCTCTTCCAGAGAAAATTACTAGCATGCAGTCATCTTTTTTTGGGTGCACTTTGCTGAATTCTTTTCCCCAGTGCATGCAATCTCCATATATGCTGGTGGAATTTGCATGAGAACAAAGTGTGGGGGAACATGCTCGCGCTGTCTCTCTCTCTCCATTTCCTCCTGTTTTAATTCTAGAGATTCTCCTCCCACCAAAAGAAAGTGTTGTGTTATTTTAATACCCAGCCTTGCTGAGTAGTTTTTACAAACTGCATCAGCGGTGCTATTTTTATCAAATGTTCCAGAACACCAGCACAGTGCTAAAAATTTTAACATGCCAACTGTGCTGCTGTATCTCTCTGAATCTTTATTGCATCACTGAGCTTGTGCTCTGACAGTCCTAAAAGCCTTTCCCTGGCTCCAGTTTCTATTATTTACATCAAATGCTACCATTGCTAGTTCACTGAAGTTACACAATTCAGGGGTTTGGAGCCTTAATGCAGCTTGTCAGGTGCTTCTCTTTCCCTTTGCTGAAGTCCTCCACCGTCTTTTCTGTTCCCTTTGCTTATGCAGCAGGAAGCAATATGTTTTGCAAAAACAAAGCAGAAACCACACAAAAAAACTTTTGTATTTTTTCCCCCTGCTGAATAATGGACATCAAACTTCTGAACCCTCTTCTTGACTCTCTGATTTCACTTTCTTTGCATTCAGTCATTTAATTACATCTGCGAATTCTTTAGAGTCTCAGCGACCAAAGATTGTCAGAGATTGTGTAAGAAAAAAAAATTGTGCCAGCTAAAAAAAGGGAGAAGCTTGTTACACAAACAAAACAAGCAACTGCAAACAAACATTTCAAGGTCACATATGCAAATATAAAAAAGCAGAAAAGTAACCATTTTAAAATGACTTTAAAGTGAGAATTACTGTCATTTAATTGAAACTGTGTTATATATACCAGGGATTAATGCCAAATGATACGAGTTGGGATTACTTCTGAGTAGACATATAAGACTGCGTTGCAGTACAAAAGAGATTGCTGCCCATCACAGTACACTTAAAAAAAAAGCCTGAAAAAAATACCCAAGTTTTCTAATCTTTCAAGAGAAACCAGTCTAAATCTTCTTGTATATAGTGCCGACATATTCTTGTTATATTATTATAGTGTAATAATTCTGTCCAGATTAAGTCTGTTACTAAACTCTCCAACCACCATAATATTTCATTCAGTTTTCTCCATTAATACAGCCAAAACTCTGCTCCAGGCTTTGATTACTTCATGCTCTGACTGTTCTATCCATTGATATTACTAATTCTCACTTCCTACCTTTGATTTCTCTTCCTAATTCTCTTGCACAGGTTATTTTCTATATCCTTCCTCTTGTGAACAACTTTATTCTATTTACTGTTGTTTGCACTGGTGTTTGCTCCATGCTGTTGTATTGATGTTCATTTTTTTCTGTTCAAACATTTAGAGGATTATGTGATAACACTGTGGTAATGAAGAAGCTTAAATTCACACATTTCATTTGTTAAGACTAGATGGATCTAGATCAATTTTAGTCTAGTTTCAGGCGTGGCTATGGGAAAGATTCTTTTGGTCATCTTGGTCTGGAAGTTAGACAGAAGAATGTGTCCCTGTTGGTTCTGCAGGACTTCTCAGTAGCTTTTGATACCATCAACCATGATGTCCTTCTGGGTCACCTTGGGGGCACTGGTTTCCAGTGATTTTGTTTCTTTCTGAATGGGCAAACCCAGAAAATCATGCTGGGGGACTCCTGCTCAATCCCCTAGTGGTTGTCCTTTGGGATCCCTTGGGGCTCACTTCTGTCCCCCATGCTATTTAACATATACATGAAATGACTGGGAGAGGTTATGTGGAGTGCTGGGGTTCAGTGACATAAGTATGCAGATGATATCCAATTCTTTTCCACCACATGTCAAAGAAGCTGTTTTAGTCCTAAATCAGTGCCTGGCATCATAAATGAACTGGAAGAGGATGGACAAATTAAAACATAATCCAGACAAGACAGAGGTGCTCCTGGCCAGTTGAAAGGCAGATCAAGAAATAGGGATTCAGTCTGTGCTGGGTGGGGTTATAGTCCCCCTGAAGATTCAGGTCTGCAGCTTGGGTGTGCTTATGGATTTAACTCTGAACCAGTGGTTCTCAACCTGTGGGTCCCCAGATGTTTGTGGACTTCAGCTCCCAGAAGCCCTGAGCATTGACCATAGTGGCTGAGGCTTCTGGGAGCTGAAGTCCACAAACATCGGGGGACCCACAGGTTGAGAACCACTGCTCTGAACCTAGAAGCTCACATTTCAGTGATGGCCAGAAGTACATCTGTAGAGCTAAAGCTTACACATCAGCTACACCCATTCTCTGAGACATCAGATCTGACAATGACATATGCCTGAGTTACATCCTAGTTGGATTACTATAAAGCACTCTACGTGGGGCTGCCTTTGAAGGGTGTTCAGAAACTTCAGCTGATCCAAAGGGTTGCAACCAGTTTGCTGACTGGTTGCTGCCTACAGTGAACACACAACTCCCTTGTTTGCAACAGCTACGCTACCTGCCACTCCATATTCACACCTGGCCACAATTCAGAGTGCTGGTTTTTAACATGTAAAGCTCAGGTGCAGGTTATCTGGAGGACTCCATTCTTCCTTATAAATCAGTCCATGCTTTACCTGCCAAGAGGGGAGTTTGTCTCTGTTTTATTATTTTCTCAGGTACATCTGGTAGAAATATGGGAGAAGATTTTTTCAGTGGCTGCCCCCAGGCTCTGGAAGTACCTTCCCAGAGACATTAGACCAGCACTCTCCCTACTTTCTTTTCACAGACAAGTATAGATTTTTTTGTTTCAAAAGGCATTTGATGAGTGACTGCACAAATCCTATCTCACCTAAACAACATGCTGGATCCTGCTAATTGTGCTGAGAGGGGTGTGTGTGTGTGTGTGTGTGTGTGTAATAAGATCTGGTTTTAAATTTTTGATTGTTTAATCTGACGGGAGATTGATTTACAGCACCGACACAAAATCCTCCCTGGAACCACTGTTCTCTGGACAAAAGTGTCCCAGAGGCAAGCATAGCAGAGTTTCCAAACAGCAAAAATGTGTGCAGCAGAGTATAACTTACAGCATCAGCTCTGACCCCTCTACCCACTGGTTAGTAACTCATACACACAGAGTTTGCCATCCAAAAATACCTGGAGGCTTTAATCTTCACTATTGCAATATATACGCATCTGCACACAGGATACACAGATCCACAGTCATAGATTCAGCATCATGAACACATCAAGCAGGGTTTTGGTGTCAGAGGGTCAGAGAGTCCAGAGCTTTCCCTTTTATACACACCTGCTGATAGGTCATCAGCTAGGGATAATGGCCTTACTACATGTCCCCTAGGGATTACATCATGACTTGCCAAGTCATTCCCCAGGTGTTTCCCACATGCTCATCAAATGCATTTTCAACTGGGACAAATGTCACAGCATTTCTATCCAACATAATCTTGTTTTAAGTTTGGTATCCTTTGAATTTTTAATGATATGTTTTAACTTGTTGTAAGGTACTTGTTGTAAGGATAGGAAGAAGAAGGGGGAGGAGGAGGAGGAGGAGGTCCTGTTCTGAGTCAATATGAATTGTCTAATGGTTTAGAATATCCACAACAAGAAAACAAGTACTATGGAGCATCACCACTTAAAAAGATCTAGGAAAGCAGATATGAGAAATATTGTTGCTTGAGACTGGGAAGAGTTACCGTCAGATTCACAGTAGGTGGTATAACGGAGTAAATGTTACTGTCCTTTGTGTCAGTCCTCACATGGCCAAGAAAGCAGTGACCTCTACCTGCACTGAGATCCCTCCAAACTAAGTGAACAACAGTGGAAATAACATTGGATACCAAATGTAGGCCTTCTTTTTAATATCTTTGTCTCATTCCCCATATGGCCAAGAAGGGAGTGGCTTCCACCTGCATTAGGATACCTCCAAAGCAACTGAACAACAGTGGAAATAACATTGAATACCAAATGTAGGCCTGTGACTCCAGCAAGGTCACCTGTTTTTCTCTTTTAACATCTTTTGCCTGATGAAGAAGACAGTGGATATTGGAAAATCTGCATGATCATTTTGTGTATTTTGGTTGGCAAATAAAGATATCACTCTTTTGTGGATTTTGGATATGGTTTTATTTTGCTATACAGCAAACATGGCTGCTCCTGGATAGAATAGGTAGTGATGGCTATTAACTTCCATCTCAGTGGAGCAAAGAATCTTCTCTAGGTTTTTATCCAAATTTTATAGGAGTAGTCCAAGGTACTGAAAATGTTTAAGAGATTTGGTTCATCACATTGGAACCTTCTGTAAAGTTCACACTAAAACCTGGAGTAGATATGCTGCCCCACTGACATAAGAGTCACCATATGCCAGTGACAGTAGGCAATCCTAGATTGCTCTAGCTTCCTAGCCTTTGATTCTCTCACTGTTCTGTACTTTACATCCCAGAAGCCTCAGTGAAGCCATGACGACAGTTTCTGAAGTCCAACACATCTGGAGGACCAAAGTTGAGAACCACTGCTCTCTAGATGGAACAATATTGTCCAGCTTAGTTAAAGTTAAGTTCATATTTATTACAGCTCAAGTCAATTTATGCTTTCCACAGCCATTTTGTTCTCATAACAATCCTATGACATATACTAAGGTAAGAGGTGGTGAATGTCTCAGGGTTACCCAATGAACTTCATGACTGAGGAGGAATATGAATTTAAGCTTCCTCAGTCCTAGGCTAATACTCTAACCAGAACATCATGCTCACTTTCATTCATATGTTTATATGAATTAAGATAGTATGTTACATTATTATACTTGTATTGTTAATATTTTAATGCTGATTTTTGGGTTGTTTCAATTATGGGGCTATTTTTGTCATGTTATTACTTATTCTGATGATACACCAGTATGAACAACTCGCATTGTATGCAGTATGTATACTTATGAGAGAGCTGTCAGAATAAAATGGAGTGACTGCTTCACTATTACAGATGTCACCAACAAAACAGATTAGAGTAGAATGCCAAGGGGTGGATTCACACTTTAGGATAATATGCAAAAGAGTGATTGGGGCCAGTATGTGAAATAGGACTTGAGGGACCTGACAGGATGTGATGGTTATTGAGGCTGATGAGCAGGGGAATCCCTTCGATAAGACAACCAATCTTCTCTTGCAACATACACATGTACACATATGCAATCCAGGTATATCTTATTCATTTTCAATAACAGTCACAACAAATAGAAAGAACACTAGACAGGGAAAGCATTGCATTGCTGGTATTCCTCAAAAATCGTTTAAATATACAGAGAGATTTGAGGATTTATTTATATCTTTAAAATTTTAGCCAGCTTTTCACATGAAAAGGTTCACAAACTATCAGTATAAATCACTGTCAGTCAATAAAACAAGCAAGTCCCTCTGGAATGTCTTAGAGTCTAAAAGATATGGTAGACTTTATGCATTCATAACTGTTTTGATATTCAGATTTACGATTGTGGCACTATTGCCAAAATTATCGATGCCCCCTCAAACCTACCTTACTGTTCAGCCACTGCAATGAGTGACTGAGGACTGTTCTGATGATGACTGGGATGCAGCAGAGTGATGTTTCCAGCCTCTTCCTGCCATTAATGTCTGGTGTGACAATCAGAATCAGGAGCCTTGTTGCAATTACTCATCACACCTGGTAGCTGATGAAAAGGGGCTGGAAATGTTATCCTGCTGTGTTCTGATCACCAGCAGAACAGACCTCCATCACTCAGTGTGACTGCTGACTGTTAATGTTTGGAGAAGAGGGTGTTGTGTGCCTTCAAGTCATTTTCTGACTTATGGCAACCCTAAAACAAACCTATCACAGGTTTTTCTGGAGTCTCAGTGTTTGCGACATGCCCAAGGTCACCCAGTGAGTTTATATAGCTGAACAGGGAGTTGACCTCTGGTCTCCATGGCTGTAGTCCAACTGGCTCTCCAGAAGATGGTAAATATTTGTAACTTGGTCTGTGATATAGGTTCTTGCCATTATTTATTTATTTGTCTATCTCTTTATTTATTTGAGGCATTCATCATCTCAGCCCACCAAGGTCTCCAAGGAGATGTATAATGGATGAAAATAGTTTAAAGGCATTAAATAAATAGATTACAGCACCAAAGGATAGAAGGATAAGGAGGGAAGCGGGGGAGAGGAAAATGAACATTATAACATTTGCTCAACATTTTTCAGTGATGGAGTTTGCTGTGTTCACGTCAACCACACATAGAATGGGGAAGAAAATTTTTGTTTATTTTATTCTTGCATTCATAAGAGAGGATTTCAAACATTTACAAGTGCTTTTTGTGCATTTTTCATTTTTGATTATTTTATTTTTTACACAAATGAATTTTTCACAACAATGTCCTGAAATGCAACAACAGAAACTGAAAACAAAAACTTGGAGCAGCTGACCATTTTCTTTATGGAGCATCTTGATATGGCAAGAAACCCTTTCTCATTGACGATAAGAATAATTGTATTCTTTATTTCCCTAGCATGGAACTGCAGCCTTCATTCCTTGACTGCCCCAGTGATTTCAGAAGGAGTTCTAAAGCTGGTGAATGCTGATATTTTGGTAAAAGAAAGGAAGGCAATGTTCACATATCTGAAATAACTGCTTTCAAAACATTGCTTGTATAGATCAGAGACACAAAGATTTCTGTGATGTCTGATGTCTAACAGATGAGGAATCCTGAGCCAAACTGTATGTGGACTAAATTGCTGGGAATGGGGGTGGAGGAGAGAAAATAATGTCTTGTTCTGCCTTTATTAATGTGAAACATCTTGGTGGCATTACAGGATTACTAACATAGAGATAATTCTGAATATCCTGTCCTAAGGTAATATCTCCTCAATAAACTGCCAGATTATCAAAACCACAAATCAATTCTATTTTGATCACAGGATGTCCCAGTATCATGCTTGCCCCATATTAAAAAAATGCTAGAACTCCACAGGCAACTCTCAAGACAAGACTTGAGTTCTGCCATCTCCCTTGAGTATATCTTGGAAAAAATGATTTACAACCCAGCAGCCAACATAAAGTGAGATGACAAATATGAAATGATCATAAGCTACCACTGCCATAAAATGAAACCTATTATATAGTCATTAATAATGACAATAACATTTGGCCATTATTATTTCATTTCCCACTCAACTATATCCTGATTCTAAGATGTCTTCCACTTGATATGAGTCATGAGTATTTTGAAACTAGGTTGGTATAAAATTAGATTCACCTACAGGAAATGGAAATCATAGGCACTACCTGTAAACAATAATCCATTCAATTATCTTACACGTCTGCATATTACATATTGAACACAGTAGTAAAATATATTGCAGAGTTTTATATATTTTTTCAGTTCTTCAGTTGTAGGTAAGCAATCAGTGGAACCAATAGAATCAGTTATTTCTTCCTCCCCACCGTTTTGGTATGAAAGCCAAATTTGTTGCTTGCTTTTAATTTGATAGCTTTTAAAATTGTTTGTAATTCCTTTTCAATATTAAAACTTACTGGGTTTTTCTTGGATTGTTGTAATTTATTTTAATTAAATGAAAATTAATTTACTAAGATATCAGTCACTTATCTCTTCACTCTCACAAAAAGATGAACAATTTTATGATGATTGGCAGTTTTTTTTCAGTGGGATGCCTAGATGTATCAAAACACTTTTTCTTGTAGAGAATGAGAAAAGTGACAAATATTCTTTATCTATGTGTGAACTAGTATGCCCACAAATGGTTTAACAGATATAACATTAGTTAAATGTCTGTTCAAGTTAGTGGGAGTGGAACAACAAGGAAATACTTCTTAACACAGCAGCACACAATCAAATTGTGAAATATGCTGCCATAAAATATACTATTATTAATTTCCATTATTGTTCTTAAGTCCCACCAAGTTTGACTTATGGTGATCCTATGAAAGAGAGACTTCCAGCTTACCCTATCACCAACAACTCTGCTCAACTCAGAGCTGTTGCTTCCTTGATTGAGTCTTTCCATCTGTAATGTGGTCTTGCTCTTTTCCTGATCTTTTCTACCTTACCAAGCATTACTGCCTTTCTAGTGAGTCATGTCTTCTCATTATATGTCCAAAGTATGTCAATCTCAGTTTAGTTATCTTGAATTCTAGGGAGACTTTAGGCTTGATTTACTCAAGGACTTATTTATTGGGCTTTGCAGCAGTCCATGGAGTACATAGCTTTCACTACCATATATAGAAAATGGAAATATGATGGCATTCAGTAATCTGTCTGTACACTTTAGGATTTTGACTAGTTCCTTCATAGCTTCCCTTCCAGGTCCTAGTCTTCTGATTTCTTGACTGCAGTCTCCATTCTGATTAATGACAGAACCATGGTGTGAAAAAACTTGAACTATGTCAATTTCTTCATTGTTCTACTTTAAGGTTATCTCTGGTCATTATTTTTGTTTTCTTCATGCTCAACTGTAAGCCTTTCTTTACACTTTCTTTCTTGATTTTCTTCAGTAATTGTTCCAAGTATTTGCTATTTTCTACTAGTACTATGGTGTCATCTGCATATCATGTTGATGTTCCTTCCTCCAATTTTAGACTGATTTATGCATGGCCCTTTCCACACGGGGAGAAAAACATGGGGTAACATGGGGTAGGATGACCTCACCTGGAGGTCGTCTACACCGTGGTGTGCACTAGAGTGGTTAGAAATGTGGAGTTTCCCCACCTCAAACCGCTCGCGCTCGGCCGCGGGAGTGGCGCCGCATGTTTTATAAATATTACATTTCATGTGGTCTTTATGAAACATGTGCGCGCTAGCCCGTCGCAGCGCCCCGTGGGGAATTGCAGGGGCGCGCAAGCGCATCCTTGCAGAGCTGCCCGGGGGCGAGCTTCTGGCTGGTGCACTTCTCTGATTGCCAGAGAGCCGCCGGAAGCTGGCAGCTGTCATTTAGGGCACCGCCGGACACCGCCTGCCGTGTAGAGCGGTGAACGCGTGCTGCTCCCCGCGGCGATGGAGCTACCTGGATTAAGGTAAGCTCCGTTTCCGCATGCACTGCCCCGTTCCCCTGCGTTTCATGCCTCCCCGTGTGGAAAGGGCCTATGATTCATCCAGGTCTCTTGTTCTTCTATTCTTGTTGCCATCCTCTGTTTCTCTGCATTTATCTAGAGAGGTATTCTTCAGGTTGTATTTGGCATGATGGTTGGTTTAGTGGTCTTCTTTAGCTTTATTCTAATTTTTGATATTAGCAGTTCATGGTCTGTGCCACAATCTGCTCTTGGTCTTGCTATTGCAGAGAGAATAGAACTTATCCATCTTCTTTTTCCAATTATGTAGTCTACTTACCTTCTGTATTGGCCATCAACTGACATCTACGTATGTAGTCACCTCTTCAGTTGCTTGAAGAATGTGTTTGTGATCAACTGTTGACCTTGTAAAATCCAGTCAGTCACTCTCCTGCTTCATTTCTTGATCGTAGGCCAAATTTTCCTACAATATTTGGTTGTGCTCTGCTTCCTAATCTTGCATTCCAATTGCCTATGATTAATAAAAAGTCCATTTCTGGCATGAGATCGATTTCCTCCTGGATTCCAGCATACAATCTTTCAATTTCTTTCTTTTTTAACTGCCTCTGCAGTTGTAGCATAAATTTGGATTATGGTTATACCGATGGGGTTTCTCTTTCCTTTTTTGACATTGTTTGATCAGACCTTGCATTATATCCTTTGACTCCTTTTGCAGCGTCTCTTCTCACTATTAATACCACCCCATTTCTTCTTAGATTTTCATTCTCTGAGCAAAACACTGTGTAATTATCTGGATCAAAATGTCCCACTTCTTTCCACTCTCTACTCAGTCATAGAAACTCATTGTGTGATCTTGGGCAAGTCACACTCTCTCAGCCTTAGAGGAAGGCAAAAGCAAATGCCCCTTTGGACAAATCTTGCCAAGAAAACCCTCTGATATGTTCACCTTAGGGTTTCCTTAAGTTGGAAGTGACTTGAAGGCACACAACAACAACAACAACAACAACAGTAATAACAACAAACAAAATTAGCAAAAAATGAGAATCTTAAGAAACTGCTAAAAGAAAACATAGGTGTTCTGAAAATGGAAATTCTGCTGAAGATGGGGGAGAATTTTGTTTCAGTTTAGATGGATAAAAATTTGCCAAAAAAATCAGATTTATTCATGTTCAAGAGAAAAAGAATTTCAGACTTTAAAAATTCAAATGGGAAAGAAACAATACTGATAGATTCATCAGTCCAGGCCCAGGGCTGTAAGTGATTAATTCTTACAAGTCTGAGTTTGAATTTTTTGTGCATTCAATCATTTTAGTGCTAATTTAAGCTCTGTGCCTCTTTTTGTCCCTCTGAGAGGCTCCTCATGTTTGACCCCTAGTGAGCAAGAAGTGCATATCTGCATCCATTGAATTTAACCATTGTAGACAAAGAAGAATTTTGTTTTAGTTATTTTTTTGAAGAATTCATGAAAATTCACATTACTTCATAATTGGGATGGAGAGAACTTTAGGGTTTAAAAATTTCAAATGAGGAGAAAGCAACAGTGACAGATTTCCCCCTTTGCTAAATCCAACAGCACAGAAATATCGCTAAACCTACTGTTTTAACTTACAGTGCGCCCTCTGCTGTCGTGACCTCATCACAAACGAATGTGAGGTCATGCAAAGCCTTGTGTCCTGTTATCATCAATTGATGTGGGGGTGCATGCATGCACCAGTGCAGGAACGTGCACATTGCATCCATTGATGATAATGGGATGGAGCATTCACACTTTGTTTTGCATAAGGGTTCTTGGAACAGAACCCCTACATATAGGGAGGGAGGGCACACTCTATGCTAAAATGTTTCCACATTTATTTCCTTTCAATAAAATGTTTTATTATCTGATTCCTACCTCCAAAATCTCTGGGGTGAGATCCTGCATTGTCAGATGTTACTATGACAACAAAGTTCCATCATTATTACTATATCTGACAGTCCCCCCAGGGAAAAACAAGCCCTACAAAAAGCCCTGGGCAGCACCCCAGCTGAAAGGTTTCTGAGATGCTGCAGATGGAGGTACAGGGAAATGATTCTGCAGTATTCTTTTGGGTGGGGGGCACTTGAAGAACAAATAGTTGGAGAGACTTTTCAAGGTCCTGCTACCATTTTTTTTTAAAGCCTCTTATAACTGAGAGAGCACCAAAAACATCATTTTCCAGTGCCCCAATCTGCAGCATCTCAGAAATCCTTCAGTTGGGGTGATGCCTAGCTGAAAAGGTAGGCTTCAGTGGTGGTGATGGGGTGTTATCACTGGATGTTAATGACTGCAAAAGTGAATTCCCAAAGTGACAATCTTAAATCCATCTTACTATTTCATAGCTACTGAAGAGGGTGGAAGGCAACCTAAATAACAATTAAAATAAACTGTGCATTATATACTGGGACCTGGTAGCTTCCATGTCAATGGGAGAGAAGGTTAACAGGAGGTTAAGAAGGGACATGATAGCCATGTTTAAATATTTGAAGGGATGCCATGTAGAGGAGGGAGTGGGCTTGTTTTCTGCTGCTCCAGAGACCAGGACAAGGAGCAATGGATTCAAGCTGCAGGAAAGGAGATTCCACCTGAACCTCAGGAAGAACTTCCTGACGGTCAGGGCTGTCCGGCAGTGGAATATGCTGCCTCAGAGTGTAATGGAGTCTCCTTCTTTGGAGGTTTTTAAGCAGAGGCTGGATGGCCATCTGTCGTGAGTGCGTTGAGGGTATTTCTGCATGTGAGGGGGTTGGACTGGATGGCCCCTGTGGTCCCTTCCAACTCTACATTTCTATGATTCTATGATAGTGAATTTAGCTTTTTTTACATTTCGGTCTGAACTTGAAAGGTACTATCCAGGATACTGAACCCTATTTCCCAAATCTCTTCAACAACCTGGATACCTCCTTTAAAATCTGAACTAAAACCCAGTGCCACTTCACCACCCCACTGAGATGCAAGCCACCTCACAATAAAAAAATGAAATATTGTAGAAGAAAACAAAGTACTTCAGTGTCAAAGACTACATGAGATCTATTGCTGTACAAGAGGATCATCCCTTAACTGGTATCAGGCACTTCAAGTCTATAGGATCCATTGCACTTTGTATGTTCATATATAAGCTTTAGTAGGAAAGATCTTATCTAGAAATAAGCCTGACTGTCATCTCCATTGCAGCCACACTTGTTGGTTCTTTTGACCTTCGACAAGCACATTCCACAGCTATTGTCATGCGGTGTGATTCAATTAGTCCTCTCTGTGAACAGCCCTATTTTTCTGCCTTGCTAATTCTCTAGTCTGGAACAGCAGCTGCCTCCCTATCAAAACTTCTAGCACAAGAGTGCTGACATTCGAAGATAAATAGAAAAGCACTAGACAGGCAGCTAATTCTCATCTCACCCTGCTTGGAATTTCGATTACAATTTTCTCTTTAAGATGTCTATCCTCTGCAGTAGCAGAGAGATATGTCAGGCACTGAGCAACACTAATAGAAAGACAACATCACAGTTTGCATGTCAAACGCTGTCACAGGTACACGTGGATAACTCACAGCACATGCAAAAACCAATTATCACCAGCAACATTTGAAGCACCCCTTTAGAGCTGTGCGAAAGGCATGTACCTAACATGCACCCTGAACTTGATTGTTGCATGAATAACTCCAATAGCCATGTTGCAATGAAATGTAAGAACATAAGAATTAGTTGGACCAAAATTCCATTGATTCCAGTGCTCTGCCTGCAGCAGTGGCCAGCCAACTGTCCTGGAGAAGCAGAGTACAATGGTGAATGCCATCCCTTGGCTTTGTTCCCAGCATATGTCAGTCAGGGATATCATAACGCTGAGCGTGACTACTTCTTTCCTAGCCATTCTGGTTAACAGACCTGTTTTTTTTCAGTTTGTCTAAGTCTTTCACAAAGACATCAGTTGAAGTGGTCAGGACAATCAATATTTTAATTTAGTTTAATTTGTTGTCCGTTAGTTTTTATAGGTGAGATCCAACCATGTTTTCCCTTTGACAGAACAGCTTTTGCCAGAAGAATAGGGAAGAGAGAGGATTCCAGCATCTCAGAATCAGCCCCAGAGGATTGAAATACCTTCTGGAGCAAGGATCTTTTCTTTTCTTTTCTTTTCTTTTCTTTTCTTTTCTTTTCTTTTCTTTTCTTTTCTTTTCTTTTCTTTTCTTTTTTCTTTTCTTTTCTTTTTTCCCAGTACAGAGCGCTAAATAGGGAAGGGAACACTGTCCAATCATATTAGTGGGTGCAATGTTGGATTTAGGCTGATGGATTTTACTCTGTTATTGCTTTTGTCATTGTTTTTGGTGTTAATATTACTTTTATTACTGCTACTACTAGTAGTAGAAATAGTATTGCCAGTAGTACTATACCTTTGCTGGCATTTTTTATTGTGCACCAACCTGAAATCCAAGAAACTCAAAGTTTTGACAAACCAACCAACTAGCATGGCACGGCAATGAATCCTACCATGAATTATATGTGGAGCTTTCTCCGACAAGACCATCAGTCAGTTTCCTCCTATGACCCAGTCTGATTCTAGTACTAGACTAGATACTTACCAATCTCTTGAATGCACCTGCTTGGGTTAATGGCATGAATGATGGATGTTCCAACTTTTCTGTAGTTCCATCTCACTCCAGTCCAGTAAGGTCTGCATACTGGAAATCACATGGGATGAGATGGTGGTATGGGTATCCAAGACTATATTTGACTGGTACCCCCTTCACTTTTGTGCGCTTCACTGATTTAAACAACAACAACAACAACAACAACAACAAAAGATGAATAATGACAATCTCTAAACAGTTTTAATAAAAACAAGGGGAAAAAGTTGTTGGTAGAAGAAGCCTTCAACAGTTACTCTTTGATAAAACTTGTTTGTTGTTAACTGCTCTCAAGTCAATTTCAACTTATAGCAATCCTATGAAAAAGGGACCCCCAAATCACTGTATCATCAACAGCTCATGGTACTGTCAGTGGTGGAGCTTGGAGTGTGTGGAGGGTGTGGGTGGGAGGGAGCGGTGGGCTACAGAACGAGGGGCATGGCCACTGTGCATGGGGATGTGGCCAGGTCACGTGGGAGCTTGGCTATGGGCTGGGATGCCCCCAAAACATTGCCACTAGGGGTGAACCGCCCTCTCTACCTCCCCATCCCTATGTGACTGTGCTTCGTTCTGCAGTGTTGAAGAGTGTTAGCTATGGTATCATGGCCATTATCTCTGAGAGATCTTCTGCCAGTGTCATCCCCCCCACACACACACACAACTCTTGCTAACCGGTAGCTGTTTGGCACATTTAGTCTGACTCCTCAGCAGAAACCTGTCTGACATGGGGGACCCTACCAGCAGCAGTGCTACAATCAGCATAGCCTCTTGCCTCACAGGGACATGCAATCCCATCACTGTGGAAAGATAGTGCCATGGTGAGTTGTATAAAACTTAACTCTCTTGAATTATTTCCCTCAGGATTTCTCCAGACCTCTCAGAACAGAAATTATGTCTCCTCTTCACTTCAGAAGTGAAGAGTCACTGCCTGGTAATCCTTACCAGATTTCAATGAACAGAGGTTGTATTTTTGCTGGTAGGTATCTAGTATGACAAAGTGCTTTTGCATTAAGTATTATTAAGGACTTTGGTGGTATGAGAAAATCAGTCATAGCTCAGAATTTGCCTGAAGCCATGATAGGTATACTTGCCAAGCTACTTCTAGAATATATTTGGAGGAAACCAAAGTACACTGATGTAATGCCTATCCTATTCTAGAAACAGGTCATTTGCACATGACAACACTCTTCCACGTTGTCTTGCTGCAGTCCTGGGTCCAGAAGGGAGCACATCAGCAATGCTCCCCTCTTCACCTGCTCAGTCCATGTGGAAGAGAACACTATGGCGCCATGTCTTCCTTCTGCAGTGCAGCCGGGCTTTTTCCATTGCTGACTACGGAATGAAGTGTCGCCCATGCACTTCTGTATGTTCCGCATGACCAGAAGTGATGGGAGCACCATGTGATCGCAGATGCGAAACAGATTTTTTCTGTTTTGTGAAAACTGTGAAAGCATGATGCTCCATGACAGGATGGCAGCAGGATGGCTACGACGTCATGAAGAAGTGTGACCTGCCAACCGCTGCCATCCTGTGGCAAAAATGAGACAGCAATGTCATGTGGAAAGGGCCACAGTTCCATGCTAATTTAGGCTCAGGTTCCAGCTCCTTATATTGGAATGGGGTGAAATACTATTCTGACAAAACTGATTAGAAAAGAAAGAGCTGCCTCTTAAGAATGCATGGTATGCCAGTTCAGAAACTTATCAAACGCTGTTCAACATATTTACACATCCTTATTTGACTCTTTTTTGTCACTTTTTTCTTCTGTGAGTCATTTATTCATGAAGATACTGACTTTCTCCAGCACAGTGCCCAATATCATTTCTATCATATTGTTTTGTTTATTGTATGCTAAGCAGAAACATTATTATAATCAAACCCAGTATAAGCTATACAAGCACTTGATATTTCTATGCAAGAGGAATTACAGTAACTATTTTTCTTTTTCTTTTTTAACAAATAGAACATTATGATCAGCAAATAAGAACTTTTCTTTTCCTATTGGATACTTGGCACTGATATGCTAAGGGTTAAATCATAAATCTGAAAAATGCATATTTATTATGCTATGTGTCCCACCATGGATACTTCCCCGCTCAATCCATTGTCGGACATTACAAAACATTTTTGGCTACAAACTGATATTTTATATGCAACCATTAATAAAGATGGGACCATTAGCCCTGCTCTGTGAATTTCTAAAAATAGGTGATAAAATTTTCTTGAGTATCCTGGCTCTTTCTAAAGTATAACTGTTAATCTTCACTTGAGATAGCTGTGAAAAACATTTATTTCTTTCCATGGTCATTTCTACCCTACACTGTTATAGTGCTATTTGTTCTGCTTTCAACATCCTGTGGAATTCTGAGGTTTGCAGTTTACTGAGGCCAAAGAGTTCTCTGGCTGAGAATTCTAAATGCCCCCCCCCAAAAAAAAACTTCAAACTCCAGGATTCCATGGGATGTTCAAAGTGGAATAATAGCGCTATAACAGTGTCGAGCGGAAATGGCCTGTGTTATGAGTAGTCACACATATACTGTTGTTTTGACAGTAAATGCTATCCCAGTATGGTATCCATTGTCTGAAGGAGAGTGGATGGAGAACTCCATGAAGCGAGTAACACCCACCTCTTGCTCTCTTCCCTAATTTTGAAAGTCCATTTAGAGGTGATATTATTTAGTTGAGAAACCTAGTCAATTGATTCTCCAGATACAAAGAATCATATCATCCTTTCTATACAGGAGTTGTGGAGCCATGTGGGTTACCCTTGCCACTGCTGCAGCTGTACTTAGTGCCATATATCACCACCAGCACATTCAGCAGTGTGGATGGGTCCCTACATGTATGCGTGCGTGTACGTAAGTGCATGTCTCTACCTCCTCTGCATGGGGGGGAGCGGGATTCTGTGCAAATCAGTTTCTTCCTTGCATGGAGGCACATGTGCACATAATCAGTTCATGCACACCTGTGATGTGGTAACAGAGTATGAGATTAGCCCATGTAGCTCCATTCACCTCACACTCTTTCGTTCTTTCGTTCTTGCTTGCTTGCTTGCTTGTTTGCTTGCTTGCTTGCTTTCTTTCTTGCTTTCTTGCTTTCTTGCTTTTTTGAAATAAAGAAAGGTTTGTCTGAACCCTGTTGGTGTTATACTTCATTCTGCAAGCCTACCAGTTAATTTTCAATCACAGGCAAAACCAAACTAGAACTAGCAAGCTGGCCATCCGTAGTATGAAGCTCCTGTGGATTTAAAAGGAGGGAATATTTCATGCAAGAGTGTGAATAGGTGTACTTGGTATCTTGTCACACCATATTTATGATTCCGCTTTAACTGTTGTGCCAACAGCCTGTGGGCTTTGTAGTTTGTTGAGGCACCATGGGAACTTTCTGGCTGAGGATTTTAAATGCCCCTCCCTAAACAGCAAATCCCAGAATTCCATAGATAGAACCATGGCAGTAAAAGTGGAGTCATATTGCTAAAACTGAAAGGACCCTCTAGTGAAATTTTCTGTGTTACACAGTCATTATAGGTAGAGGGGCCTTGCTGTCTTAATGGGGAGGGAGTGTTTGTTGCTATGACACTATAATATACACACACAGAAGAGACTGAGGCTCAAACAAATGTGGGGAACTAAATAGAGCTGATTAAAGAGGGCAATTGTTCTTTAAACTAGAAGTGTTATGTTCTAGTTTGAGCACAGGTCTTTCTAGAAGCCACTTCATCACACAAAAACACAAACAAATGAATCAAGGGTCATATTTTGTATAATGTTCAAGTTTGATAGATGCTCCTCAAGGTATTTAATTAAAATACCTGAAATGCTTTCAAAGAAAATTCACCAAAAGCTCCATTTAAAGTCCATCAACATGTAAAAGCCTGAAAAAGAAAATGAAAATACAATCAGCAAAACAAACAAACAAACAAACACCCTGCCACACAACTGACCTGTCTGCTTGAGAGAAACATGTTTAGAAATAAAAAATGCATTGGCGTGGAGAATGGGAAATCCATTGAAGTAGCAATTCACCCAGATGAGTTTCTCTTGATTTGTTGTAGTAATGTTTGCTCCATGGATGCAAAGGGCTACTAAATGCTTTTTAGAGGGCAGGTGTAGTATCCTTGTTGATGGAAGCCGATAATGAGCACAACAGCTGATGCAGACAGACTAACTTTGGTACAGTAAATTATTATTGATTGAAGACTACACCAAAATGTAATCTGTACACACAAGAGGACATTTTCCATCAAGCAAACAATAAAAATAAAAATATATAATCATAAATCAACCCATATTATAAACAATCAGAATGAGGACAGAAACCTAGGTGAAAAACGGAAAACTCTTTTATAGTCACAATGATTCAGAGTTTCTAGAGGCTGAAGGGCCATGATTATTTGGGCCCCACTTCATTGATCGAAAGTTGTACAGACATAATGTTGTGCTCTGTTGAAATTAAATTTGTGGGAAGTTAATGAATCAGTGACATATTGGCAACCAACTCTCCAGTACAAGGGGATTTTTCTTCTTCTTCTCTCTCTAGCTTTCCACAATATACCCCTTGGTGGGTTTCTCAGTCTTCCAGAGTAGGCTATGAGTGGCTGCAGTGAGTGGGGAGATTATCCTCCCAAACTTACACTGGAACCTCGAGTTCCAGACATGAAAGTTCCTCACAACATCTAGACCATTGCATTCATTGGCATGTGTGGGTATATTCTACTGTACATGCATAGTACTGGGAACTTCATAGTTGATTGTCCAAGGAGAAGTATTTTCTATGAGAGTGTTTAGATTTATTATGTAACTGTGTGAATCAAATCATTGCAAATTAAAGCCACATGGTGTATTTATTGAAATTATGCTGAATTTGAGTATGTAACCTTCTTCCTTATTCTAGTAACACTGGTGTATTAATAAAAAGGGGTATTTTTTCCTCATCTCAGCCACCTTAAAGAGATCCAACCATTTCATGTAACTTCATGAACAAACATCTCGAACGACACAGATTTGGGAAAAATCCCCAGCTGCAAACATATATATTGCACATATGCTTGATATCTTTGGTAGGGTTGCCAGGCCTCAGAATGTCATCTCAAGTCTTAGGGAATTGTTAGGCTATTCTAGATCTCCAAATATGGAGACAACTCCCCTGACAATCAGCAACTGGAATGAGATAAAGCTTCTTCTCCTTCTCCTTCTCCTGTTGCTGCTGCTGCTTCTGCTACTTCCTCTTCTTCCTCCTCCTCCCCAATAGGTTTTTAAATCCTGGGCACCCATCTGCACTCATTCCTAGGTGATCCCAGGGCTCACCAGCTCAGTGCAAAAACTGTTTGCATGTGCACTGAACTTGTGCAATATAACTGCATCAAAAATCCCAAGAGTGAGGGACAGAACTGCATAAAGAGATGGCAGGTACATGCACTTGGGCCTGTTGTACCATTTGGAGCAAGGCAGTGGCATCCCAGCATTATAACTTGTAAGCTTTCTTATTGTTGCAAATCCTGGTGACAGCACAGAAGACATTGTTTGGGGAACCTTCCCAAGGGCTGACAGTTGGTCTTCCATAAGCCACAGCAGCAGTGCAGGGCTCTTACACCCAATGCATGTGGCTTAGGCTGTGTGGAATGCAGCCCAAAAAGGAAAAGTGGCAACTTCTGAAGCTAATTGGCACATCCTTGGAGGTGAGATTTGTCTCAACATTTGTTTCTTTTCATTGCCAAGCTAAGGCCCTTTTTGAACAGCATTTCCAATGCAAAAGGGCAGATGTGAGAAACGGTCCACATGACACACTCACATTTGCGTGAAGCTCAAGGGCCTGATGCAGACTGCGCACACATTTTTTCATTTTCAGCTTGAAGCCAAAAATGCTGCGCAGTCACGCATCGCCCCAGAGCCCCACGTGCACTTAACCTGGCTTGCGGAGCCTCAGAAGCCAGGCCGGTCGCGCTTCCTGTCTCAGTGCAGCCTGAGAAGGTCCCAGGCTGCACTGTGAAAGGAAGAGGCAGGGCTCTTACGCGAGCAGGAAGCTCATGCAGAGCCAAAGGAGCAAGGAAGTTAGAGCCTCTCTCCTGAGGCTGCTCACGCGAGCACCACACCCCAGCGCCGAAAATGGGTGAGTTGCGGAAAGGGTGTAAGACATGGCTTTTAAAAAATCATTCAGGATTCAATTTACTTTCATGGGTATTAAAAGTTACAACTTTTAAAGTTATTTTAACTTGTTGTTGTATTTAGCATATTTTGACCTTATTTTTCCTGTTTGTTTTAGTTAGAATGGATTTCGGATGTCTGACCACTGAAAATAATCACTCATTGTCTCTTGCACCCTTTCCACACGAGGTGAGTGAATTGCTCCGTGCCGTTACTTACCGGCTCTTCTTGGGTCCGAAGTAATGCACACTGTCCCTTGAACCCTTCCACAGGGCTCCTCCATTGGTGCAGGGCAAACCGGAGCAGTGTGAGGTCTGTAGATCCACACCACTCCGGGTCAAAATGGCAGCTTCCATTTTTTTTGTGGGAGTGGACCAACCACTGAGGCTGGCCACACCCACAGCCTGCCCTCTGCTGATCACAGGCTCACATTGGTGCGAGCCTGCAAATCTGCACAGGTAAGTGGGAACGCAATGGTGTGTTCCAGAGAATGTAAAGACCTGATTTTTCCGGTCTTTACTTAGCATGGGGGAGGACCACTTGGGGGCAGGTTGGATTGGACTGAGGTGCGGAACTAAGTTAAATAGTCTGCACCTAGTCCGATCCAAAGTGCGGATGACCTCCGTGCCAGGACACCTTGGCCCGTTTTAACTGCCTCATGAGGAAAGGGCCTTGGTTGCCCTATTACCTGGTTTGCTCAGTTTTTACCCAAATTACAGGCCCATTTATCAGGATTGCACCCATATCTGTTTCCAGCTAAATGAGAAACAGCTCCCAATCCTTGCCTGCCCTGCCTCTCTGATAGTCATAAGGATCCATCTCTGTCACATTGCATGGACTCATCCTTAGTGTCAAGTTTTAGCACTGAAATCTCAGGGAATGGGAGGCTGCTGACCTGGCAAGCTTGAAAAATCCAGTTGTTAATCTCAAATAAAGTAGACCCAAATACAGTAGATCCACTGAATCAATAGAACTTTTATAAAAATTGACTTAACTCAATTCCCACTGGTTCAATAGGTGACTCTAGTTGGTGCAAACCATTTAGGCTTTCAGATGAAGCTAATTTGAAGGGGGAAAAAAACTCCCTTTTTAGTACAGGGCATGGGAACCTGCAGCCCTCCTGATGTTCAATCAGTCTGAACCAGCATAGCCAACACTGAGCAACAATGGGAACTACAGGGTCATATATTCCTCAAATCTGGTTTAGAATATTATTTAACCCTCCTTTAAAATGTGAGTCTTCAAAAGGCAATGAGAAGCTTATGGATCGGGAGAAACTCAGATAAATAAGAGTTGTAGTTTCCAAGATTTAAATTAACGCAGCTTGGCTAAGTTGTTCTGATTGTCATTCAAAAATACCTCTAAGTATCATATAATAGAGTGTCTTCAGTAGCATTTTCTAATTCTTAGTTTGCATACAAGTATTCATTTCTTTTGACAAACACTTGGATGCTGAGTTCCCACCCTTTGAGATTTTGATTCTGTTTAATTATCTTTGACAATTTCAACTTGGTTTAATTTGCTTTGACAATTTTGACTAAAATTGAAACAGACATTTTCCTCCCCACATCCCACACACTTGTAGAATTGACATAGAGTTGGCCAACCGTCATTACATAACCTTACATTCACAACTTCTAAATGGAAAATTTCAGAACTCCATACACTACTCTGTTGTAAACCATTCTACACATATGATGCCTGAAAGAGAACATTGTCACAAATAACATGTCAGTCAGGTATTGGGAAGCAGAGAATATTAAATAATATTTTTAAAATGGTCAAAAACATGTTTTTAGAGTGTTGAGAAACCTTGCTGAGAAGAATCCTGGACTTGGAGATATCTTCACAGCTAATTGATTGCACTTGGGAGAAAGATGGGATATGAATTAAATAAATAACTTATTCTGCAAAAAAAGAATCACTTGTGGTTGTTTTGCACAGAAATATTATTTTCTCTGCAGAAAAATCTGCTACCTGTGCAGTTTCCTATGCAAAAATACCATATAAGAATTTCATATAGAACATTTAGAACTGTAAATGGTCTTCAAAAACTGTGAAGTTGTTGAAGAATTTCTCACTGAGAGAAGAAAATTTCTAAAACTATTCAATGCTTCTTTTGAGAAGAAAATGAGCAATTACATCCCTTAATGAGGTAAACCGCATATTGCCCTCAAACATGCACTCCTTGTCATTTCAGTCAGTTACTCAACATAAAAGTAGTAGGATAAAGTTCAACTAATTTTGCAACAAAATTTCACTGCCATTATCATCTTAGTGCAGGACTTTACATGATGACCAAAATGGATTTTTTTTCTCCAGATGCATATGGTGTATCTATTTATATTTACTTTAAAACATTCATATTCTTATGTTCTGCTTTAGTATAAAGCAGCATAGTATAGTAGACTGAGCATTGGACAATGACCCTGGTGATCAGATTTGATTCCTCACTTGGCTATGGAAAACCACTAGGTGACCTTGGGTAATGGTAAACTGGAGATGCTGTTCACCACATGGCATATTAACTGCTTTTAAATTGCTTTTATTTTCTGCAGTCAGACTCCAGCAACTGTTGTATAAAGGAACCATTTTACACTAGAAGAAAATAGATTCACTAAAATTCCAGAACCATGATATATAAGGGATCAGGAAGTGGTTCTCACGATATGCCCATACATACTAGTTTTGGCAACAATTTATGAAATCTTTCTTCATAATATGATTACTTGATTACTAGGGTAAGGCTGTCCAGCAGATTTTGAACTTCTTTTGACTTGGTGTTATGTACTGCAAAGGCCATTTCTGCCCGACGAGGCTCTTCCGCGTTGTCTCGCCTCAGTCCCAGGTCTAGAAGGGAGCACGTCAGCAATGCTCCCCTCTGCACCCACTTGGTCCATGCGGAAGATAATGCAATGGTGCCACGTCTTCCTTCCACAGCACAGCTGGGCTTTTTCCATCACTGCATTATGGAAGGAAATATCGCCAATGTGCTTCCACATCTTCCGCATGGCCAGAAGTGACAGGAGTGCCGCACAATTGCAGATGTGAAACAGATTTTTTCCGTTTTGCAAAAACCGCTTAAGCATGATGCTCCATGACAGGATGGCAGTGGGACGATGTCGTCATGTGGAAGTGCAAGCTGCTGACCGCTGCTATCCTGTGGCAAAAATGCAATAGCAACATCAAGCAAAAAGGGCCATAGAAAGCTTACAGCTTGGAAAGTTTCAGAATCTCGTAACTTGCCACTGGTCGCACTTCTGACTACTCATTGCCTAAGAAAACAGTATGAAGTTCAGGAGGTTGCCCTGAGTCAACAGGGAGCTGAAGGTGCAAACGTGTACACACACATCACAATGCTGTGCTTACTTTTGAAGAGGTCCCTCCTGAAGATAGGGAATAACCTGTTAAATTGCTCCCATGATTGTATGAGGCCATGAGAAGCCTTGAGCAGATTTGTTTCAAAATCAAATTTCAGGTTAACGTCCAATTTTACTACCACTTTTTCTGCCTTTGGCAACATTCATAGTAACTTATTGTAGTATGGCACTTCATTTTCTTTGCATGTAAAGTGCAAAATAGTGTCATTAAGACAAATGACAAATACCCATTTTCACTGGGAAATTGTACTTTCCTTATTTGGCAGTGTTAAGGCTTTTGCATACACAAAGAGGATGAAAACAAAATTAGCATCACCATATGTTTAACAAGGTAGGCTTCATTATTTTACTGATTAAAGGCAAGGTTGGAGAGTTATGAATAACATGCATGTTACTCAGATATTGCCCTAGTCTGTTCATCATCTTTTCTAAGATGGTTCCACAAGTTACAGATCTTTGGATGTTATCATACATCTCTTCTAGGAGAGGCAATATCTGGAACCCAAAATAGACTAGGGCAATATCTGGAACCCAAAATACACAAAAGTTTGAAAGTTTTGCAGTTTGCAGTGCTTCAGAAGGCCTTTGATTGGCTGGCTTAAAAGTTGAGGTTTGAGGTGCTCTCATTCAATCATTAAATTATTGTAAACATGAATGAGCTAGCAGTTTGAATAGTATGAATATGCTGCCTCGGAGTGTGGTGGAGTCTCCTTCTTTGGACGTTTCTAAGCAGAGGCTGGATGGCCATTTGCTGGGGGTGCTTTGAGTGTTTGTTCCTGCATGGCAGGGGATTGGATTTGATGGCCAATGCGGTCTCTTCCAACTCAATGTTTCTATGATTCTATGATATAGCTTCAGCTGTTACACTGGTGGGCTACAATGCTTGATTTCAGGGCAGTGTTTACCAATATCTCCTCCTCTCCTGTGATAATGGGCTCAACCCATTACATTCCATCCAGCAGAATTTTGTACAGAACTTTTAACCCTGTTTCAGGTGATAATTGTAACACGCTCCTCACCGGCAGGAGGAATATGCTGCCTCGGAGTGTGGTGGAATCTCCTTCTTTGGAGGTTTTTAAGCAGAGGTTGGATGGCCATCTATTGGGAGTGCTTTGAGGGTGTTCCTGTATGGCAGGGGGTTGGACTGGATGGCCCGTGTGGTCTCTTCCAACTCTACATTTCTATGATTCTATGAAAATAAGAAAAACCAGAGATTACTATTCCTTATGAGGTGGCAGAAAATGACACAAATAAAAAACCTCACGTGTTAGTCAGATACACAACTGTATCATCATTGATGGCTTCACAGCACAGGCAGACATATGGTAGGAGGTAATCCTAAATATATCATGGTACTCAGCTCTTTAGGACAAGTTAGCACTTTGAACTGAGTCTGGAAATGAGCTATAAGCCAGTACTGATGGTGCAACAAGAGTGTCACATGTTTTGAATATCTCTCCAAAAACGTTACAGCTGCATCCTGTAGCAGCTGGACACTTTTAATAGGAATCCTTATATGCTGTACAACAGTGATAACAATATATGTAAGGCAGATGTGGCCATAACCGAATCTACCATCCCCAAAAGCAAAATGAACTAAGGCGCTTCTAGTTGTGGCTGCCATTTGGGAAGCTAAGAGCTAAGCTAACTTCAAGAGAATTCCCAAGTTGTGAAATCAATTCTTCAAAAAGAGTAAAAGCCTGTCTAAAAGTGTTTATATCCCTTGTGGCCATGAAGACTTCTGTTCTTGCTGGATTACCTTCAATTTACTTACCAGCCAATTCAAAATTTCCATGTTCTCTCTACCAAGATGGAAAACTTAGATAAAATTGGGTGTTATTAGTGTTTGGATGACATTGAATGACATAGCTCTGGTAGTCTTTCTTTATGGCTTCATGTAGGTATTAAACAGTGTGTAAGACAGAGTGGAACTCTAAAACTTAAAGGCCAAGACATCAAGCAGTGATTTCACATACCATCTTCTGGAACAAATGTTCCAGGAAGGACTAGAAGTGCACTTAAGTCACATGCCAGCCAGGCAGTCCAGAAGAATATTACAGCCACAACTTTGCATGGGCTCAATAAACCCTATGCCCCACTAGTATACCTCTGCCCCCTTGTCTCAGCATACGCAACTAACCTATTTGATCTCACAGCCAATTAGTGTCCAGAGAAGTGCAGACAACCCAGGCAGAGTCTGGCTGCATTTCTGCAGCTGGCAGCACAGAGGTGACATACTCTTCCCAGATCTCCAGTAAGATCCAACATCAGTCAGGTCAGTTGCATGCACAGGGTGAGCACCGCACAAGGCAGTACTGAATACTTCTTTGCATAACACCCTTAAAGTACATATGCAGGTAAAATGGAATGTTATGCCTGAATATGTCACTAAGCATTCTAGTAAATGATTGTATAATTCCTCATACAAATTGTCCACCACACAAGTGAAGCTGGAAATTATATTGAATTAGAGATGTTGAGAAATTTGTTCTATTGCATTTAAAAACAGATTTGCCCAATTTGCATCTCCAAACATAAAACTAATTGCAATTCGCAGTTGGAAATCAATACATCTCTCATCTCATCACTGTACAATGAAGCATCATCTTCTACTTAGACCGTGGTCCCTTGGTGCCTCCATGTAACAGCTCAGGAGAAGCACAGGGCAACCAGCATATTGACAACTTGTCAGAATTCATATTGTTGTTATCCATTATGTGGGAAATGGGCACAAAGTCTTAGTGAATTGCATGATCACTTCACACACCTGCTCTTTAAGTTGCTGTGACATGTTTACTGCTATGGTCCGTCTACTTCCTTCAAAGAAACACTAATTCATATAACCAGCAGCTCCACATGACTCCCCCCCCACTCCGAAATCACAATCTCTGTAATATCCATGCAGAATTCTGCAGGTAATCAGATGAGGTTCAATAATCATTTCAATTGGGCCATAACTATGTGCAGATGCTGAAACTCTATCATTTCATCCTATGCATAACACTCCACAGGTTTTTATCTCTGTGTAAATTGTCTCACTGGAGCATATTCAGTGGTAATTTTTTTTTTTTTTTGCCTGCAAAGATATGATTCATTCCAAAAGTACATTTTAAAATATCTTTGCTTTGCTCATGCACTTTCAGATCCCAGCTGAAATCCTGCATTGTCAAGAACTAGTTATGATGACAGAACTCTGTTGTTGTAGCTACTTCTGCTGATGCCACACACACACACACCTTACAAAAAAAATCTACTTCTTCAGCCACGCAGTGCCCCAGTTGAAGAGTTTCCAAAGTGCTGCAGATTGGAGGAACTGGGGAATGATGACTGCAGCATTCTTCTGGTCTCAGGGCATCTAGAGCTGGGCAACTGGAAACACCCCTCAGGGTCCTGCCAGAGCTTCTTGTCTCAATACACCCAGTGACTGGGAGAGCACTGCAGTCACCATTTCATAGAATCATAGAATCATAGAGTTGGAAGAGACCACAAGGGCCATGCAGGAAAACCCTCAAAGCACTCCCGACAAGTGGCCATCCAGCCTCCGCTTAAAAACCTCCAAAGAAGGAGACTCCACCACACTCTGTGGCAGCACATTCCACTGCCGGACAGCCCTGACCATCAGGAAATTCTTCCTGAGGTTCAGGTGGAATCTCCCCTCCTGCAGCTTGTATCCATTGCTCCTTGTCCTGGTCTCAAGAGCAGGAGAAAACAAGCCCGCTCCCTCCTCGACATGACATCCCTTCAAATATTTAAACATGGCTATCGTGTCCCCTCTCAACCTTCTCTTCTGCAGACTAAACATACCCAGCTCTCTAAGTCTGTTCTCATAGGGCATGGCTTCCAGGCCCCTCACCATTTTGGTTGCCCTCCTCTGGACCTGCTCCAGCTTATCCATATCCTTCTTGAATTCGGGTGCCCAGAATTGGACGCAGTATTCAAGATGAGGTCTAACCAAAGCAGAATAAAATGGTACCAATACCTCCCTCGATCTAGACACCATATTCCTATTGATGCAACCAAGAATTGCATTGGCTTTCTTGGCTGCCGCATCACACTGCTGACTCATGTTCAGCTTGTAGTCTATTAAGACTCCTAGATCCCTTTCACACGTACTGCTATCCAGCCATGTGTCCCCCATCCTATATTTCTGCATACCATTTTTTCTGCCTAAGTGTAGGACCTTACATTTCTCTCTGTTGAAATTCATTTTGTTAGCCTTGGCCCAGCTCTCCAATCTGTCCAGGTCCTTTTGAATTTTGATCCTGTCATCAGGCGTATTAGCAACCCTCCCAATTTGGTGTCATCTGCAAATTTGATCAGCGTGCCCTCTATTCCTTCATCCAAGTCATTAATGAAGATATTGAACAGCACCGGGCCCAGGACAGAACCCTGTGGCACCCTGCTAGTCACTTCTCTCCAGGATGAGAATCTGCCATTGGTGACCACCCTTTGGGTACGGTCAGCCAACCAGTTACAAATCCACCTGACAGTAGCCCTGTCCAGCCCACATCTTACTAGCTTCTTTGCAAGAATGTCATGGGGAACTTTGTCAAAGGCCTTACTGAAATCAAGATATACTATGTCCACGGCATTCCCTTCATCTATCAAGCAAGTAACTCTATCATAAAAAGAAATAAGATTAGTCTGGCATGACTTATTTTTGAGAAATCCATGTTGACTTTTCGTAATTACGGCATTGTCTTCTAAGTGATTAGAGACTGACTGTTTGATGATCTGCTCCAGGATCTTTCCAGGTACGTCAGGCTGACTGGGCGATAATTATTTGGGTCCTCTTTTTTTTCCCTTCTTGAAGATGCGGACAACATTTGCCCTCCTCCAGTCTGCCAGAACTTCTCCTGTCCACCAAGAGTTTTCAAAGATTATAGCAAGAGGTTCCGCAATGACCTCTGCTAGTTCTTTTAAAATCCTAGGATGCAATTCATCTGGCCCTGGAGACTTAAATTCATCCAGAGTAGCCAGGTATTCCTGTACTACCTCTCTACCTATTCTGTGCTGCATTTCCCCCACTTCCTCACCTGCTCCCCAACCGCCAGGTTGAGTGTTTTTATCCTTTTGGGAAAAAACTGAGGCGAAGAAGGTGTTGAGGAGTTCTGCCTTTTCTCTTCCTCCTGTTATTAATTCACCATCTTCCCTGCGCAGTGACCCTATCGTCTCTTTCTTTTTCCTTTTGCTGCGGACGTGTTTAAAAAAGCCCTTTTTATTGTTTTTAATGTCTCTGGCCAGCCTAAGTTCGTTCTGTGCTTTAGCCTTTCTGACCTTCTCCCTACATCTCCTGGCTACTTGCTTATAATCTTCTTTGGTGATTTCCCCCTTCTTCCATTTCCTGTACATGTTTTTCTTAACACTTAGCTCAGCTGAGAGTTCTTTAGTCAACCATTCCAGTTTCTTCAGATGCCTTCCATTTTTCCTCCTTAATGGCACAGTTTTAGCCTGTGCCTTCAGTACCTGCCTTTTAAAGAACTCCCATGCATCCTGAACTTTTTTCTCATTGACTATTCTTGACCACGGGATTTCAGCCAGCAGCTCCTTCAGTTTACAGAAGTCTGCTTTTTTTAAAATCCAAGACGAGTGCCTGGCTACACTTGTCTTCTCTTCCCCACTGAATGCCAAATTCTAATAGGGCGTGGTCACTCTCTCCTAAAGATCCAACCAGTTCTACGTCATTAACAAGGTCTTCCCTGTTGGTCAGGATCAGATCCAGAATATTTGATCACCTTGTCACCTCCTCAACCTTCTGGACCATGAAATTGTCTGCAAGACAAGCAAGAAACTTGTTGGACCTTGCCGCCTTTGCAGAGTTTGACTGCCAACATATATCCGGGTAGTTGAAATCTCCCATTATTACTGTATCTCTCCTTTTTGAATGGGCAATCATTTGGTCTATGAAAGCACCATCGAGGTCCTCAGTCTGGCTTGGAGGTCTGTAGTAAACCGCCACTATATTATCCCTATTGTTTCTTGCTCCCTTAATTCTTACCCAGATGCTCTCGACCTGGCTTCCGGTGTTCAAGTCATGGATCTCTTCACAGGTGAAAACATCCTTGACATATAAGGCTACTCCTCCTCCTTTCTTATTTGGTCTATTTCTACAAAATAGGCTATACCCCTCTATTCCTACATTCCAATCGTGAGACTCATCCCACCAGGTCTCAGTGATGCCTATCAAATCATATTTATTTTGTTGTACTAGGAGTTCAAATTCATCTTGTTTGTTTCCCATACTCCGTGCATTAGTGTAGAGTTCCCAGCACTTTGATCTGCAGTGCTTCAGAAGGCCTTTGATTGGAGTGCTGGCTGACTTAAAAGGTGGGGTTCAAGGTGCTCTCATTCAATCATTAAATTATTGTAAACATGAATCCCAAAAGTTATAAGATTTTGAGCTCAGTTTAGCTCAGTCCATCTGCATCTATTTCCTCTCATTAACAAGCATCATTTGTAAGACAATTAGTTTAAATCTTAATCAACTAATATTGAGGACCTGTTTTGAAATCCTACAAACAGTTCTAGCAACCAAAGGCTGCACCTTTAAAGGCAAAGTTTACCTTAAAAAACGCCAAGCGGAACATTTTCATTCCCCTTGTACAACACTATGCAAAATGAATGGGAATTTTGTCCCCAGTTGCCGGTGGTTCATAAATAAACATAGCTGGAAGACAGTTGAGGCCTGTTTTATCTATTGCCACTCTGAACTGATTATCTCTGCAACCATTCACAGCTTTTAGGTTATGTCCTTTGCTACAAGTGGAATAAATCCCAGAGCTTGAAAAGTTTCTTTTAGGAGATAATGAGTTACAATTAAGTTTTGACATCCCAAAAGTAGTTTGCTTCATTATCGATACATTCTGTAAAGTAGCTCCATTGTTCGAAAGTCACTAAAATAGTTAGCTTTTAAGTTTTTTTAAAAAAATCTGAATGCTCCATCCCTGTTTATCTTGTTATCCCTTCGATGCCTCAACAAAGCTTGAGGCGCAGCACATGTTAGCACTTGAACCATGTGATGTATTTACATTAGGTGAGACCTAAAACATTTAATGAGGCCTAAAAAGAGTGTGGGACTGAGTATGGGAGACCAGGGTCTGAATCCCTGCTCAGTGTTGGGAACCTGTCTTGGGCAAGTCACTTTCTTAGCCTGAGAAGAAGTCAATGGCAAATCTCCTCTGAACAAATTTTGCCAAGAACACTCTTGGAGAGGATTGCCAGAAGTCAGATTCACCTTGAAGACACATAGCAACAAAGAATCTTCAGCCAATTAGAATGTAAAGCCTCTCTGACCACTCAAAATGAATTTCATCCAAGAACATTTAAGTTATTCTTTCTCTTTGTTCAAATGCTTTTACCAAGAAACTATTCTCACATATTCACAGCATACTGTCAACACACAACCTACAAGTTTTTGTTTTGTTTTTAAGTGGATCAATGCGATGTAGTGGCTTGAGTGTTAGACTGGGACTCCAGGAAACCAGGGTTCAAATTTCCACTGAGTCATCAAAACCCACTGGGTGACCTTGGGCAAGTCATACTCCTTTATCCTTAAGAGGAATGTTGCAGGAGCCCAGAGACTCCCGCCGTCCCGTACCACAAAGCAGAACAGTTTCCTTAGCACTTTTACGGCTAAGTACTCGTGTCCGCTTGGGAGGTGATCAGGCTCCCCTTCCACCCTGAAGCGAGTGGGGCGTCTGGCCTCTAACCAGATTCTACTTGCCTAGGTCTTTTGACGGCGCAGCGGACCACGAACCACTTCTCCGAAGATGGTGATTGCCAAATCGAACACAGAGGAAATTTTCAGTGGAGGCAGGGCCCAGTTTCTATACTCTGCTTCCAGGAGGAAGGTTCTCTCGGTTCAGCGCTTGCCGTTTGGGCGCCCCTAGCGCAGGCTCCCCCGTTCCGGCAAAAGGAGGTAGCCGGTGGGCCCAACGTGGGGCTCGTGCGCCAAGCCCCCCCGCCCGGCAAGGCAACTCAAGAGCAGGCAAAACGCCACCTCGGTGTCTCAGCGCCTGCAGCGATCCGAGTCATGGCACCATTTATGTTGCAGGAGCCCAGAGAACACAGAGACCACAGAGCAAGAAAAAGAGTAATTTATTACTTGCGGGCTTTTGGCTGGATGCCTCCAAAAGACCAAAAGCCCTGAATTCAAGTTTCACAGCTCTTTTATAGACAAAGTTCACAGCATACACAAAGATCACAGGCAAAGATCGCAGGCATGTCTCGGTCCGCCCCTCCGGGGTCACAAATACCACATGCTGTTACTAGCTAATTACCCCCGCACTCAGACCCTGGAAAGTGCTTATCTACAATCTGCAATTACCGCCGCCAGTCAATAAATGACACCCTGGCTACGTGATCAACATCCTAGCTACGTGATACATTGGCTCTCGTGACCTTTTTATCCTTCTTAAATCTTTCTCCGTTCCTCTGACCTAAGCCCCCAGCTTCTACTTTATTTCTACTTTATTATTTCTAATTCATACCTATATCAGAAGGCAGTGGCAAAAATCTGACTAAATTGGGTGAAGAAAACCCTATGATAAGGTTGCCATAAGTCAGAGTTGAAGCCACATGACAACCCCAATGTCATGCCCTTGCCCCAGGACCCAGACTCCCAGGACCCAAGATAGATCCCTTCCCAGCAGCCACACCCCAGAAATATGAAAAGACAGTACTTATGACAGGCAGTGCAGGAAGCAAAAGGAAAATCTAGGCCTCTAGGAAAGGCTTGTTAATTAGGACACACCTGGTGCCTCCACAACAGACGGTTGCAGGAATCTACTGATGCTATTGGTGGTTACAGCTGTGGTGACTCTTGCTTCCTCTGTCTGTGTGCTTCGAACCTTGGACCTTGACACTTTGCTTGGATTGTTGTTTTTTTTGCTTTTGGACTATTCCCTTTCTGGACTGTTGTTGTGTTTTTCAGAGAATATACTTCACCCCGAGGCTGTTTTATAGAGCTGCCGTTATCAAGCTCGTCAGGCAGCAGAGGAACCTCGGTAGGCTGCCCAGCCCAGGACACCCAAAAGCCTGGAAACAGCCATGATTCCATATCTGGTTTTGAAAATTGGGATAAATGGCTACTCTTGAAGAAATTAGGGATAGAGAGTTTACCTTTTCGAGGTGGCAGAAAAAGCTTGGTCCAGGGATTCTGGATGTTTTTGAAGTGAAAGGTGGCTTCTGGAAGCCCCTAGGAATTCACCTTTTAAATATGTTGCACCTTGACATAAATATTTTAAAAGCATAGAGTAAAACACCTACAGATCAAGGTATTTCTTCTTCAGGAGGTTAAAAAAAACATAAAAGGACAGCCCATAAACACACAATATCACAATATATGAACAGTGCTCCCTCCCTATATGCGGGGGTTTACATTCTAGGAACTGCCTCATAAAACAATCTATGCAAGCACAGTGTCCCATTGTAGTCAATGGATGCAATTTGCATGCACCTGCAGCAGTAAAGCTGTGTGCCTGGCACTTCCATTGACTGTATTAGGACATGGTGCTTTGTGCAACTTTGCATACATGCATCTGGAAGTTGCCCCAGAACAAGGTGCATTGTATCACATTGGTACATTGTATTATATTGGAATCAAACTTCAGAAATTTCATACGCCCTTTTCGCACCTTACCTTTTAATGCTGCTGGGGTGTGGGGCTCGCACAAGAAGCCTGGGCAGGAAGGTTTTCACAAGCCTCCTGCTTCTGCTCCGCAGCTCCTTCCTGCTCACGCGAGCTCCCTCCCTTCACCCCGCCCCTTCCTTCTGCAGTGCAGCCTGGGAATTGGAGGCTGCACTGAGGAGAGGATGAGCGACCAGCTTGGCTCCAGAGGCTCCGCACGGCAGGTAAGTACATGTGGGGCCCCGACCAGTGTGCAAGCATAGGTCATTTTCAGCTAAAAGCCGAAAATAAAAAAATGTGTGTGCACTGCATGTGAGGCCCTTGAGCATCGTGTAAATGGGAGTGTGTCATGCAGACCGCTCCTCACATTTACGCGATACTCAAGGGGCCCTTTCACTTGCAAACTGCCGTGCAAAAAGGAGCATAGTCAGGAAGACTGAAATCGTTCATTGGACTAGTGAGAATATGTGCAGTGGCTGAAAGTGTATGCACATATCTATTTGCTTATGTGTATGTATGGAGGGCGAAAGAGAGCAGATGATAGAAAAGATATGATTTTGTATAGTCTACAATAATTCAGTTTTTTTTCACACTTAAAGGTATAAAAAAAAGTAGGAGATAACTTTTCACCTCCCTATATAGAAAACCAACAAATATAAGCACCTGTTTATGAACTGACAACTCATATTCCAGGTCTCTTAGATACTGTCTTCCCTATGAACAATTCCTTCGATTAAAATGCAACTGCTTCAGCGATATAAACAAATGATTTTATGTAATGTGATGTTATGTATTTATGGGCTGCCATTTTGTGATTTTATATAGCCTCCTGAAAAAGGCCTTAAGAGTAAACACCAATGAAAAAAGTTCAGGCTTTTTAAATTAATAAAACAGACATCTTTGGAGCACTTTGAGATACGTCTCTTGTTTCTTCCATGAACTATATTGAGGATTAAGTGAGACCTATGGAACTGGATGATTTGCTTGGAAGTACAGAGGATGTGAAGTAGGGAAAAATATGGTCTGTGCTCTAGTATCAAAGGGACAGGAACTATACATGTTACATAGCTAGTTCACTTGTAACCTTTTAGAGGTGGGAAGGAATCTACTTGGAAGGGAAAGACCAGCACCAAGATGCAATGTGGGATTCAATGGATGTCAAAGTCAGAGCTTAGAAACATAACTTTCAGAGCTAACATGTTACTGGTACATAAGTAAATATATTGAATTTGTTAACATTAAAACATTAAGAAAATTTTACAAGATCAATTTGGCTAATCATTAAACAGGCAAATTCTTAAAAGAGCATTTAACAATGAATTTTAAAAATAGACCAGTAACAAGTCAGTGCAACAAACACTATGAATTATTATTCAAAAATAACATTAGTAATTAATAATTAAAATAACTTAAAAAATCATTGATTTGTTTCTGTCTACCAGAGCTCAATCCAGATAAGAGGAAAATTCTGTTATGAAGTGGGACACATGGAACGTAGGTCTGACATGACAACGTGGTCCAGGCTGGATTACTGCTATGCCTTATACATGAACCTTAAAGAAATAGAATGGTCAGTAGAGATAATCTGAGAAACTGGGTGGGGGCCTCACACATTCCCCACAGACCACACATTGGCCACTTCCATACTACAGTGTTAAAGTGCTATTATTCTACTTTCAGCATCCTGTGGAATCCTGGGGTTTGCAGTTTAGAGAGAGGCCTTTAGAATTCTCAGCCAGGGAGCTCTTTGGTTTCAGTGAACTACAAACCCCAGAATTCCACAGGATGTTGAAAATGAAATAATGGCACTGTAACACTATAGTGCGGAAATGCCATTGCCCATCCCTGCTAGGTACAAGAATATTACCTTAGGACAGAAGAAGCTTCAGTGGCTGCCTGCTTGCTGCTGAGACCATTTTGAGATGCTGGTGCTTACCTCTGGGACTTAAAAGGCTTGAGGAGTAAATCTCTGAATGAACTTGCCTGTGCATTAAGCTCATACAGAGGAGGCTAAAGAGCCTGTCTAAATGTTCAGAGACAAAAAATGCTCCTTCTTAATTTTCTCAGGTCATTTAAATAATAATCCTTGACTATTGTTTTTTGTGATGCCACTTTTAATTGCAGGTTTTAGGAGTTTTCTGATTGTAAGACTGCATTATTTTTATTATTTTTATTATTATTACTATTATTATTTTAAATGTTCGCAAGCCTTTGATTAAAGAAAATAAGTAGAATCAGTGAATAAACAATCTTTTAGTATAAATTGAATACATAAACACTATTTTAACGGTACCCACAGAAATGTTTCCTTGCTGAGATTAGAATGCCTTTTCCAATGACATCTTAGCCTAGAATACAGCATTCAGTTCTGTGTACCCATAAATATTCAGTTATGGCAAGGAAACAGATGACTTGCTGAGCTACGTTAATAATAATTTGCTCATTTGTAATGTGGGTTGTTGTCAAGGAGACCATTTTAGGTTGCTTACCCACCATCTCCTTTTGAATGCTTTCCACAGCCACTTGTTTCGTGGCGAGACATTCCTTGTGCATACATATACTGTTGGTGAAGCATCCCACAAATTGGCATCAGAAAGAATGAGCAATGTCCATTTTTCCTCGGAAACTGAGATGTTTTCTCTTCTACGAGTTCTAGTAACCAAAATATCAGAAAGACCAAACTCAGCTTTGTTTACTGCTATAGACAGAATGTGGTAAGTGAACAGGGGAATATGGGTTACCAGACTGTACTGTTACTGCAGTTCCTAAGCTGCACTTGGGGTGACATTAGATATCATTTTGATATCAATAATTTGGCCTACTGTACCCCTCTGTTCTTCACGTGCTTGTGAGGTCCCCGAACAAGTATGCAAACAGGCTCGGTTGCTAATTGCTGGAATATTCAAAACAAATACAGGGTGGCCAGAAATAGGCAAACTGCCGCTTCAGGAGACCTCACAACAAGTACCCTTATCATGTATGCACGCAACGTACAAAAAACTCCCTGCCCCGAGCAGGCAGCTTGATTAGAAGAATCCTCATCTGTCAAGCACTCTGTGTTTGCATACTGTCTACTCTATTGTCAATTCGGACCTAACTCAATCATGCTAAATTCTGACCTTTCGGAGGCTTTGTCTCCAGCCCAAAATTCATTGTTTTCCCCAAGTACGGACTAGCCTGTGGCTACATTTTCCCCTTTAAAAACCCCTGACTTTGTGAGCTTCCTTGGATCACTCCCGATTTCCATCCTGCGTTGCTGCAGCATTGCTTGGTGAACCTTCCCCTCAGTCCCACATACTGAGACTCCATATCCCTGAATTTCTGCTGCAGGCTACCCGGGTTTCAGGACAGGTGCAGTATTACCCAAACCAACAATTCCTCTAAAAATCCCTCTATCCCACTCCAACCTTTATTTCTTTAGTTCTCTGCGTGAGTGTGTTGCATACACTGTTTGATTATATTTTAATAAAAACTACAATTATTCTTTCAATTCCGTGTGGTCCTTGACTTGGCCTTACCCAGTAGACCAGTGGTTCTCAACCTGTGGGTCCCCAGATGTTTTTGGACTTAAGCTCCCAGAAGCCCTGAGCATTGACCATAGTGGCTGGGGCTTCTGGGAGCTGAAGTCCACAAACATCTGGGGACCCACAGGTTGAGAACCACTGCCGTAGACGCTGGGTAAAAGATCTTGCTCCGTTGCCCTGCCTCTCGTATTGCTAGCTTGTGCTCTTGGCTAATTTCTCCCAACTTGTGTAATTGAGAGCACATTTAGGTGTCCCTTCTGGGACCCCCAGAAAACAGGGTAACAGTATACTCCCAGTCCATGATATGACATAATTGGCAAATATCATTTAATTGGCATAAAATATAAATTATACACTTCTGTGACTGAAAAGCTATGCTGGTGAAAAGGACTGGTTGACCATGTGTGATGTGAAAGTAGGTCAGAGTAGTCAGTAGGTCAACTGCTGTCCATCCTTATAGGGTGGCCAGTCATTGATTTCCCCACCATCTACAAATACACTTTGTTGATACTCAGAAGTGGAATGTGATGGACTCTGTCAGGCTTTAAGGTATAAGAATAACAAGAAGCTGCTATTGAGATGGGCTCTCTTTGGTTTTCTGCCCTAACTAAGTTTCTGATACCAGGCATTTCATCTGAACATCTTGAAAAAGTACCTTAGCATTCTGTCCTGAGAACATGAAATAAATTTAACAGCATTCTAGCACTTGTCAATGCTTGCTTTACACCTCTGTCTACTCTCCACCCAAGGCAAGTACCTGTTTTCCTCCATGCTACTGAGCCATTTCATACAGATTACTTTGGCTTACCATGTGATCATAGCCACCATATGGAATGATTTAAATTTGTAACCTCCATGAAGGAATTTCATCAGAGAGACAAGCTATGTATACGGCATTTCCAGTTTCTCTTTGTTGAATGGATCAGTTTAATCAAACAGCAAATGTCAAAAATATGGAAAAAAATAGTAAGAAAAAAAATAAATAAACCCTAAATAAATAAATAAATCCCTCTGGCTACCTCTCAGAAACACTGCTCCCTCTCTGTTTACCTTTGAAATTTCAGCACCAATATATTTTTAGAAGAGATACACTGAATCACATGAGCAGAAAGAGTGCTGCTCTAGGCAGTCCATTTCTTCTGGCTGTCAGATTGTTTTGTTTTATAGATTTCGTTGGCTCTGTAAAGCACCTTGATACACTTTGCCAGACCTGTGGTTTCCTATCTCCCCCATTTTTTTTCTGACTAAGTGAGATGCCACTTTGAAAGGTGCTGATGCATTGCTGTTAAATTACATCCACAGTCTGTGCAGACAGCCCTATAGTGAATTGACTCCTACTTACCAGCTCAGCGTTTAATTGATTTCAAGCTTAAAGTCACAGTGGTGGTGGTAAGAGAAAAAAGAATAATACAGAAGATTATGAAGACAAGTTAGACAATCGGATCCAGAGGCAAAATACATTTCCCACAGTTCTCCCACCCAGTGTGCCAATATTTAAGCAATAGACCCTGCTAATTATTTTACTTGTCAGATTTCAGAATTCTTGATTTATTTTACCTGAGGATGTCCATATGGAGATATTTGCACAAATCCTTAGCAATGAATTACATCTGGATTCACCCTATTATTTTGTTCACATGACTTTGTCCAAACTTCACACCTGTATGTTTGCTAGTCACATGAAGACAAATATGCAGAGCGCAAATATAGATGCCTGAGAAAGAATAAGTCTTCCTGTTCAACTTCTTTCATTGGTATTACAAGATTACACCTTGCTACCTTGCCTTATTCCTCCTAGAAACTACCATCCCTGACTGAGTTTTTATGCTTGTACAGTGATTCATACTAGGACATCAAACAAAGGTTATTTGGGATTTGTGTTAATAAGGGAAAGATTTTACTACTTCAGTGTCCATTCATTTCCTTATCCCTACTGGTAGCTGATGAATTCCATGTCAGCAGGGTGGTGAAATAATTGTTTTAGTTTGAATTTTCAAGGAGTTATCAAGTGTGCTGAACCTGTTTTGGGGATAGGATCCAGCACCTTACGTACTTACCTTAAACTTCAGTGTAAATGCACTGCTCCACTGATTTAAACACCACTATCCACTATTAACTCACTCCTTCCAGTTGATGGTCACATTCAGCCTTTAGTTCCTGGTAGAAGATCTGTTTTTCAAGAGGAACTTTCTCAGTGACTATTTGCATCTTTGTAAAAGTAGAACTTCTGTTGGGCAGAACTGGGGTTTGAAATGGGAACTTGATTTGCAAGCTTCTGGAAGGCCAAAGTGTTTATTTAGTAGAAGGTGATGTCTGATCATAACAGTAGCCAAGACTTAACCCATATCTAAGTGTATGTAACATGGGAGACCTCTATCTTTCTAGCAACAGTTTTCTACCATTATCTCTGATTAGTGATCAAAGAATGCCCACCTAGTACGGCGCAATGATTTGCAGTTGAGGAAGCTCCTCACTGGGATGAGGCTGTGCTATTCCACTGAAGTGAGTTGTACTTTGCAATTCTGGAAAATACTCATTGAGCTAATCTGTGTTTTGCTGTCTGGGAAACTGTTGCACCAGATTTTACTCCTCGGTAGGAATGGATAGAATTGAGTTTGCATGCTTGCTGAGAAAATGATCTAATTGGAAAGAATTAAATATCCCTGCTGACTTCGCTTGTGCACCGACTTGCACCCTTAATCTTTGGCCATTGCTGAGATGGGGGTCTCAAGACCCTTCCTAAATTGCAATTTGGTTCCCCTGCTCATAAAGTTTCCAGACCACTGGTCTAGGCTCTAAGTGTTTTCTGAAAGAAAGAAAGAAAGAAAGAAAGAAAGAAAGAAAGAAAGAAAGAAAGAAAGACTCAAGCAGACCTTTCCACTTCATACACCTTGAAAAATCAAGTCTTACATAAGTAAAATCAAACTACATTCTCTCTATTCCAACAACTCCATCAGTCTCTATGAGTTAATGAGAAGAAAACTGCTCTTTGTGAATTATGATTGCCACCAATTTTCTGTTACACAACAAGAGGTTGGAGAAAACATTGCATGATCTGGATTTGGCTCACCCTCCCAAACAACTGAAAAGGAAGGAAAATTTATTTCTTTGTCAATTTGGTCCAAAAGTACCATCATCATAATTCTAAAATGTGTTGTTAGTTCTTGTTTGTTCTTGTGTTGTTGTTTGCAAGGCTCTTTTTGGGGGGAGCTGGAAAGAGTGAACTTAAACTATTGAAATATGATACACAGTTGTTTATCTTTTTGGTTTCATTGATTTGGGTTTACTTTGTAAAACCTCTGTTTCTTTGGCTAGCCCTCGTACCCCTGGGAAAGAGAACTAGTGCAAATGTAGCCCTGTTAGATTTTGTCACCTGCTATCAGATGAGGAGTTTTCAAAAAAGAAGTAGCTGTGTTAGTCTCTTGCAGCATAAAAAGGAGAAAGGAGGGGTGGGGAAATGAAAAAGAAAAAAGAATGCAGGAGCATCTTTAAGACCAAATGGTATTTATTTTTACATGAGCTTTTCTGGAAATAAACCCACTTTTTTGGATGTAGTACATAATCCACAAAAGCTCATGAGAAATTAAAAAAAAAACAGTCTTAAAAGTGGTCACATTTCTTTTTCTTTTTTCCTCCTCCTTCCTTCTTTTTATATCAGGTGAGAAGAGATGCTGGACTGATTGGAGATTTCACTTGTTTCCTGTCTGCTTCTTTTCATTTCAGCTCACTCGCACCTAAACTCCTGTACCACTCAGCCTTGGCATCAGTCCTGGTATCTATCTCTGCTGATTTCAATCTTAAGAAACAGGAAGCCAGCCTGCTCTTAAGGAAGCTGTGCATCTTGCAAAACAGGAACTGTGTCTGAGAATAATTAGAGGAAGCTGTGCTTCACAACTGCTGGCTGGCTGTTTACGAATGACTCCCTGATTCCATCTCAAGCAGAAGCTAGGAATAATGCAGACCATTCCCACTAACTACTAGAAGGGTTGGGATTTGCACCTAGTGAGATTTCCCCACCTTTCTGTGTTTGGTGCTGATTCTCCCATGATTTCTCAGCTGACTCCAAGGTTGACATCTTTTTGAACCTTCCTTCGAACTATAAGATTTGACAGTTTGGCCTGAGGGTTTGTACAGTGAGTGTTCAGACCAACTGAGCTAGGTTGATATTTTAAATCATAGACGTATTCTGTGCAAATAAGTACACAGTTATTTAGATTTCTATCCTGACTTTCTCCCAGAACTGAGATCCAGTGTGTCAACTGACAAAATTGGAACATATAGATTTTTTTTTAAAAAAATATACAATTATAGCATGGAAAAAGTTAGCATATTAAAATTAAACATATGATTATATTAAAACATAGTTGAATTAAAAAAAATTCCTTTTAAAAAATCAGGTATTTTAAAGAACAGCACCAATGTCAAAAGACCTCAACAGCCACTCAACTGTTGAAAGTCTTCCTGAACAGAACGGACTTTGCCTGCTGATGGAAAGACAACAGGTAGAGCAGGGTTGGCTCCCTTGGAAAGAAGTTCCAGAAGCTGGGAGCAGTCACTGATAAGGCCATGTTTTACCTGAGATCTTCCAAATTCCAGCTTCTGTCTGCCCAATTTGTCACGTCTCGACAGAGTCTTAATGCATTGCAAATGGTCCAGGCTGGATTACTGCAGTCTTCCAAAGCACTGAGACCACATCTTCTTGAACTCTTTGTTTCTTAAAAAAAACCTCTGATAATTTAATGAAATCTAGGGCCTTGCCTAAATTGCTGCCAAAGCAAAATCTGACAAAAAAGTTGGAAAAATGATTTATTTATTTGAAACACTTCCATTGCAATCAGAACACTAGGAGATAGCTAATAACACATGTTATAAAATTAGCAACGATATAATAAAAACAGCAAAAAAGAGAGAGAGAGAGCATTACAACAGATTTTAAAAAGAGATTTGAAACAACAAAGATCAATCAGCTCAGTAACAAAATAGTTATTATGAGTTAGAAACATTTACAGGACTATACTAACTAATTGCTAGTTTGTATATTTGCAGGCTTCCTGTTTGTTTGCTTTTCCAAACTCCTTTTTCCTGTATTATTCTGACTTGTAGCCCATTTTCTTCTTCCTCTTTGTCTCCTCCATTAGACTGTAAAACCAGTTTTATATTTTTACAAAGAAGACTAAACATGATTCTTTTTGTTGGACCCAGTAGGTAGGTAAATGCGTATGGGATGGGGTTTTGTTCAGCTTCTGCCTTGCCAATTTGATTACTCTACATGACAGACCTACTACTGTCTCTTATATTTCCCAACAATAACTTTTCAGCTGAGGTCATATGCTTACCTGAATAAAAAATTCTTAGATAGACTGGAGGCACTGGCCAACTTCCCAGAAGGAGAATGCCACAGGCTTAGCATGGCCACAGAAAAATGACCTCTCAAATCCTGACCCATCTCATCTCTATATCCCTTCCAGATCATAAATGGCAGGCAGGTTCATATAGGAGAAGAAAGTCCTGCAGATAATATGGATGCAAAGAGCCATTTAGATCTATAGAGGTAATAACAAGCTATTTGAATTGTTTCCAGGAATAAACATGTGTCAGCACATATCTCTGAGAAAGATTAAACCATTGTCCTTTATAAAAAGAAAAATGCCGCACAATTTTTGTCCCTTAGGTTACTGCAAGAAATCTGAAGTGTTGTTGTTTTCTCTCTCTCTCTTTTAAAAAACAATACCATCAAAAACTAAATTTGAATATCAACAGAGAAAACATTCCTGAAGGAAGGCAGGATTCAGGTAATTGAAAGGCAGCATTAAACTATTAAAATAAACACATACACACAGACTACTACAGAATTTAACTACAAGTAATGTAAATGGGGCTTCAAAAAGGGTGGCAGAGATAGTTTTACATATTGCCAAGATAAATGCTATCAATAATAAAATGCCCTGTCATAAACGTAGTATTAAATTACAGCAGCTATATGTCTTTTTGCCAGTTCATTGATTCTGAAACTGTCCCATAGGAGAGGGCATTACACAGATAACACTGTTGTTAGCTTTTTCCAACGTCCCCACTGGCTAAGTTTCTGACAAATCTCTCTCTGTGTGCCTCATTCTCTCCCCCTGTCTGTCTCTCCATCTTGTGTATGCTTTCAAAACACAGTAAGAACAACATCTTTTGATCCAGGGTATTTCAGAATAGAAACTTCAAAAAGCAAAACAAAACAAACAATTTTCTACATCTGTATGCCTGTTTTACAATTTTTACTTCTGTGGAACAGCCACTGCAGCTGCTTCTTGCAGAGACAGTGAGATTATTATGCTGAATAAGATGCTCCTAGCTCTGAGCTCTCTCTCACTCTCTTGTCTATCTCAAAAAGGTAAAACAGTAACCTTTCCCTTCCCCATTCCATCCCCGATCATGTATGCTCTGGGAGGACTTGATAACTAAATGAACCAAAAGGAAATCAGAAGGAAATGGGAATGGAAATATTTACAAAGTTAGGCTCTAGAAAATTGAAACAAGTACATGTTTGATCGTGGATATGTAAGAAAAGAACTTAAACCCAGATTCTGACTTGTGTGTGTAAGCTTAGCATGTTAAATGCTTTTGGTGCCAGGGTGATAGGCGTCCGTCCAGATAGCCCAACATAGTATAGTGGTTTGAGTGCTGGACTATGACTCTGGAAACCAGCATTCAAATTCCCACTCGGACATAGAATCCCACTGAATGACCTTGGACAAGTCATGCTCTCTCAGCCTCAGAGGAAGGCAAAGGTAACCCTCCCTTTGAACAAATCTTGCCAGAAAATCTTCATGATAGGGTCACCATAAATTGGAAATAACTTGAAGGCATGTGGCAACAGCAAGACAATGTTGCTTTCATTTTCATGATAGCTAACCACAAGTGAATTATGTGTTCCTATTGAAAACAAAAGGAAATTAAGTTAATTGTAGCTTAAGTCAAATTACAATACTTTCAGTCAGGTTTAGTCATAATTAACTTATCTGGGACTATATTCTATGAGAAGCCACGGTATCCTAGAGATGGTTTATTGCTGCCTTGGGGTTGTGAGTGTGCACCAATCATGGAAAAGTATTTAATGTGGAGTGTCATGTCTCACATCAGTAAAATAAGAGCTCTGCCATCAATCTGATTGTAATGCACTTTGTGGGTTCTGAGGAAGAAAAAAATCCATGCAAGTCTTGAGTTCTGGCAGGCATTTGACTGGTCACATGTATTGTATATAGGGCCATGGGTGTGCATGCTAGACTGACTCTGAAACTTTACAAGTCAGGACAGCATTCCAAACCTTGGGCATGAACCATGAAGGTCTGTGCAATGAGCTGCAACAGTGTCTGGTCTTTACAAAATTCCTGTGATGGGGAACTCTGAAGGCTGACCACCACTCACGTGTAGTAACAAGCCTCTGCTTTTAAAGCCCTAAACCAGGATATTGGATCACTTGTATTTCCTTATTGAAGTTAAAGTGATATCAATTTAATGATGAAGCACCTCTATTTGGTAATAAGGGTCAGAGAAAATAGAACTGGTTATCCAAAGGACATGCACGGCTAACAAAATGAAATTCAACAGAGAGAAGTGTAAGGTCCTACACTTAGGTAGAAAAAATGGAATACAGAAATATAGGATGGGGGACACGTGGCTGGATAGCAGTATGTGCAAAAGGGATCTAGGAGTCTTAATAGATCACAAGCTGAACATGAGTCAGCAGTGTGATGCGGCAGCCAAGAAAGCCAATGCAATTCTTGATTGCATCGATAGGAGTATGGTGTCTAGATCGAGGGAGGTACTGGTACCACTCTACTCTCCTTTGGTTAGACCTCATCTTGAATATTGTGTCCAGTTCTGGGCACCCCAATTCAAGAAGGACATGGTCAAGCTGGAGCAAGTCCAGAGGAGGGTGACCAAAATGGTGAGGGGCCTGGAAGCCATGCCCTATGACGATAGACTTAGAGAGCTGGGTATGTTTAGTCTGCAGAAGAGAAGGTTAAAAGGGGACGTGATAGCCATGTTTAAATATCTGAAGGGATGCCATATAGAGGAGGGAGAGGGCTTGTTTACCGCTGCTCCAGAGACCAGGACAAGGAGCAATAGATTCAAGCTACAGGAAAGGAGATTACACCTGAACTTCAGGAGGAATTTCCTGATGGTCAGGGCTGTCCGGCAGTGGAATAGACTGCCTCAGAGTTTGATGGAATCTCCCTCTTTGGGGGTTTTTAAGCAGAGGCTGGATGGCCATCTTTCAGGAGTGCTTTGAGGGTGTTCCTGCATGGGAGGGGGTTGGACTGGATGGTCCTTGTGGTCTCTTCCAACTCTACATTTCTATGATTCTATGATTCTATGCACTTGTACTTGAGTGTCCACAACAGCACTGCTATCCATGTGTCCCATGCAGAAGGAATGGACAAACTTGCCAGCCTTGACTTTCTCCTGCATTTTCAGTACTTTTAAATCTCATCCTCCACACCACATCCAACTTGAATGTTTTGCTTATTGGGGTAAGTTCTTATCAAGGAAACATATCAACCCAAATTTCACCTTCCTCATGCTACACAACATGTATTTTTGAAGTAACCTAGGATATTCAGATAACACTTCAAGGTCAAAACTATTCCAGGCTTACATATTTTAGGAGTAAAAACTGAGATCTAGGGATGATCCCTTGGGGATAAGCATAAGATGTCACAGCAGATGGTAATGTTACAAAAAGCAGCCCCTGGTGATAACATTAAAGATGATATATTAACTATCAACTACAGTTGTACAAGATAGTGCTATTCAAATATACACATACATGCACACATACATACATATGAATTTCAAGGTGGTGCTCTCACCTTGAGATTTCTCCTCTTTGCCCTGCTGACTGAAGAACCCAGGCCCCAAGATTAAAGGTCAGGCTCTGAGATCTGAGAATCTCAATAGCAGAGAGATTTGCTATCTGAAGGAATGGGGAAGCTAAAAATGCCACAGGGAAAAGCCAAGCCCTCACATGTGTCTTTAGCGGATCTTCAATGTATTTTGCAGACTCTGAAGTGCTGAGTACAGACTTATGTGTTAACTACAGAGTTGTGCAGAGTGAGACTGTGAGAAATGGATAAGCCCAAGGGGATGCGGAGTGATTTTTCACTGATACCCCTGTTCTCTTGGAGGCACCCTATGTCCTTGAGAAATGACACTGAAAAAGTGAGATTTTTGCTAACGAAAGAGAAGGATCAGATTGCTTTATATTTAAGGTCTCATTAGGTACTAGTCAGTGGGAATTAAGAACAAAGTATCTATGCTCTTCTAGATTACTGCAACATGCGGAATATCAGGAAGTTATTGTTTGTGACAATAACTTCCAGAATTCCGCAGCCATCATAAATATACTGATTGGAAGATTTCCGGGCTTCTATTCCCCTTAAAATAACTTTTCCAAACACTGACTACATGTGAAGTGTCCTACAAAAATCTATTGGAAGCTTCAGTTGTAGAGAGTGGCAGACAGAGCATTAGTGGGCACTGCTCACTCCAATCACGTTTTGCCCATGTTTGTGGACTGCCTTCTGCTCCCAAGACCAATTCAGTGTGCTTGCCTCTAAATCCCCAAACGTATTTGGATACAAGTACTTAGAAGAATATCTTGTCTGATACCAACTAACTATCATGTTAAGATCACCAGTCAAAGTTCTCTTCCAAATTCTACCTGTATCAGAGATGAAATCCCTCTCACCTAAGTAGACATTGCCTTTGTCATGGAATGTTCTCCCCAGGAAGATTTTTTAATGTCAACCTTCTTGTCTTGTAGTTGCAGGAGAATAAAACTCTTTTTCATCCTATCAGGTATCGTCAAGATTTTAGTTATCTTTAACCTCTGACTTTTAAACTCTGCTTTTGATTTGCAGCTTTTTTTCTTGTATTGCTATTATAGTATTGCAGCTTCTTCAATACATGATGGCATAGAAATCAGTGGTAGGAGTTCTTGTTGTTGTTGTTGTTGTTGTTGTTGTGTGCCTTCAAGTCATTTCTGGCTTTTAGTGACCCTAAGGGAAACCTATCACAGGGTTTTCTGGGGCTGAGAGTGTATGACATGCCTAGGGCACCCAGTGGGTTTCCATAGCCAAGCAGGGATTTGAACTCTGGCCTCCAGAGTCATAGTCCAATGCTCAAACCACTATACCACACTGACTCTCATGAGGAGGTACCCATCCTGAAACGTCAGAATGAGCAACCCTCTTGCTTGGTTCAGCTTTTGCTGATAGGAATGCATTTTTTTTAAATAAATAAAATCTTTTTAGAAATGCAAGCATAAGGGTAGCAGTGTTGACAACTATTATTTTAGTTATATTCCTCCCTTCTCCAGGTCCAAGATTCAAGGTGGCTTGGTCATATTGTGGTAATACCTTTATTAGGCTGACCAAAAAGGCACAAAAATCTCAGTGTGAGTTTGTAAAACTACAATTTTCTTCATCAGTCAAAAAGCAGGGGCAAAGGCAGGACAGGCATCAATATAATAGCAGTTTCATTCTTATGTTTTAAATTACTGTTGTTAACTGCCTTGAGAGTACTATTCTGTGAGACAGAAGGACATGGATGGGGGGTTGGTTAGCTGGTTTTCTTTATTTAATTCATGTCAGATACTTTAATTGAACTAAAACCATAAAACAAGAAGCAACACAGAAGGAACAATTTTACTGCTGTTGGGGATTTCTCTTCCCTTGACAGTACATATTTGAGAATACATTGTAATACAGGTTGTATGCAGGTACTTTAGCTAGGGAATTTCATTGCACTGGCATTTTGATAAAGACTTATCAAACTCACACTTCCAAAATCAACATGCAACCCATTACAAAGTCTTTGGTATTCCTGCTTCTTAGAATGTTGTGATACAGTCATTGGAGCATGAAATGCCTACAAAAATATTTACATGGATACAATATTTTTTAATGCAAAGTGGGTTTTTTTCCAAAGCCACAGAATGATGTGGAAACCAGACAGAATGAGCTGAGGACTGGGAAAATAAGAAACTGGGAGAAAAATATTGACAGATTCATTCATCTCTGCTGGTGCCTAGGTGCAGAGAATAGCTTCTTGAAAACCTTTGTGAAGAGGGGTATCTGAAGTTCACAGCTGGTCACTTTGGGGGCTGTTTTTTAAAAAAACATATGGCTTGTTTGGGACTTGGCTCTCATAAGATATCTTCTGTTCAATCAGGACATAAAGTCTTTTATGGCTTCATGTTAGTGTGACCTGAGTTACAATAAGAAAAAAATTGTTTTCCAACTTTGGGGAAGGAGATCCAGTATCTTCCTATGTAATTGTTTTCACTGGGCAGCCTGCTTGACGGTGCCCAGGTGCAGTGTATTGCAAATATTCACTGATTGACTATGGAAGTGAGGTAGGAAAGTTCCTGCCACCTGACTGGCCGTTGTTATCCTCCCTGTCAAATGCCTAGATTTTAATATAAACACTCTGCTGGGACTTTGATCTCTGCCAGCTTCAAATGGGATCATTTCTAGAGATACAACATTGGTATATAGGCATGCAGTCAGATGTTCATGTGGTCACTTCACAACATTCGTGTCTATCTCAAATTTGGCAGGCACAGAATTTTTGGTGTTATTTGCCATCAAGATGATTTCAGCTTATGGTGACCCTATAAATAAGAGTTTTCGAAGAGTTCCAATCATCAACTGCTCTGCTTACGTCAAACTATTTCAAGGCTGTGGCTTCCAAGATTAAATCAATCCACCTGTAATGTGGTTTTCCCCCACCCCACTGTCTTCCATTGATCAAGCATAATTGTGTTTTCCAATCAATCATGTCTTCTCATGATATGTCCAAAGTTTGAGAAGCTCAGTCTAGTCATCTTAGCAGAACAGGAGGGGAATTATTGCCACAGCTGATTGAAAAAAAGCCTAACAAATGGTCATGTGAAGCCACTTTTATTCAGATCCAGGATAACTCTAATTTCCTGTGTCCAAGTAGAATCTTACAGAAGCTATCCTATCGATCTTTGATCAAAATGGTGACCAAAATGGTGAGAGGCCTGGAAGCCATGCCCTATGAGGATAGACTTAGAGAGCTGGATATGTTTAGTCTGCAGAAGAGAAGGTTTAGAGGGGACATGATAGCCATGTTTAAATATCTGAAGGGATGCCATATAGAAGAGGGAGAGGGCTTGTTTTCTGCTGCTCCAGAGACCAGGACAAGGAGCAATGGATTCAAGCTGCAGGAAAGGAGATTCCACCTGAACCTCAGGAAGAACTTCCTGACAGTCAGGGCTGTCCGGTAGTGGAATACGCTGCCTTGGAGTGTGGTAGCATCTCCTTCTTTGGAGGTTTTTAAGCAGAGGCTGGATGGCCATCTGTTGGGAGTGCTTTGAGGGTGTTTCTGCATGGCAGGGGGTTGGACTGGATGGCCCGTGTGGTCTCTTCCAACTCTACATTTCTACGATTCTATGAAGTCTGCCCTTTTCTTTCTTAGACATATCTACATTCAACATGAAAGGGTATGTATTAATTCTTAAATAGATTGGGAACTATCAAACACTGCACAGATTTAAGGATCCTGAAGCTATTTGGAATCAGTCAGCTTAAACTTTCTTGATTCCAAGTTGGATTAGTAACTTGTACAAAATTTACTTTGGAGGTTGTATTTCTACTTGTTGTGTGAATGTTCCATATTATCTGCTTCTATGTGGTAACCTTTCAGATACTGAAATTCACTCCTAACATTGCCAGAATTGTATTGGGTATTCCAAGCATTTCTACACAGGGTAATTAAGCATGGCAACAAGGCAATAAAAGAAACTGCAACAAGGAATGGACTCCAAAAACAAATTAGAGAAGCACTTAGGAGTGTGAGAACATTGTGGAATGTAAATGCAATTGGCCAGAGCAAAGGAAGAGAGAACAAAATTAGAACAAACTTTTCATGCCAGCTGTCTTTCTGCCTAGCCTGCATGAACCCCATTATGCAGCCTTTATAAATATGTGAACACCAGAATACAAATAGTGTTAATATTTTAAATCAAATTAGGCTGATGTATTTATACATGGCAAAAGGTAGCTATGGAGACAAAAAAAGAAAATGCATTTTTTTAAAAGAAAGCTATTACAGATCAGGTGTAGAGTTAGGTGTGTGCAAATGGTCTGGCAGAAAGGGATTTCCTCAACCTCTCTTTCAGGCAGCAGTCCCTCCTGAAAATGCGGCATAGAAACCCTACGGGACTCCAAACAAATGGTGCTATAGTTGAAGGGATCCCTAAAAATTGGAGGGAAGTACTTTCTCTAGGCAGCATTCTTTCAATCGTGGAGAGTAGATCCATGGCTCCAATCCAATGATAAGTCACACCAGACAAATCTGTTACAGGAGGATCTCCTCAGAGCAGGAGCTCCATGTGTCCTGTGTGTATACTTTCCCACTTGCATAATGATTGCTCAACAGCATTCACATCTATTTTTTTCATAACTTTATGCGGTAGAAAGGGCTGGTTGGCTCTTGATTCCAGCAGGGTGTATATACAGGCAAATAATGGCCTAATTCCTGTTGTTAGTCTTAATTAGAGCAGACCTGCTGAATGAATGGAATTTACAAATATTCATTCAGCAGATCTGCTGAATGAATGGAATGAATGGCCATTTCCACATTAGAGTGGAAGAGTGTTTCACCGCATGTCATGAGTGTTGTTTTTCACTCTGACTCTCTATCTGCACAACCTCTGGTTTCTATCGAGGTAAAGTGGAGAAAATTGTTTGTAGCTTCCAGATTGTCAATTCTCATGGAACTCCTATTCCCCTCCCTCGCTCCATCCCACCATCACTGGTTGGTCAATTTTTTTAAAAAAAAGTTTTAGAAACTGTTGCTACGTTTTAGTGCAGTGGTTCTCAACCTGTGGGTCCCCAGATGTTCGTGAACTTCAGTTCCCAGAAGCCCCAGCCACTATGGTCAATGCTCAGGGCTTCTGGGAGCTGAAGTCTGAAAACATCTGGGGACACACAGGTTGAGAACCACTGTTTTAGTGCAAGTTGTGTGAATCAATATAACGCTTCTGCATGTAGGAAAAAATGCAGCAAAAATGGTTTGGGTGGTTTACATCAGAGTTTTTCCATTTTTACAATACAGCGGTTTAATGTTGATGTTAACCACACTGAGACCTCCACTCGTGCGGAACCATGGAGGACAGAATGACGTCAAACTGGTTTAATGTGCAGATGTAAAAGTGACAATATGACACTATTGTGCCGTCTGAGCATTGTGTGGAAAGGCCTTTGTTGACTCACCATTCAACAATTGATTGAATGGGATTACTCAAGTCAGGACTAACCAACAAGATTTCAACCATCATGTAGAAATTCAACATATGTGAGGATATACACACCAAAAACTGAGGAAATGTCTTATGCAAAATGATCTGTGCTCCATCCTGAGTTAGTGTGAGTAGTGTTGAGAATGCTCAACTACTTGGGAGAAATCAGCTGCACCATGGAAGGCACAAAAGTATTCCACCACCTCCACCACCATCCACAAAAAAGGAAAGGAAAGTGAAAACAGAAAAGGAAAGTAATTGACTTAGGTCATTTCCACACTACACTGTGATAGTGCTATTATTCCACTTTCAACATCCTGTGGAATCTTGGGGTTTGCGGTTGGGGTGGGGGGCATTTAGAATTTTCAGCCAGAGAGCTCTTTGGCCTCACAAAACTACAAATCCCAAAATTCCACAGGATGTTGAATGTGGAATAATAGCACTATAACAATAGTGAGGAAATGGCCTCAGTATTCTTGTCTGATGTTAAGGAAATAATTTTTCAATGAATTTCCTCTCTAAAGAAGCAACAAGTACAAGTAAAACATGTTAGCTTAATTCAGATGGAAAGATATCGTGTTGGAGGCAAAGGTCTTGGGGAAAGTAATAAGTTTGTCTCTCCCAGTACTTGTGAAAAAATGCTTACTTTGCCTTAAGCATTGGTGAATTTGTGAGGGTTATAGAGTATTTCAAAAAAATAAAAAGCACACAAAAATGTTCACACATTTTAAAATATGCTGGGAGACTTAGACAGAGAACCAGTGGAGTGGAGTGGTTTGAGATTTGGACTACAACCCTGATGAGGCCAAAGTTCAATTCCTTGCTCAGCTATGGAAACCCACTGGGTGATCTTGAGCACATCACACACTCTCTGTCCCAGAAAACCCCATGATCTGTGGCGGAGCTCAGACTGCATGGAGGGGTGTGGGCAGAATGGCAGGGGCATGGCTGTGATGCGTGGGGGCATGGCTATGCTGTGTGGAGGGAAGGGCTACAATACATGGGGCAGGGCTATGGTGCATGGGGTGGGGCTATCATGTGGGGGGCATGGCTATGACAGACGGGGTGGGGCTATGGAGCATGGGGGGCAGGGCTACAGAATTCGAGGGAGGGCAAGCAAGGAGCCACGGCACCCCGAAAACATTGCTGCAGGGGGAGCACTGCCCCCATCGCCCCCACCCCACAAGACTGCCCATGATAGGTTTGCCTTAGGGTTGTCATAAATTGAAAATTATTTGAAGGTATACAATAGCAGCATCCTTTGCTGGAAAAACTCACAGAAATACTTTAGTAAGTGGGGAAAACTTTTCTAAAGTGGGTAAATTGTTCAAATTAGGGAAAAGGTTTCTTTAAAATGTGTGAATTCTGGCATGGAAAGGAAATACAAAGGCCTCAATCCTGCATCAGGAGATGTAGCTAGGAGGATGTAGCTACAAGTTCTCTCAGTGCTACCCTCCAAAATCCCAGTCTTCCTCCCCATAGTTATCTGTGAGATTCTGGAGAGCAGAGTAGTGAGTAAAGATGTATCCAGCCCTCTCATGGCCATGGGATGCACTGAAACAGACAACTGCAGAGAGAACTGCAGGGTCCTGTCAAAATCCTGTTGCAGCTGTCTGTCTTAGTGTACCCTGTGACCAGGAAAAGGCTAGACACATTATTTCTTACTGCCCTATTCTTCAGAACTTCAGAAATATCTTGGGTGGGGGAGGAGCAGTGCTCTGTGATGATTCAAAGGTAGGATTTGGGAGTTACTTTTGGTGCTGCATTCATGCAATGACAGTAAATATGAATTTGAATAATTTGGCTTCTTCCTGCAAGTCACCTGTTGGCTTATGATGACCTCACGAGCCTCATAGGTTTTCTTAGGCAAGGAATACTCAGATGTGGTTTTGTCAGTTCCAACCTCTGAAATATAGCCTACGGCACCTAGTATTCATTGGCAGTTTCCAATCCAAGTACTTACCAAGACTGATCCTGCTCAGTTTCCAAGATCAGACAGGAATTGATGCCTTTAAGATATCAGCACTGTACAGAATGCCAGCTAAAGACCTCCAACAAAACCAACTCCGAGAGATCTTCACATCCCTAATAACTAGGCAATCTACACAGGGATGTTTTTGAAGGGTCTCTAGAAAGTGCATCTGATCCACAAAGTGGCAACAAGTGTGCCAGTAGTGCATTGCCCACTCATATTATAAGGATTTCATTGGCTTCCAGATTGTTCTGGGACACAATTCAAGGTGCTGCTTATTGCCTAAAAGGCCTATAGGCCAAAGAGATATAAGGGACTGCCTCCTCTTTATAAGCTGACCCATTCACTGCATTGTGTTAAAAGAAGTTGTCCTCCAGATCCCACTACTGACTATAGCATGTATGGAATGGCTCTTCTGAAATTTCCATTAACTAAATATTTATATTTCAATAAGCATATGTTCTGTCAGGTACAGGAGTTGACAAATTTGTCAATCATTTTTCTCAAGTTCTAGATCTGAGCTAGGGAGAGAACCTGCACATCTGTCATCACTGTTTGTTCAATGCACCACAAAGTTCTGAACTCTTCCTTTGAATACCTTTTACTGTATCCCATATAGGCGGCTCCCTGCCTGGGAGCTAATAGGCTTTTGATGAGACCATTTCAGATTGGTTAAGAGATGTATTATAAATGTTAATTTGCTCTGTTTATTTAATGAAACTTGTTGATTAATGAAACTAATCCTCATTTTCTAGAGAACGTTAAAAAAGGATTCCATTTAATTAAAGTTAATGACCTTCATGGCTACAAAATATTGCCAGGCTCAGAGGAAAAGATTTAGCACTTTGTTCAAGAGGAAAGTACAAAATGCTAAGCTCAATTAAATGGGAAGAAATCAGTGCAAAAGATCATCATTTTAAGATAAATTAGAACTTTCACTTTTGGGGGGAAAATGCAATGGGATCTTGACATCTAGAGATTATCCCAACAAGTTAAAAATGTGTGGTGGCTGTTTGGGGAAGAGGATAGAATTGATGAATTGATTCCAATCTATTTGTTCCAATAAAAACCTTCCATTCTTTACCCCTATCTTTTAAGAATTAATTATGCAAACAAGACGAAAGAAGTCCTAAATGTCAGTTTAAACTACTCCTTCTTAATAGGACAATTTTATACATGGTAGAGTTCTAGACAATAATGACTAAATTATAGAAGTACTCCAGCATAAAATAATTTGATTAGGGGAATGATAAAAGAAACATATATGCATCTTGCTATTGATTACCCACTATTATAGAAGTAAACCCTACATTTTTTTCTGCAGAATGATTAACTTAGTAAAGAAGTGGAAGGTATTTGCTCTGGTTTGTTTTTAAAATACCTCGATAATGAACTGTTGAAATTGTTTGTGTGTATTTTAAGTGAATGGGCACATTTAGCTTACATAAGAAGGGAGAAGAGACAAACAAGCTCAGCTTCCATTAAGGACAAATTTAATTTATCTGTTTTTCAAAAAATATAATTTAAATATACACTTTAAAAATGTTATAAATCAAGAATGGGAGAAAGTTGTCCTGGTTAATTCTCTGTCATCCCACTCGTTCAGCTACTTTTACATTGTCCCTATTTCTCGGCCCTGCTCCTACCTTCCTCTTTTGTCCCCGGCTCCTTCAACTGGTGCAAGCTGAGTTCAAAATTAATATGCACTTAGTTAATTCACTGGAGAGAGAAGGAGAAGGGAGGACAGAATCTTACCCTTCTCAGAAGCCTTGGGAAAAAGCAATCTGAAGAAGTTTCCCCTAACTCAGGTGCTCTTCTTCTTTAATAACTTTAGTCATCTTGAACATTTTCTGATGTTACTAGGTCACATATGTCCTGGTTTTCATCTGTCAAATTCTGGAAGGAATTAATGGAGTTGTCATAAGTTGATAGGCAATTTGAACTTGTATACACACATGCATACATACAGATATTGCTCTAGCTTCCAATATCCAGGAAGAATTTAATTAGTATTCTGGAACATGCCTAAAGGGCAGGGATGCGCTAAGGTCACTGAATCATATTATTTGATTCTATTGTACACATCTGTGGTTGTCCTGTGCTTAGAAGCAGCAAGTGCTTGGGGAGAATAAAACTGATGACGGAGAAAGACAAAATGCTTACCTTATAGCCTGTCCAAGAGATCAGGAATCCAAGAAAGCCAAATACACAGGAAAGGATTCACTAAATTGCAAAATCAGTTGTATGCAGCAAGAACTCTTCTCTGACAATGGGAGATTTATAGCTGCCTGACTTTGACAGCCAGGTGGTCCATTGTTGAGCATCTGGTATGTAAGCCTACGCACGAGATGTTGGCTCTTTTTTTGTTAGTCTTTGGATCACTGTTGTTGTGCAAAGGAAAGAGGCTTTTCCTCAATACCCACCTCCTTTGGATGAAGTGGATGCCCATTGTCCACATTACCTGTGTCCACTCTTGATTCTTCAGTGTCTAGGGAGGGGACTGTCTTCTGGAATCAACATCTCTGAGGCTTATCAAATTATGGCCATTTCCACACCATGCCTGATCCCGTTGTCCTCCTGTCACAATCCCACCTTCGTCAAGAAGGGAGCACAACAAGAATGCTGCCCTCTGCACCCAACTGACACCCTGCGGAAGGGAGTGTGAGTGAGATGTGCCTGCCTTCTGCAGCATAGCTGGGCTCTTTCCCATGCTGCCCTGGGGCAGGAAGTGCCTCCATTGCACTTCCTGACTTTCCGCATGGCTGGGAAGGATGGGAGCATCACCCAATCATAGACACTTGATGGATTTATTCCATTAAGTGAATACCCTATGATTGCGACAGGTGGGGGGGGATGCTTGTGAGACCATGACGACGTTGTGTGAAAGCATGACTTGTGGACTGCTGCCATTCCATTCCCATAGTGGGAGTAATGCTATGCAGAAATGGCCTGTGTCATTATATTGCCAAGGCAATGCATTACTCCTGCTTTTGTTTTAGTCTTATGGCACAATATTGTTGCTTTTCAGGCATTGTTTGCATTGTAGGGGTGGTATTTTTTTTCATGTTGGAAATGATCTGATATTGACCTCCTTTCCCACCACAGTTCAGCAACCAGTTCCATTTTACTTTCTTCCACAAATGAACAATTAGTGGGTGGAGGGTAGGCATGGCCAAGTTGTCCCTCCTTTGCAAGTGCCTTAATTGTTATGCATCCAAATATGGAAGTACATGGCATAAAATGTACTTTGTATATTGTCTAATTTTTATTTACAAAATATACAGTCAAACCTCCACATCTGAGAGTTCCACTTTTGCAGATTTGATTATTCGCAGATTATTTGCTGTCCCCTCTGCTGCCTCCCTATGCCATTTTTAATAGGAATTGCAAGCCTCTTGAGACTGAGAAACTGTGAACAAGGCTTGTAAGTCCCTATTAAAAATGATGTGGGGCAGCAGTGGTGGTCGCTGTAAACCCCACGAGCCATCCACTTCTGCCTTGTGAAGGAACCCTGATGCCTCAGAGGTATCCATGGTGGGTTGAATATGGTGATCATACTTTTTTGTGTGTTACATATGGTTTGAGAGGGCCTAGAGTTATTCACGTTTTTTCCACTTTCACAGGGGTCCAGTGCCCCTAACTCTAATGAATGTGGAGAGATGACTGTAATAACCATCATAATGTTCTGCCATAATAACAACCATCTTTCCTTCATGGGTCTTGGAAAGAGTAAGACAGTAGGGCTTGCTTTGCAAGTGCTTTCATTGTTCTCCATCTAAGTACAGAACATTGCATAAAATGTGTTTTTTTTCCCTGAAGCATAATAGTACAGTAGTGTAGGAATACGCCAGTATTGTGCTGCATTTTTTGCTCATTTGTCATATGTCTATTTGTTTTTGTTTTTATTATTTTTGCAGGCAAACATGTTGAGAGTGGGGAGGGAGAACCAGAAGGAGATGATATGGAAGAAGGTGAGCCAAGTTGCCCAGAGTTGGGGGGGGGTAGTCTTCATCTGTTTCTTACAAGAGATCATGGAAGTTACAATACAGCTCATCTCAAAAGTATTCAGTCACAGAACAAAATGTACCTGCATGATAGTCCGTTACATGTGTTTCTAGAATTCACTGCTTTAGTCTTACTACTTGATAACTGAAACAGCCCCATCTGCATATGAGACAGAAGAGTTAACACTCTTTGTGGAAGTCCAAGCTTTGTGGAAGGGTAACAACAACATCCAGATCTCTTTTTGGGGACCATTGTAGAATGCATCACAGTGAAAATCAGGTTTCCTTTTTCGTAACATTGCTTGAAAGCCAGAATAGCTCTGTGAGAATGAGTGTACTCTAGCTGCTAGCAGGGAACATCAAATGGTTTGGCAAGTAGACAGGACACCAAGTAACTTGGGGAGTGGTCTTACATGCAGCAAGGACCTCAATGATGTCTTGCCTGCACAAGAAATTGAAGAGCATAACTATGAAACATGAAAACATAATAATGTGCAGCGGATGTTCTTCTAATGAAATATTTATTTCCAGGCTTGATGTTTGAATTAAAATACAGAGTAACACCTTTCCTTCTGTGCTGGAATCCCCCAAACACATGTTGCCATTTTGTCAGTTTTGCCTGTTATGAATAGTCTTCATCAGACATTCAGCCCTCTGCAGTTTTATGACAGATGTATGAATCAGGTGCATGTGTGCGTGCGTGTGCCTTCAAGTTGCCTGTCGACCTATGGCAACCCCTTGAATTTCATATGGCTTTCTTTGGCAAGGAATACTCAGAAGTGATTTTGCCAGTTTCTAAATGTTGCTTACTCTGCTTAATGTCTCTTGAACACATTTGCAAGCAGAGGAGTCAAGCTAAGCTTAGCATTTATTGCATGCATACGTAATAGCAATGAACTCTAGCCTATCCAGCAGCTATTGGATTCATTAAGCTCATTCCTCAACATGCTGTGTTTGCCTTGTGGAGTTCTCTACAAACAGCAGCCCTGTATCAGTGTCTCCACACACTAGGCTTACATTGGCCAGGAAAAGAAACAATAAGGGGCATAACATTGTTCTTGCTATCATAGAACAAGCCCATGGAGAAGTTCACCTCTTTCGCGTTATGCTCAGGGAGGAATATATGGATTTTTTTGGAAGCATGGTCTACAGTGTACTGTGAAATTATTGACACCTTCAAGGAAGGCACTGCAGAAATCATGGAGGTGAGGCATGAACTATTGGACACCATGTGCGCTGGTACTACATTCCCTACTGTCCTAGTCAACAGGTTGCAGGCCCAAGTGGCCACAGTGAAAAAGCCATCACCCAAACAGGGCAATAGTCAACAACTGCTTTTGCAGGAACCATGTGAGACTATGGTGCCATCCACATCCTCCTCAGGCCAGGATGGTATGTGTGGATGTCCGTGCATGGCAGCCAATGGAAAGCACCATTGAAGAAAACATCCGAAGCCAATGCAGTTTGCCAGAGAAAATGCGCAGCCACAAATGTGATACCAGAATAATGATCCAGCCCCAGGAAAGCAAGAGCCTCAGATCACTAGTTTAAAAATTATTATATGTAATATTTCAATTTTAATAAACACTCATGTTATATGTAATATTTCAAATGTTAGGCAGATTCATATAATATTTTGCATTTTAAATATAGAAAGATTACATGTTATATCTAATATTTCCAAAGTTTGAAATTTAGGAATGGTTATTTCCATGTGAATTGATTCAGCACCTTAAAGGGTGCGCGTAGTTGGATGCTTTGAAAACATGCACCTATAAAGTAACATGGGCATCTTGGCAGTGCACAATTATTTCATTTTAACAGTCATGGCTGCATTCCATGGTGTGCTGGGATTTGTGTTTTTTCAGGGCAAGTCATAGATACTAGGCTACCACATGGGAAAGCCATGGAGCCCTGTACCCTGGGAGAAGGAACCATGGTAGGTTTGCAGACACTCAGATATCAAGGAGGTTTGGTCAAATCTGGCCACTGTGGCTAATTGTGGGGTTTCTAATCTATAATACACCAAATTCCACAGTGCTCACTGCATTGCCGAGAGTCCCCACATTTGCCACCATATAAGGACTTCCTCCTTTCACTTTTTATAACATCAACTGTGGGGACCATCTAAATGACTTCAAGATCTCTATGAGGATTTAGGGAACTTCCCCACTATACTCAGTGCTACTATAACATACCCCTTTCAGATATGTAATGTTCAAGTAAGGCTGAAAATGTATAAAAATAAAACAATCATTTATTTACAGAAGCTAAACATAACAATAACACTTTTTAACATTGAAAACACCACACCACTCTCATCCTCCTCTCTAACTCAGACCCTTATAAAGTGTCCATTTATTTCTGGACCAGGCTGATTCTTGAGAAGAGTCTGGGAGCCACACAGCTCGGGAACCTAAGAGGGATGTTGAGGAGATGGTGGCCCTAGTACCACCCTTGAAAGTCTGGCAGGGAAAAAAAAAATCTCAGGGAGCCATGCAACCTGGCAGGGGCAACTTGCAGTGAAGTTACACAAGGCAGGCTTTAATTTAGAGACACAAACAAATGCACACATAGAGACAAGGTGTTATTTGACAAAAAGAGAAAGATCAATGGAACCAAAACAAAGTTAACTGAGGAGCTATACAGTTCATCAACCAAGCAGAAGGTTCCAATAAAAATGTTAGAGAGCATGCAAATAGCAACCTGCACTCATGGTAA
>CAOKZL010002314.1:0-213478 GCA_948472985.1 Iguana delicatissima | reverse complement strand
GGACACTGCTTTAGCAATGCAAAAGGGCAGGGGAATTAAGGATCTTTTACCCAATGTTTACGGGGTCAGGCTCAGTCAGAAATCACACAGAAAGGTCCAATGAATGACTTTATTGAATAGTAATAGTTTGCATTAACGCAAAGACGGACACACGCATCCAAGGGCTAATAGAAATAAAGAGTGGAAATAAGATAGAGGGATTGTTGAGGGATTCGCAGCTTGGGTGATACTGCACCTCTTCCTGAAATCCTTGGTCCGGGAAGCAGCGGTCGAACAGCAGCTCAACGAAGAGATGCTGAGGAGATCGCGCAGCTGTCAGGAGGGGGGACCGGTCAGTTGGTATGACCGGGAAGCATCATACTCCTTCTCCTTGCCTCGCCTTTCTCTCCTAACTAGCCCCAAAACAGGGACTATTTGTAGGAAAAAATTTACTTTGAAGGCAAATCCTCTCCCCATGAAAACAAACAGGGACAGAAAAGAAGAACAGCTCCACACCTGGCATTTCTCTGATATCGGAAGATAACAAGGTGTCATCCTAGTAACAGGATCTTCCTCCGCTTTGAGGCTGCGGTGTAGGTTTCTGGAGATGGATTTGATAAGGTTTTATTGCTTCCACTTTTACTCCCTTCAAGCGGACTCCTTAAAGGTTAAGGACCTTTTGTCCACCATGGGTTATCACAACATGAGGACTCCTGTGGCTACGTGACTGGAGATTTTACTGGCCTGATCTGGTTTGCTCGATTGTACGACCGTTATTGCCTACGTGCACATTTGGGTGAGCTCTCTGGTGGGTTAGATTAATTTTATATCAAAGTAGTAGACTCCAGGACGGAGTTTACCAAGGGAGCAACACAGTCCAACCCCATTCTGCCATGCAGGAATATACCATAAAAGCATTTTCGAAAGCTGAAGGCTCTGTTTAAAAATCTCCAAAGAGGGAAACTCCACCCTGCTCCAAGGCAGCAGGGTATTCCACTGTTGAACTGCTCTTGCCATGAGGAGGTTCCTCGTAATATTTAGGTGAACTCTCTTTTCCTGAAGGTTGAAGTCATTGTTCTGTGTCCTAGTCTCTGGAGCAACAGAAAAGAAGCTTGCCCCATCTTCCATATGACATCCCTTTAAATGTTTAAACATAGCTATAGCTCATGCAACTATTTAACTTTCTCTTCTCTGGGCTGAACGTACCCAGCTCCCTAACCCTCTCTTCACAGGGTTTCATGGTCTCCAGGCCTTCTACATTTTGGTCATCCTCCTCTGGACACATTCCAGCTTGTGAACATCCTTCTTGAATTGTGGTGGTGCCAAGAACTGCACACAGGATTCCGAGTGGGGTCTGACCAAAGCAGAATAGAGTGTACAGGGCAAATTATAGGCCATTTCCGCACTAGCCTGTTATAGCGCGATGATTCCACTTTCACATCCTCTGGAATCCTGGGGTTTGCAGTTTCGGGAGGGGCCGGCCGGCCGCTCCCGAAACTGCAAACCCCAGGATTCCAGAGGATGTTGAAAGTGGAATCATCGCGCTATAACAGGCTAGTGCGGAAATGGCCATACAGAAGAAGAAGATCCCAAAGGTAAGTGGGACCCAAATCACGTAAGATTTTAGAGGCTGCAAAGAATGCTTCAGCACCTTGGGTCCAGCACCAATCAGAGAGCTCCTTAAAACCTAGAATGGTTCTGCCGCCCCGCTGACTTGGAAGCTAGCAACCATTGTTCAACCTTGTTGTATAGGAAAATTCCACCCTGGATCTAATTTATTTTACCATTCATTCTGTTAGCATGGGCTGAATCAATGCTGGGCCTTGCATATCACTTGAGAATAATTAAGCATTTCTATAGGATCGTTGGTGCCAACACCCCTTTCCAGGGAAGTTGGGGGTGATGGGGAGGGAGAGGGCACAGAAAAAGCATCAAAACACGACTCTTTACATTTTCCAAAGAATATAAATAATTACTCAACCTCTGGAGACCAAGAACTGCAGCTTTCATTAATATGAAAGATCCCTCCCCCACTTCTCTCCCTTAAATCCCAAATGTTATGTTAATTCAAACCCAAAGCATAGATTTTAATTGCAGGCAAGTCAAGATGTGCTCCCCAAAGCAGCTTTTTAACTGCATGCCTTGGTACAGACTTTTTTTTCCTCCCCTTAATTACACGGTGTAGCTGTGCTGATTTAAGATGTTCCCTGTGTTTGCATATTAAGCGACTAAAAAGGGGACAGTGTTCAATTTGAGGCAGGCCAGAGTTAAATGATATGCAGGTTTGCTCACTGGTACTTAAGGCAGCTGTGTGTGTGTCCTTCCTCACTCCTCCCCAAATGATGGAGACTCGATGCTGAAAGTATTAGACTAGAGCATGGGGGGCAACCACAGCAGGTCTGAGGGCCACTTAAAAATGCCCTGCGACTGTCCAGGGGCTACATGGCATATTGAAAATGCCGGGAGTCCACTTGTGGTTCTCAAAGATAGATGTATTTAGGTATGAAACCGTACAGAGGGGCTTTGCAACTCAGGTTGCCAGATTTCGAGGTTTGGCCCTGAGTCCCTAGTTTTTAGGAGGGTGCAAATTTTCCAGTCTTAGGTTCATTTCCAGGCAAGAAGAAAAGACTTTGTGCAGATCTTCAGCTCATATGGTAGGGTGGCAGATTGCTACAAATGTCCAAGGCTCAATTGATTTGCGGCTGCAACTTACAAAGACTTTCTGGGGCCGGGGAGGTCTATGTAGTTGCAGTTTCACCTCTACATTCATGGGTTTGACCTTTCATGGATTTGATTATTTGCAAGTTTTTGCAACCCTTGCGCTCTCACCTCAGGTGCTTCTTTTCCAGGGGAACTTTCCCTCTTGGCGGCTCCAATCAGACCATGCAGTCTTTTAAAAACCTGCCTCTGCCTCTGTATAGACCGCTTTTCAGCTCGAGTAGGTAAAATCGCATGTACCGATCATGAGGATATAAAATACCTACTATATAGGATATTGGCTCTCAGCCCACAGTAACGTTTTACTGCCTGGGTGTGTGTTTTTGTGTGATGTTTTTGTGCTGACCTCGCATCACACTTTTATTTATTTATTTATTTGAGCCCTTCTATCCTGCCTTTTTGCCCCGGACCTCAAGGGAAACATACAATATGGAGAACTAAAAACATTTCCAGAGTACAAACATAAATAATTTGAAGAAGTTAAGAATGCTTTAAGCACAGTGACAGCTAAAACCACTTTGAAAGCGATGGCCAGAATCCTGTTGAGATGTTGTACGCTCAAAAGTGGACTGATGTCTAAAAGAGATATAATTGCAAAGCTGTGCAAGGCCTGTATTCAGTAGAGTGCTGTTAGAGACTGATGTGCTAAGTGATCGAAGTGAATCGGGACCTAATAGGCTCCAGTCCCCAATGCAAATTGGATCCACTCCAATTTGCATTGGGGACTCTTGCATGCACTCCTTGTGTGCACTGGACACTCTTGCTAGTCTCCCATTGTGCATCTCTGTAATTCAGGCAATGGAGAGCCGAGCTAGTCAAAGGCCGTTCAGCAGACAAACTGAGACAGCTTGGCAGTTCAGTGGAGCTTGCCTGTTCAGGGTGGAATAGAAGCATAGTCAAGAGTCGGTCCAAGAGTTCAAGAATCCAGCAGGCAGCAAGGTCAGATTGTTCAGAGGTCAGAGAATTCAAGCAGACAGTAAGCAGGGAATCCATTGTACACAAAGGCAGGGGCCTGCAAATACACAGGTTGTTTCTGGTGTTGGGCCACCACCCTCTGCCTTCCTTACAAAGGCTGGAGCCAGCCGGCTCTCATTCCAGCCAGACTAGCTTCTGGTGTGCTTGTGTCTGCTTGTCTTTCTTGGAGGCCACCTGGAGAAGATGACTTCTGGCCCATGACAGTAACTAGCTTTCTTAGTGCCTCTACTACTTAGACCATTTCCACACGAGACTGTTATAGCGCTATGATTCCACTTTCAACATCCTATGGAATCCTGGGGTTTGCAGTTTCAGGAGGGGCTGGTCGACCTCTCCCTAAACTGCAAACCCCAGGATTCCATAGGATGTTGAAAGTGGAATCATAGCACTATAACAGTCTCGTGCAGAAATGGCCTTAGTTAAGTACATGCAAATTTACATTGAGTGAAAGGTCATATAGGATTCTGGCCAACAATTATCACCCCTGTAAAAGCTGCAGCAATTAAAAAAAAATGTACGTATATACTTTGGGATGAATTAGTCTCTTAAGGTTTTTCTACAAAGCCATGGTTTAGCTGGGTGCCATAAAGAAATTGGCCTTGGCACCACCCAGATCTCCAAGGGGAGGGCATTCCACAGTTGGGGTGCCACAGCTGAGAATACCCTTCTCATGTCCTCCCACTTCATATTCTCCCCACTGGTGGGATGCAGAGGAGAGACCCTCCTGCAGAGCTCAATTCTTGTTGCTGTGTGCCTTCAAATGGTTTCCAATTTATAGTGACCCTAAAATTAACCTATCTCAGGATTTTCTCAGCAAGAAATTTTTCAGAGGGAGTTTGCCAGGAACACCCTATGACTCTGATCAGTGACCAAGGCAGGAGCTGTGCCCAGGAGCCAGCCAGCTGCTTTTCCTCACCCAGGACAGAAGTACTGCACAACCAGGAAGGGAATACCTCTTTGTGCAACATGCAAGAAAGTGTTTTCACTGCCAGCACATGCTACAAACAAGGCCTGTCAAAGTTCTACTTACCGTGTGCCACTCTTCAAGACCTCTAGAGTACTTCCTGGAAGGAAGAGGAGTTACTTTTTTTAAAAAAACCTACAGTTCCCAGGATTCTTCAGCCAGTGTGGACACCGACTGGAGGATTCTGAGAGTTACAATATTGCTGTGTGCCTTCAGATCATTTCCAACCTATGGTACACCTAAGGCAAACCTTTCTCAGGAGGTTGTTCAGAGGGCGTTTGCCTTTACCTTCCTCTGAGGCTGAGAGAGTGTGACTTGCCCAAAGTCACCTGGTGCATTTCAGTGTCTGAGTGGGGATTCAAACCCTGGTCTCCTACCATCCTAACTGGACAATCAAACCACTAAACCACATTGTCTGTCAAGTCTCTAGCAAGTACATATACGGAGAGGCATTCTCTTAAGTATCCAGGTCCCAAGATGTTTAGGGCTTTAAACTGTGTCAGGTTTCTCCACGGGGACATGAGCATGCAGAGGCTCACACATGTGTTCTAGAAGGAGGCTGAGCATTAAAGCATCACCTTGGGAAAATGCATTGTGTTCCTGTGAATCCAGCTGAGGCAGCTGTGACAGTTCCTGGATGCTAGGAATCAGCAACATCTTTTGACATTGCAACGACAACTCAGGAATTGTTTGTGGCAGGTTGTTGAGTGGCAGAGGGAAACTATGGCCATTTCCGCACTAGACCGTTACAGTGCTATTATTCCACTTTCAACATCCTATGAAATCCTGGAAGCCTCAAAGCCCCCCCCCAAACTGCAAACCCCAGGATTCCATAGGATGTTGAAAGTGAAATAATAGCACTATAACAGTCTAGTGCAGAAATGGCCTATGCCTTGGGATTTCCCCCATTAGCCTTAAGACATTTTAGACTAGCAACTGGATAGAGAAGGTCATTTAATTTCATCACACGCGCGCGCGCACACACAAACACAAACTGATCCTTTCTCAGCACATCTGAGACATTATTTGGAGCGTAGTCACCTTATCAGGTGTGGTAAATGTTCTCTATCACAGCCTCCTCTTTATCAACGTTTATTCCAGAATATATATATACACATATACATATACAAAAATGCGCACATGTCAGAGGATTTTTTTTTAACAACACTGTCTCTTTGCTTAGTCTGGTGCTCACATATCGCCACCTTGGGCAATGGAGGCTGCCCTGGGGCGTTCATTTTTTAACCTTGCCGAAGGGAGAAAAAGACTGAATCTGGAGAGGAGAATGTTTGGGGCGTGTGTGGATTGTGTGTTTTTAAAATACAAATCTGGTGGTTCAATCTGCTTTTTTTCTGAAGCAAAGGCTGGATTTTGTGCTTTTCCTTTGCATGTTGATTTCCAGGCACGAATGTCAAAAGCCTGAGAAATGCAAATATACACAGAGAGGGTTTTTTAAAGAGTTTTAAAAAAGTCTATATTATAGACTCAGTACAATCCTCCCTTCACATTTGTGGGTTTGGCCTTTGCGAATTTGATTATTCATGAGGTACATGTGTCCCTTCCCCCTCCCACATCCTCTTGCCTTTTGCCCGGGCTCAGAGAAGGAAGGCCCACACGCCAGGGCAAAGGGCAAGGGCATGGTGGGAGGGGGCATGCCATCTTATATGACCAAGGGGGAAGACATTATGTGATCCAGGCCAGAAGAAAAAGCTGGTGGAAACCATACACTGAAGAGCTATATAAAATACACTAGCGTATATACTTGGTGTTGCCCCGGATTTTATTTTCTCGTAGGTAATACTTGTTAGAAAGATGTGAGATCCCGTGTCTCTAATTCCCCAAACTGTCTTGTCCAGTGCCTGTAACTTTTCCCCATGTTCCCCAATCCAATCTGTATTCAGAGTATCCAATCTGTATTCAGATTTATTAATGTAGAGAGGTTGGGTTCCTGAGGGAATACACTGCCCTCCTCCTTGCTGCTAGGCCTCATCTCCATAGCAAGTGGCCTATTCAAGACAGGCACATGTGACTGAGGCCCAAGAGCTCTCTGGCTGAGAATTCTGAAGGCCCCTCCCCAAGCTGCAAACCCCAGGATTCCATAGAATCTTCTCAGGCGGTCAATCATATGAGATCTTCGGCTGACACAGCCAATCATATGAGGCCTTTGCCTGCAGCCAATCATATAAGATCTTCACCTAACACAGACGAACAAACTTCGACTTTTATATATTAGATGAAATGATGGCAGATTCCTTCAAGGAAGAACCATTTCAAGATGAACTCACAGTTTTAAAAGGTGAAATGGCAATAGCTGTCAAAGCACTTGGGAGAAATAAATCACTAAGAACAGAATGCTTACCCATAGAGCTGTTTCAAGCTGTAGAGACAAAATCTACTCAAATTCTAACAAAAAAATTTCCAACAAATATGGAAAATGAATCAATGGCCCCCACACTGAAAACATTCAATATATATTCCAGTCTTCAAGAACAGGGATACCAGGGATTGTAGTAACCACTGGACTATTGCACTGATGTCCCATGCAAGCAAAGTGATACTCAAGATTTTACAGCAAAGGCTTTTAGAAGTACGGAGGAAGAAATGCTAGATGTTCATGTTGCTTTCGGAAAAGGAAGAGACACTAGGGATCATGTTGGATGCAAATGCTGGATAATGGAATGCACTGAACAATTTCAGAAGAAAACCAACCTGTGCTTTATAGATTACAGCAAAGCCTTTGACTGGGTAGACCATGAGAAATTATGGTCTGTTCTAAAAAAATGGGAGTGCCACAACAAGCGTGTAACCTATACTCTGAACAAAAGGCAGTGAAGACACAATATAGAGAAACAGAATGGTTTCCCATTGCCAAGGTGGTCTAATAAAGCTGCATTATATCACTCCATCCAATTAATTTATATGCAGAACATATACAGAAAGCAGGATTAGAATCTGAGGAAGCAAGCATGAAAATTGGGAGAAGGAACATCGAAAATTAAAGATATGCAGATTACATCATATTACTTGCAGAAGATGGTAGAGGCTTGCAATGACTATTGAAGAAAGTCGAGGAAGAAAGTACAAAGGCAGGGCTATAGCTGAACATAAAGAAAACAAAAATAATGACCTCAGATGATTTACATCACTTTAAAAAATATGATGAAGAGTCTAAAATAGTTAAAAGGTTTTCCATACCTTGTCTCAGTCTGAATCAGAATGGGAGCTGCTGTCAAGAAATCAGAAGAAGACTAAGGCCATTTCTACACTACATTGTTATAGTGCTGTTATTCCATTTTCAACCTCTTATGGAATCCTGGGGTTTGGAGTTTAAGGAGGCTGAGAATTGAGAATTCTCAGCCAGAGAGCTTTTGGTCTCAGGAAACTACAAACCCCAGAATTCCACAAGATGTTGAAAGTGGAATAATAGCACTATAACAGTGTATGGCGGAAATGGCCTAAGATTTGGAAGGACACCCCAAAAGGAACTAAATGACATCCTCAAATATAAATAGATATCATTAAATTCCCAGAGTTGGAATCATCCAGGCCAAGGTATGTCCAATTTCTATGTACGGTTATGAAGCTGGACAGTGAAGGAAGTTGACAGGAGGAGGTTCAACTCATTTGAAATGTGATGCTGGAGGAGAGTTCTATGGACATGATGGACAGCTAAGAAGATAAATGAATGTGTCCTAGAGCAAGTCAAATCTGAACTCTCTCTAGAAGTGAAGGTGACTCAAGTAAGGCTGTTGTACTTTGGACATATCATGATATGGTGTGACTTGTTGGAGAAGAAGATCATGCTTGGTAAAATGGGAGGCAGAAGGAAAAGAGGAAGACAGTGCTGCAGGAAGACTGATTCCATCATGGAAGCTACAACTAGCTAGAGTTTGCAAGATTTGAGTAGGGCAGTTGATGACTGAGGTTTTTGACCCATCCATAGGGTTAGCCTAGGTCAAAGTCAGCTTTATGGAAATTACAACCAAGTAATGGGAAATCCATTCTCAACTATATCTGTTGTCATGAGTTTCTCCTTCTCCTGGTTGGGACTCTGTCCTGGGACGGTTCACGATGTGATGCGGCAGCCAAGAAAGCCAACGCAATTCTTGGTTGCATCAATAGGAGTATGGTGTCTAGATCAAGGGAGGTAATGGTACCACTCTATTCTGCTTTGGCTAGACCTCATTTGAAATACTGTGTCCAGTTCTGGGGACCTCAATCCAAGAAGGATATTGACAAGCTGGAATGGGTCCAGAGGAGGGCGAGCAAAACAGTGGAGGGTCTGGAAGCATGAAGCCCTATGAGGAGCAGCTTAGGGGGCTGGGTCTGTTTAGTCTGCAGAAGAGGAGGTTAAGAGGGGACATGATAGCTATTTTTAAATATTTGAAGGAATGTCATGTCGAGGAGGGAGTGGGCTTGTTTTCTGCTGCTACAGAAACTAGGACAAGGAGCAATGGATTCAAGCTACAGGAAAGGAGATACCACCTGAACCTCAGGAAGAATTTCAAGGTCAGAGCTGTCCAGCAGTGGTATCCGCTGCCTGGGAGTGTGATGGAGTCTCCTTCTTTGGAGGTTTTTAAGCAGAGGCTGGATGGCCATCTGTTGGGAATGCTTTGATGGGTGTTCCTACATAGCAGGAAGTTGGACTGGGTGGCCCCTGGGGTCTCTTGCAACTCTATGAATCTAGGATTCGATTCTATCAGGAATACCTTTTGTGTATCCTATTAACTAGACTGTGTGACTCAGGAAAGTTCCTAGGGTCATTGGTCATATAAAGACTCCCACCCCCACCTTCTCAGTCTCTGCCATTCTGAGTCTGCGCCTTCCTCTGCTTACTTCTCTTCCTGTCCTCTCCTTCAGCCATGCTTCTCTTCTTCATCAACAATATGGTGTGTTGAGAATGAAGCCCTTACCTTTATGCAATCTCTTCATTATCTAGTTAGGATGTAGACTCTCCAAGCATATTTGAATGGAAAAGCCATTAGTAAACTTTTGTCTAAGTTTGTAACCTGAAACTGCCTGCCTTGTTTAGGTGGAATCAGTTTTCAGTTCAGGGAGGCGAGGTGAGACTGTGGCATGCTTAGCTGATGTTCTTCTAAAAGTAGGCTGATTCCTAATAGTTTTAGCTTTCATATTTTTCCCCAGAGGGTAAGCCCCCCTGGGAAACACTAGTTCCCAACAGTATTTTTGACTTATTTCTTACCATTGTTCCAGCAAAAAAGACAGATGGGGGATTTAAAAAAATCCATTAGCCTCCCCTTGCAAAAAGCTGCCCATTGATTTGCTGATGGCCATTTACCATGACAAAGTGCTAAAATGCCATCAGGAAGATAGGAAGAGGTGTTTCAAGGAGCTTGGATTTCAAAGCTGTGTCTCATGGCCACTGTCAAATCTTGGGAGAATTGGCAATTTATGAAAAACTGGGTGCTGACATTTGCTCTTTGGGAGGCAGGGAGAAGAGATGAGGATTCTGGGACTCTGGCATGAAGGAAAGTCCTTTCTCTGGCTAGCTGGATCTTCTGCTTGCCATTGTCATCACAAAGTGAATCGATAATGCTCTTCCATCTTCGCATCCTTGCTTGCGTGCTCTGGAAGTCTATTTGTACTACTTTGGGCTCTTCCAAACAGGTCAAATGAACTGGGAGGTTAAAAGTATTTGTTTTTGTGGTTCATGGGTTTTGGTAAAATGCTCAAATGATGTTTCTGTTACCCAGACCTGGGATGGAAAAGCAACTCATTTGAAATGTGGTGCTGGAGGAGAGTTCTGCAGATACCATCAGCTGCAGTAAAGACAAGGAAGTGAGACCAAGAGCAAATCAACCCTGAACTCCTTCTAGAAACCATGATGACTAAACTGAGCCTGTTTGGACATATTGGAGGAAGCCATCACTCCCTAGAAAAAGACAATAATGCTCAGTAAGGTAGAAGATAGCAGGAAAAGAGGAGGACCACATTACAGGTGGATAGATTTTATCAAGGAAGACAAGTCCTGGGGGAGGTGTGGCTGGATAGCAGTTGCAGATCTGCAACTGGTTGGCACTGGGGTTGACAGGCATGCCCTGCCCGGCCTGCAGCAGGCTGGTGTCCATCATGTCTCCAGGTTCTTGCTTTGGTATGGCCACCGGGTGCCCTTGCCCGGCTGTTGCATGCCCAGGCAGGAATTGCCAATGCAATTCTCAGCTGCATCAACAGGAGTATGGTGTCTAGATCGAGGGAGGTACTGGTACCACTCTACTCTGCTTTGGTTAGACCTCATCTTGAATACTGTGTCCAGTTCTGGGCACCCCAATTCAAGAAGGACATGGTCAAGCTGGAGCCAGTCCAGAGAAGGGTGACCAAAATGGTGAGAGGCCTGGAAGCCATGCCCTATCAGGATAGACTTAGAGAGCTGGGTATGTTTAGTCTGCAGAAGAGAAGGTTAAGAGGGGACATGATAGCCATGTTTAAATGTTTGAAGGGATGCCATGTAGAGGAAGGAGAGGGCTTGTTTTCTGCTGCTCCAGAGACCAGGACAAGGAGCAATGGACTCAAGCTGCAGGAAAGGGGATTCCACCTGAACCTCAGGAAGAACTTCCTGACGGTCAGGGCTGTCCGGCAGTGGAATCTGCTGCCTCGGAGTGTAGTGGAGTCTCCTTCCTTGGAGGTTTTTAAGCAGAGGCTGGATGGCCATCTGTCAGGAATACTTTGAGGATGTTCCTGCATAGCAAGGGGTTGGACTGGATGGCCCGTGTAGTCTCTTCCAACTCTACATTTCTATGGTTCTATGATTCTACGTGTGAAAGGGATCTAGGAGTCTTGGTAGATCACAAGCTGAACATGAGTCAGCAGGGTGATGGGGCGGCCAAGAAAGCCAATGCAATTCTTGGCTGCATCAATAAGAGTATGGTGTCTAGATCGAGGGAGCTAATGGTACCACTCTATTCTGCACTGGTTAGGCCTCATTTGGAATACTGTGTCCAGTTCTGGGCACCTCAGTTCAAGAAGGATGTCGACAAGCTGGAAAGTGTCCAGAGGAGGGGGACCAAAATGGTGAAGGGTCTGGAAGCCATAAAGCCCTATGAGAAGCAGCTTAGGAAACTGAGTCTGTTTAGTCTGCAGAAGAGAAGGTTAAGAGGGGACATGATTGCCATGTTTAAATATTTGAAGGGTAAATTAACATGTCAAATCTAGGTTAAAAAAGGGATAATGAAAAGGAATGACTTTGAAGCAAGCAGTATGGAAAATATTTGTGGAAAAAGCTTTAACAAAAGAGAGAAGTGTCACACCTCCACAAGAAGAATTACAGTTTTGGAAAGCAGAGTAAGCTGAAATATAATTGGCCCTGGGAAGGGGTTCACATTTAGGCTTAGGGTTTATGGTTAATAACAGGATCATATATAGTATTAGCAATAGGTTAAATAGAGTTGAAAAGAATAGATTTAAGAATGAAATTACTATAGCAATAATGAGTACAAGGAGAATGAGATTTAGATACATGAAGTAAAAATATATAATCAATATAATATATAATATGTTGACTAAGTATATGATGATAAAGGACCTGGAGAGAAATAGTAATGTAAGCTATGTCTGTTGTAATTTTTCTCTTTTTCACATTTATGTTATTCATATGGTGTTTATGTTTTATTCTGTTACGTATTGTTCCTTTTTTATTTATTATAATAAAAATAAAAATAAAAAAATAAATATGTGAAGGGATGCCATGTAGAGGAGGCAGTGGGCTTGTTTTCTGCTGCTCCAGAGACTAGGACAAGGAGCAATGGATTCAAGCTGCAGGAAAGGAGATTCCACTTGAACCTCAGGAAGAACTTCCTGATGGTCAGGGCTGTCCAGCAGTGGAATATGCTGCCTGGGAGTGTGGTGGAGTCCCCTTTTTTGTGGGTTTTTAAGGATTCTTGCATAGCAGGGGATTAGACTGGATGGCTCCTGGGCTGTCTTCCAACTCTATGATTCTATGGTTCCTTGAATCTGCAAGACCTGAGCAGGGCAGTAGAGGACTGGGGATTTTGACTTGAGACTAACTGAATGGATTCAAACCAATGTAAACTTTCCCGGGGGGTAAATGTGGCATAGTGTCTATAAGTTTGGGACTGAGACTTCGGAGCATTAAATTTCATTTTTGTAAGCTGCTTTGAGTCCCTTGTTTGGAGAAAGGAAGGGTGTTAAATAAATAGTCTCCATCTCTCACCCGAAGTCACGAAATTCACATCCTTTCTCAGGCCATTTCCGCATGAGACTGTTATAGCACTATGATTCCACTTTCAACATCCTATGGAATCCTGGGGTTTGCAGTTTCGGGAGGGGCCGAAGTGGAATCATAGCGCTATAACAGTCTCGTGCAGAAATGGCCTCAGCCTGCCCTCCCCAACAGGCTTGTTAGTAGGATAAAGTATGGAGAAAGACAGCCAAGCATCTCATCTTGAGGAAAGGAAGGATATAAAAAAAATAGCTAATGAATTAATTAAATTAATTAAATTAAATTAATTAATTAAATTAATAAATAGTTCTCTTCCTGCTGGTGGCTGGTTGTCCCCATGTTTGTGGGCTCTTCTGGCTTTTGTCCAACCTGTTACCCCAAAACCATGGGACCCCGTGAGGCCCTATATCAGAACCTGCAATTGAAGGGGAACCTGCAATTAAAATGGGGAATTAATTAATTCAAATTAAGACGGCCTGCGAGACAGGGGTTACTTTTGGATCTTTCCACCTATGTTTATGAGGAATTGCTAAAGAGACCAGTCAGAAAACTTATAGTGCAATTTAAATGTGTTTTATTTGGGGAAAATATACATACACACATACAAATAGACACACACACACACATAAGCGACCACACAAGGCTTAACTGAAAAGGAAGAGGGGGAGATTAGAGGAATAGAAAGGAGCTTAGGGTATGTTTACCATCCAGAGAGAAGTAGGAAACGGTGATGTGGCTGGGACTGATGGCCAAACAAAACGACAAGGAGGACCCCTGAAATTGAAGTGTTGTAAGAAGGACCCAAAATCAGGGTCCCTTTATTTGCTCTTGAGGCGTGACTTTCTGCTTGGACGATGGCCAAAAGGTGACAGGATAGATTAATAGTTATTAATGTCTGAAGGAAACAGTTGATGAGTTTTAACATATGGATGGCAAAAGATTTTGATGCCTGCCTGATTGTGAGGGTGATACAAATATGGATTTGTTTAAAATCTTCCTGTTTTCCTGAACCAGCAAGCAAAAGCTCTTTCTTTTACAGTTTGCAGCAAATAGGTGCCAAATTAAATTGGTAGCTGGTTTTATGGCTTTGTCTTCTATAGGATATGCAAACCACAGGGGTTTTTGCTTTTTCTCAGCGATGGCTCATTTCTTATAGAAAGAGCCACTAAGTCAGATTTTCCTGGTAAACCTATGACCTAGGGTCATGGCGGGCTCATCTCTCACCTGTTTCCAGCCAGAATTCCTTTCACATGGCCCTTACCAATCATTGTATCTGATTTCTATTTTATGCCAATTAAACATATCTGCCAATTAATATATCTTGCCAATAAAACCATATCAGAGCAGTGGAGTTACAAACCTTTAGAGGAATGATCCAAGGTATTGAATCTGTTGTTTGTTAGAGTTCCACACTGTGACTGACATCTTTAGGGTTTCAGACTAAACCTCAGAGCAGATCCACTGCTCAAACAACGCAGAAGTCCCGAGTCTCCATTGCCAAAACCTGATGGTCATTTAGGTTGCTGTGTTCTACCGATAAATAGATGCACATGGGCACTATGTATTTTATGCAACTGATTTCATATGCCGCAGCTGACACATGAGGCTTTTGGAGAAGATGGTAAGAGACAAATTCAGAATTCTATATTTAGACCACAAAAACCAAATATACAAAAATAGAATGGGAGATACTTCACTTTGCTGTAATACATGTGAAAAGGATCTTAAGGTTATTCTTGATCTTAAGTTGAAGACAAGCCAGAAGTGTGATGCTGCAGCAAAGAAAGCAAATTATGGTTTAGTCTGCATTAATAGAACTATAATTTCCAAGTCAAGGGAAGTAATAGTCTCACTCTATTTTGCACTGATCAGGCTTTATCTTGAACACCATGTTCAGTTCTGGTCATCTCATTTTAAGAAGGAAATAGAGGACTTAGAGCGGGTTCAGAGAAGGACAACAAGGATGATAAGAAGTATGGAGAACAAAACATAAAAAGAAAGGTGAAGCGAGTTGAGCATGTTCAGGCTGGTGAAGACTGAGGGGTAATATGGTTGCACAATTTAAATTTCTCAAGTGCTATTGAAGACAGGGCAGTCGAGGTTTATTCTCTTCTCCCCCAGAGAGTAGGACCAGGTATAACCTTTTTAAGTTATGAGAGGGTAGATATTGATTAAACATTAGAAAGGACTTGATGGTAAGAGCAGTTTGACAATAGAACCAGTTCACTAGAGAGGCTGTGGGATCTCTGGACTTCCTCAGAAAGAGGTCCATATAATTATAGACTGTAAGAGTTGGAAGGAACCACAAATTCCATCTAGTCATGCAGAAATACAAAACTAAAGCGCTCCTGAAGCATGCCCACCCAATCTGATTAAAGACCTTCAAAGATAGAAAATCCACCACTATCCAAGGCAAACCATTCCACTATCAAACCGCAATAAGAGTAAAAAAAACAAGAGTGTTTCATAATGTTGAGGTCTTTCTTGCATTTTGAGCCCATTGGTTCATGTTCGAGTCTCTGGAGCAGCAGAAAACAAGTTTGCTCCATCTTCTACATGACATGCCTTCAGAGATTTGAAATGGCTATCATGTCACCTTGTTACCCTAAGAGGTGGGGGATGTTGGGGTCCACTCTTAATGTCACTGTCTCCTTAGAATTTGGGGGAATTATAGCTCAAAGGAGGCCTGTGAAAAGAAGGTAATGGCAGGATCTTTTCACCTGTGTGTTCCAGTACTAACTGTAGAGAGGACTTAAGTTAAAGTTAAGAAAATATTTTATTTGAGTTGACAAACACACAAAACATCAGACACTCTTAAGAACCACACAAGGCTATTGAAAAGTGAGGGGAGAAAGGTTGGATAGAGAGAGATTGGGTGGAAAGGGTGATAGTTACCAGCCCTGAAGAAGGGGTCATGGCAGAATGGCTCAGACAGCATCTGAGGGTAGCATGGAGAAACGGCAGTCTGGGGCACTAGGTCCAACATACTATATCCAACATACTACAAATGGCTAGGGTCGAAGCTAGGGTTTTTATGGCCTATTTCACACCCTGAAGGGGTGCATTGACAAAGCTGTAATGGCTTACCCACAGGACTAACAAAGGGGCCCAGAATGGGCTGCTTGCTTTAACTCTGAAGTGACAAAACATTGATGGGACTCATAGCAATCTCTTAATATCTGGTCAGGATGTATAGGGAAGATTTCCATAGGGTAAAGTTGAGTGGTGTCTCTGATTGTTCACCAATCTGGGCAGTTCCTCTTTCGTCGTATTCAGAAATGCAGGAAGCCTGGAGTGGTAAAAGGAAGAGCCCAAACCCATTAGCGTTGGGTTTTCTCACCTAATCCTCTCTGGACCTGAACACATCTCAGGTCAGCTTGACCCCAAAATATGTCTCTGGTCTGCATGACTTCAGTCATGTTTTCCAGTCATTGATAAAGCCAATTTATGAAAATTGCATATCTTGTAGACAGGGTGGTAGGGCATTATAACAACCTTTGAATCTTCTCCAGGCTAACCATATCCAGTGCCATAAGCCATCACTCATGGTGGTTGGTTTGTAGACCTTTGATCATCTTGGTCATCCTTCAATGGACACATTCTAGTTTATCAGTATCCTTCTTGCACTATGGTGCCCAGAATTGGACACCATATTCCAGGTGTGGCCTGACTAAAGCAGAATAGAATGGCACTAATATTCCCCTTGATCTGGATCCTGTGCTTCTGCTGATGTAGCCCGGAATTGCACAATGGACCAATACATATTCAATTCAAGGTTGCAGAAGTGGAGTTGGCCATGTGGCACTATTGGGTCTGCCCATGCACTTGTTGGTTGACAGCTTCCTATTGAGGGTGTTCCTGCCCAGTGATTCCCAAACCTTAGTCCTCCAGATGTTTTGGACTTTAACTCCCAGAAATCCCAGCTGCCTTGGCCATTGATCAGTGATTCAGTGATTCAGCTTGTGGAAGAATAAGGCCCTTTTTGCACGGCATTTTCCATACGAAAGAGGGCCTGGAGTGTCGCATGATTGCGAGGAGCAATCTGCACGATGCACTCACAATCGTGTGATGCTCCACGTGCCGGCAGGCTCCAATCACACCTTTTCATTTTCGGCTGGAAGCCAAAAATGGTGCACGATTGCACATTGCTCCTGGGCCCTGTGCGCACTTACCTGGCGTGTGGAGCCTCTGGAGCCATGCCAGTCGCACTTCCTGCCCCAGCGCAGCCTGGGAAAGTCCCAGGCTGCACTGCAGAAGGAAGAGGTGGGCCTCTTGCGTGAACAGGCAGCTTGTGCGGAGCCGAAGGACCCCAGACGCGAAAGCCTCTCGCCGGAGGCTACTCGCACAATCCCTGCATCCCAGCACAAGAAGAAGGTAAGGTGTGGAAAAAGCCTAGAAATCTGGGAAACTCTGCTCTAGCTGGAGCTCCTGCACTGAGTGGAGGGCTAGATTTGATGGCCCATCGGGGCTTCTTCTTCCATGATTCTACGATTCCATCACCAGTTTCCTTTCACGTGTGTAAGCAGAGATCTGAGACCTCTTTGTTTGCAGTTCAATGCATGATGCACTGTTACTGAATAAACGCAGACATTGCTCAGTAGTTGGAAAAAACCCTCATGGCTGCAGAGAGGCAGTGAGCTTTGTGAAAGGCAGATGCAGTGTGTATAAGTTCAAGGGCATCAGAAATACTTAGGAGAGTTTCTGATTTCATCTGTGGCATTTGTATCTTTGACCCTCTGTGCATAATAGTGCATGCCAGTTGCTCACTGCAGAAGTGGAGATAATTGCTGTTGGACACTGCTTCTCCCTCCCACTGCACACACTGGATTCTATCAGCAGTCTAGTCACAACCTCACAGGCCTAACTTCGTTCGGCAGGCAGCTCTCTGGCTGCAGCCTGTCCGCCGTCTTTGCTGGAGGCAGTGCACGCACTCAGAAAGTCAGGGGGCTATGTGCCGAAGGAGAAGCAAATGCTGCCAGCTAGTGGCACCCGGTTCTCTCCTTTGATAGGCGATTGAATGACAGATTATGGAGGCAGGCAGCTATCAGCTTCTACACAGTCTCCAGCTGGGCAAGAGGGTTTTGGTCTTTTCCAGTGTGCCAATGGCAAAATGGTTTGTGTGACCCTCTCCCAAAATCTCATGGCACATGTTTATCTGGGAACAAGAGGGAATAGAGGTCAGTATTCTACAGCAGCTGCTTAGTTAAGTATATGGTTGGTCCTCCACATTCATTGGTTTCACTTTTGCAGATTTGATGATCTGCAGATTTGATTAGTATGTTATCTTTAGGAATCTCTACTCCTCCAACTTGAAGTTGACCATAGAGTCACACTGGAGGACCTAGAGATTCCAGAGAAGTGTTCTCTCAGGTTAAAAAAAAAAAAAGCTTTCACAATTTTTATTTATATACAAGGTTTTTCTACTTTTGTGGGGGTCTTGCTCCCCTAACCCCCACAAAAGTGGAGGGCCCATTATTGGCTCCAAGACTGTTTTAAATGTCCTAAACTCACAAACTTCGGGGGTTTTTACACTCTAAAGGCCCCATGCTTTCTAGGAGACATGCAGCCAGTTGTACAATGTTTTTGACAACCCTGAGTTGTGTTAGGACCCAGCAGGGTGAAGTCTTTTTTTCAAAACTGGAACTGACAGAGCACATGCTGGATGTGTCAATGAGGATCAGCCAGTGTTTGGAAAGGTTACCTTTTCAAAGGACTACAGTTTTAACATCCTGACAGCGTGGGGTAAACACCTGCATGTGGAGATATGCTAGACCAGCCCTATGCAGCCCCCACACAGAACAGCAACACTGTGTGCAGCGCATGTCAGTGGCTGGGTGCTGTTGTGCCATGTACAATAACGCTGCTGGTTATGGCTGATGGGAGTTACAGTGGAACAACATTGCAAAGTTCCCACCTTGGCACGGAAGGATTGTGGTGAAATGCCGGCATCCTGTTTCCAAAGTGGCAAAGGGGAACTGGGAGAAAGTCACTGCATTTACATTTGTAAGAATCACCAGCCTAGTCTGTGTGTGTGTGTGTGCGTGCATGCGCGCGCATGCCTTAAAGTCACATGTTGACTTACGGGGAATGCCATGAATTTGACAGGGTTTTCATAAGCAAGGAATACATGGCGGTGGCTTTGCCAGTTCCTTCCTCTGAAATACAGCCCACAGCACCTGGCATTCATTGCTGGTCTCCTGCCCAAGTATTAACCAGGACTAACCCAGCTTAGCTTCCAAGATCAGACAGGATATGGTGCCTTTAGCTTATTTAGCCCTGACTGTGGCTGTTTTCTCATCAAGTCCAGCCTGCTGTGTGTCATTCAGCAGTTTATTCTACTCACGCCAACCAGGTGAGAATATTGCTGAGCTGTAAATCACTTGTCCTCCCTTTGTTTTCCCTGGCGTAGTGATCATTGTAGCAGCTTAGTGGTTGGGTCAACGTTCATTTCCTCCTGTGCGCTCTGTGTTTGTTTGTGTGTGTGCCTGTGTATTTGACTTCAAGTTGCCTGCTGAACTCTGGTGACCCCATGAATTTTGTTTGGTTTTCTTAGACAAGGCGTACACAGAAGTGGTTTTTGCCAGTTCCTTCCTCTGGAATACAGTCTATAGCAACCTGGTGTTTGTCGGAAGTATCCCATCCACGTACTAACCCGGGCTGACCCTGTTTAGCTTCCAAGCTCCGATCTTGAGCCTTTAGAGCAGAGCTTTCCAAACTGTGCATCATGACCCATTAGTGTGTCAGCTGCAGTTTGTAGGTGTGTTGCGTGCAGGTAATGAGTAAAAGGGCTGCCTCTCCTGCCACCATGGTGGGCCAGGGCCAGATGAAGGGGCTGCTTCTGCCACTGCCACCGCCACCCTGGGCTGAAGACCCCACCAATGGTGGCGGGGGAGGGTGAGGCTCGGGTGGAGGGGCTGCCTCTCCTGCCACTGCCGCAGCCAGCCCAAGCTGAGGAAGACTCTGGCGAAGGCAGTAGCGGGCCAGGTCAAGGTGAAGGGGCTAACACTGACACCACCCTGGCCCAAGGAAGACCCTGGCGATGGTGGCAGCAGCAGCAGGCCAGGCTCGGATGGAAGGGCTGCTTCCACTTACTCAATTACTTACTGAATGACTGTGCCGTGAAATGATGCATGTCTAAGTGTGTCACCAACATGAAAAGTCTGGAAAGCTCTGCTTTAGAGCCTAGACAATACCTGGGATTAAAAACATAGCTACAATACCATTTTTTCCCTTATCCAAACAAGCAAACAAATAAATAAAAAATTAGTGTTTAGGGGAGTCTCACTTCAGCCAGCCTAGCAACTCATAGAAGGGTGGCTGGGGCCACCACAGCTTAGACCATATCTGCTGCTTCCAGGTCGATCTTTGTGTCACTTCTGTCCCAGTGGGCATCCGCAGTCCCAGCACGTCCCTTCCAAGCACCCTCAACAGTGGCATTGTCTTGTGAGCCCTCCATATCATGGGAGTGTGATCCACATGTATAACGCAACTGATGTCTCACTAAGAGGATGCCAGCCTGCTGCGCCAAGTAGCCATGCTGGCTGGGGGATTTTGGAGGTTGTAGTTTAAAAGGGAACCAGTGGTGGAGCTTGGAGTATGAGGAGGGGGAGGCGGCTGGACTATGGCGCAGGGCGCGTGGCTGTGGTGCCTGGAGGCGTTTCTGTGATAATGGGGCTTCCCATCATCTAGACTTAGCTAAAGGGGGATACTTCCCTCTTCACTTAAACCAAAGGTTAATGAGGTGTTGGGATTAGATTACATTTTAGTGTGGGTCAACATCATAGGTCACAGGGTGAAAACTGACCAATCAAAAAGGAAAGAGGTGAGCATCTTCGGGATGCTTCGAGATGCTTCCAGGGAGAAGTTATAAAACTTCTTGGGAGGCCATGTGGCGGAGAGAGAACAAAGGGGTACCAAAGAGAAACAACAAAGGAACATCCTAGAGATGGGATCTGTGCCAGTCGCAGGCTGAGGCATGCCTTGCCTCCTGGCTCCTCTCGTCTCTCTTAGACCCTCTAAGCCTATGAACCTAATTGTGAGTAACTAGGAATAAGATAGTTAGTCGCGTTAGGGCTGTTTATTATTTTGGAGCTGGCTGATCTAAAGAATGTATCTGTGCTTTTATATCTGTTTTTGTAACTACTTGTAACTTAAGTGTACCTGGGAGGGGGGAGCCTCTCATGTGTATTATTGTCTTGTTTACTTGCATGCCTTGAATAAATGCTTTTCTGTAAAACCTCTGTTTCTTCTCCATTTCCACGCCAGCCTTCGGCATACGCTAGATAGGACTTCTCTCACTCAGAAGCGGGGAGGTGAGAGGGAAGGAAAGGTCCTTAAGCCTAGGGATTGTCAATCTACTGAGCAGGGTCCCACTGTACTGTTCAGTTAATTCAGAATTCAGTGGGTGGTGGCAGCAAGAATTAGTAAACACTGGGGGAATTTCCAGCTCCTTTTCAAGGGTGGAAGTCAGGCTTGGGGGAGCTGGAAATAAACTCCAGTATGACAGTGTCCAAGGTGCGTGAGGGTGTAGCCAGGGCACATGGGGGTATGGCTATGGACCAGGATGCCCCAAAACCATTGCTGCCCAGGGCAAACTGCCCCCATCGCCACCCCGACACTATGCAACTGAAATGAACTTTACCAAGGTCTCATAGGACTATGGGCCTGATGGAAGAAGAAGAAAATGCTATTATTTTTGCCACTTAAAAAACTGAAATACATTTCCTCCTTATCTTTGGAAGAAGAACAGTAGCTCTCTTAAGTGTTAATCTCTTCAGAGGAGGTCAGAGCCAGAACGTTCAGACAGGGAAATGTGTTACAGTGGGACATGGTGTTTTCAAACACAGGTTGTTCTTTTTTAAAAGACAGGCTCCTCCTATTTAATTGAATTGAGCCTTGCTGCGGAATAGCGCTGATATACGACTGCCGAGTCCAGATGACCTCAGTTCAGTAATTATACTCTGTCCAAAAAAAGAAAGAAATGGCCCTCATGTCAGGAAAGAACACACACTTGAAGAGGTGAAAAACCCATTTTTAAAAAGAGCATGAAACAGGGCTCACAGATGCTCCCCAAATGTGCAGAGAGGAAAGTGCACATGAGTAACAGAAGCAGCAAGGCCAAGGGGGAATGGCCCAAGGAAGCTAGTTTTGGGGATAAATATCAGTACCTTGGGCAGCTCCTTTAAAGTTGGAACTTAAACCCTGTGCGGATTCACTGTCCCAATTACATGGGAGCCACCAGCTGCTGCTGGAGAGGATGTGGAGAGATCAAATGCTGGAAGTCCCTGTCAGATGAGCTTGGAAAAACTACTTTGGGATCCACAACTTCTAGAACATCTGGTTTTTTATGGGCTCTGGTCTGTGCACGCAGAATCATGCAATTGGACAAGACAACAGTGGCCATTGAGTCCAATGCCCTGCCATGCAGGAATACACAATCAAAGTACTTCTGACAGATGGCCATCCAGCTTCTGTTAAAAATCTCCAAAGAAGGAGACTCCACCACACTCTGAGGCAGCCTATTCCATTGTCCAATTGTTCTTACCATTGGCATGTTCCTCCTGATGTTTAGGTGAAATCTCTTTTCCTCTAGTTCCATTGCTCCATGTCCTAGTTTCTGGAGCAGCAGAAAACAAGCTTGCTCCATCTTCAACATGATATCCCTTCAAATATTTAAACATGGCTATCATATCACCTCTTGATCTTCAACTGAACTGGAGAGCGAAACTCAGGAGTCCACACTCTGGCAGAGATACTACCTTTGGATTTCTCAGCGTGCATCTCTATGTGGTCTTTGTGGTGAGAGGCAACACTGCACCATGGGAAAATGAAACTGAATGCCCAGACCAACGTGCACCGCATGCACAACTCTGGTTCTACAACTTTGAGCTGAGTACAGAAGTTCCATGCAGACAGAGAGGTTCATGCATGAGAAAGATGCTAACAAGATTCTGGCATCTGGTTCCCCTTTTTGATAGAATGCTCTCAGCTCTGGATCGGGCCACTGATCTTTCCCCTGTACAGTGCTCTAGGACAGAGTTGGCTACTGCATGGGGGCCAGAGGCTAGTTCCCCTCAGCACCCCCCCTTCACACTTCTCACAGTGTGTCATGGTCAGAGACCTGAGTGGCAAGCCAACCCAGAGAAGGGAGTGGGAGAGTCAGCAAAGTCCAGCCAGGAGGAGACAAGCAAGCACTTAAGGAAGTTCATTTACCAGAGCGCCAAGCAGAGCCATAGTCAGAGCTCCAAAAGCAAGGGTCCAGAGATCAATTCAAGGTATCAGGAGCTGGGAGCAAGGTGCAGGCAAGAGGAGGGCTTGTAAGAAGTTTGCCACAAGCAAAGGGAAGCTTCCAGGCAGGCAGTTATATAGCCCCAGGCACAGGTGTGTCCGGTCACCGCTTCTTAAACTTAGCCAAGGAAGCCTCCCTTTGCACAGCCCTCTTGAGTCTCCGCCTTGATTGGGGGCTTATTGAACCAGGCTCCAGAGCCTCTTCAGAATCGGATCCCTGTTGCCTCAAAGGAGCAGGCAGAGGGACGTCCGTGCCTGCTTGGTCCATGGCAGCAGGGCGAGCTCCTGAGCTGCAGGACCCATCTCCAGCCAGAGCCACAGGGACCCACAGCGGCTGCTCGTCATCAGCAGCTCTGACAGGGGCTTCCGTTATCACACAGTGAGCCCAGGTCTCCTTGTTTTCCTCTGCAGTCCCTCTCAAAATGGTGACAGGAAGTGACCTTGTGTCACTTCCTGTCACCATTTTGAGAGGGACTGCAGAGGAAAATGGAGCTATCTGGAGATAGTACATGGTTCTTTGGTGGGCATGGGGGTAATTTTTTTGTCTCGTTACATGTTTTTGTATTTTCCCACATGATTTTGGGCACAAATTGCTTGAAAATCATGCCTTTTTAAAAAAAATGGGTTGTGGGGATGGCTTTGACACTGCTGGGGGGCTTCAGGGGCCACCAAAGAGGGCCCAGGGGCCACATACAGCCGACGGGCTACCTTGCCCACCCCTGCTCTAGAACGTGATGTCATATCATAACACACCCTCCACAGTTTGCAGACATACCTGTAGCCCTCATTTCTAGGTGTAGAGGCGCTCTTGTGCGACTGCTTGGCCCACAACGGAACTGCAGAGGCCCTTTGGAAAGGGAGAAAGTGGTTTTGTTTTGTTTTTTGAAGCAAGAACAGAGAAATAAGTTTTGTTCTGTAATTTTGATTGAGGAGATAAGCACATCCTGGGATTACATTGTAATGAAAACTGTGAAACTAAGGCTGTTTCCGCACGAGACTATTATAGCGCTATGATTCCACTTTCAACGTCCTCTGGAATCCTGGGGTTTGCAGTTTTGGGAGGGGCCGGCTGGCTGGCCCCTCCCGAAACTGCAAACCCCAGGATTCCAGAGGACGTTGAAAGTGGAATCGTAGTGCTATATCAGTCCCGTGCGGAAATGGTCAAAGGAAGGGTTGAGAAACTTGGGAATCTTTAGTTTGGAGAAGAAATGGGCCATTTCCGCACTACACTGTTAAAGTGCCTTTATCCCACTTCCAACATCCTGTGGAATTCTGTGGTTTGTAGTTTCCTGAGGCCAAAGCTCTCTGGCTGAGAATTCTAAAAGCCCACCCCCCAAACTACAAACCCCAGGATTCCATAGGAGGTTGAAAGCAGAATAATAGCACCATTAACAGTGTAGTGTGGAAATGGCCATGGAAAGCTGACGTGTAAGCCGTCTTTAAATCTCTGAAGGGATGTCATGTAGAAGATGGAGCAAGCTTGTTTTCTGCTGCTCCAGAGACCCAAACATGAATCAATGGATGAACATCTCAGGAAAAGAGATTCTACCTAAACATCCGGAAGAGCTTTTGTCTTTTTTTTTAAACTGTAAGAGCTGTTTTGACAGTGAAATCAACTGCCTAAGATGGTGGTAAATCACCTTCGGAATTTTTTTAAAACAAAGGCGGAATGGGATTCTTTGCAAAGTGCTTTAGTTGTGTATTCCTCCAAGGCTGAGGTTTGGATAGATAGCCATTTTCATAAAATCATAGAATTGTAGAGCTGGAAGAGATCACAAGGGCCATCAAGTCCAACCCAATTCTGCCAGGCGGGAATACACCATCAAAGCAGTTCCAACAGATGGCCATCTAGCCTCTCCTTAAAAACCTCTAAAGAAGGAGAAACCACCACGTTCCCAGGCAGCAGCACATTCCACTGTTGAACTGCTCTTACCATCAGGAAATTCTTCCTAATGTTTAAGTGGAATCTCTTTTCTAGTAATTTGCAGCTATTGCTCCATGTTCTAGCCTCCGGAACAGCAGAAAACAAGCTTGCTCCGTCATCCATATAACATTCCTGCAAATATTTAAACATAGTTATCATGTCCCCTCTTAACCTTCTCCTCCAGTCTAAACATACCCAGCTCCCTAAGCTGCTTCTCACTGGGCTTTACAGTTTCCCGAGACTCTTGTGGTCTCTTCCAACTCAAGATTCTATGATTCCCTGAACTTCTATATTGATGTAGCTTTGCTTTCTCTGTGTCTGTGGCAGCTTCATACTTTAATTCAGCTTTAACAGCTGGAGTGACAACATCACGATTCAAACTCTATGATTCCATGCTGGTAGGAACTGCTCACATCCCAGCAGAAAACTTTCTCCCTTCCTTTTGAACATTCACCACTGAGCCCAGTCTCTGTGAATCTGTTTGTGACTTGCTTTATTTTATGTCATATTATTTTATTTATATCCTGCTTTTCTCTTGACGTGATTCCCAAGGCACCTCATAGCACAGGTTAAAACAAAGTACAGGTAAAAACCAATTATGATAAAAATTAAAAACAGTTAAAGAAGCTCTCCAATTAAATCACCACTAATTTACATCAGAATAAAAGCACTTTAAAAGCATAAAGATGAGAATAAATGTACAGTACCCATACTCCACTGGAAGACTCTTCGGTACACTCAGTTCATCCCCAGAAGGGTCCTCTTAATGTGATGAGAAGGCTCAAGGCTGGATAAAACTGAGGTTAAATTTGGGGAGAACAAGAGCAGGGAATTGAGAGATCTCTTACCATTTCTGGTATCCCTCTATTGTATGCACAGGATCTAAAACCACATCTTTTGAACCTTCATCTGAACTTTTGGTTTAATCCATTTTAACCATTTATAACGAGAAAATAGACATATAATTGGTATATTTTGTCTTGCTGATCCTGCGTTGATGCACAGATCTTGCAATTAAGTTGAATGTTACATTATTAATTTATTTTAGATTTTAATTTTAATTTTGCTTTTTTGTAGTTTTGTTAAAGATTAAAATAAAATGAAAATATATTCTTGTCATTTCAAAAATAGCTGTGATGGTCATAACTTCTGGTGTTAAGAGCTGCCAGGCCAGGATCAAACTAGTCCCTGACATTTCTGTGACAGTTTCTTAGACTTAGGGATGCCTCCTGGAGATGTCAGGGGCCTGGACCATGGTGATGTCACGGGGCAGAACTTGATGCTGTTCTATAGGAGAAGGAGGAAGCTTACTACACTACGTGGCATTAGGAGGAGAACAAAGCCAACCTGACATCTTCACCTGTTGCGGCAACAAATCAATTAAGCCCTTGCAAAATTGCTTCTCTACTAGCTGAGCTGCACACTTGCACACAGCTCTCTTCTCTTACCTGGAGCCAGCAGAACTGGAGAATTTGCACCTGCCTTTCCTGCCTGGAGATCATTCATGAAAACTGGAGGTTTAGGGCTAGGCACCCCTAATACTGGCAACCCTAATACTGCTGTTGTGGTATGTTCTAGTTTGTTATTGAAGGAAGGGCATTTATTCTTGGGGAATGTGCAGTTTGCTTTGAACCTTGTTTACAAGAGGTCTGTTACAATAGCAGGACCTGTAAGCTGTTTGGTGAAAAGCGCTGGAGCAGGGATTTCCAAATGGTGTGCCGTGACACGTTAGCGTGTTGCCTGAAGTGTTTAGGTGTGTCACCTACAATCTTGGGAGTGTATGTTATTATTTATAAATCATATATTTTAAAAAATATATGAAAGGTTTTCATGAGATATGTTGTGTCTCGGTACCTTTTGTTATTACAATTTATGTATGTGTCTGTATCTCTTATAAGTTTACCCTCCGGTTTGCTAGTAACACTGAATTACTGTGTCGCAAAAGGATGCGTGTCTAAAAAGTGTGTCACCAACATGAAAAGTCTGGAAAGCTCTGCTCTAGAGGAACAAGCACCCAAGAGAAGGAATCACAAGCAGTCTGAAGGACATCGGCAACAGGGCTAAGAGAGTCTCTGCTCCTGTCTGCCTCCACCATTTCTCATGATCATTCTGCCTGAAATATGGCTTGCCGAATTCCGATATAATTAGAGCCGGTGACCATGCACTGTTGCCTGAAGCCCTGGGAGAAAGTTAAGCATTTGGAAAAGTGACTTGGAAGGAGGGCTACAGCTCCCTTGGGGAATTCAGGGCAGGAGTTCTGGCTGCAGGGAGGAGGAAAAGGAAGGTGGTTTGGGGGTAACTTGGATAGAATATGTTTTTTTCATTGGAGGGTGGAGCTGGGCTCGCATCCCAGCAGTGGGTTGCCCATGGGCAAACGGTTGGTTGGCTACCATGGCCTGAATCTTGTTCTTTGGGGTGGAGATAATTGTGTGCCCTGTGGGCCATAATCCTTTGTAGGGTACCATGTGGCCCTTGAGAATGGCCAGGTGTCATCTGGATCCCTGATGTTTTCTTTCCATCCCCAGAAACTGAATTTTGGGACCTCTAACTCCTTTGCTCACACAGAGCAAAGATGACCTCATTCTAAGTTGTTTTGGGGGGGCACCCCAAAACAAGCTTACTTTCAATTTAAATAGCAACCAAAATGGACGAAACCTTACTTCTGTCCACCAAAATGGTGCCACTCCTAATTGCTAAAAGTTGCTATGGGCAATCACTCTTTTTTCCTCTTGGAATTTTCTAGCGAGCGCTGGTCCCCATAGAAGCCACATCCCAAGGCTTCCGAACTGGATGGAACCACAGCTGTTCCTCAACACCTTCCCTCCGTACCACTGGTCACGTCTCATACCTTCTGACTGGTTGAGCTTCTCTAAGTGTGGGGCCAAAATACTCCTGAGAGACAGCATAGCGTAGTGGTTGCTGTCAAACGTGGATTTGGGGAAACCGGGTTCTTGTTCTTTATTGCTTTAACTGATACCACTTCCACACTAATTTACTATAGCGCTATGATTCCACTTTCAACCTCCTATGGAATCCTGGGGTTTGCAGTTTCGGGGCCCCTCCCGAAACTGCAAACCCCAGGATTCCATAGGAGGTTGAAAGTGGAATCATAACACTATAAGAGTCTCGTGCGGAAATGGCCTGACTCTTTGTAGGGAGTTTTCCACACTCTGGAGTGTCACCTTGTTAGGACAGTAAGCCCTCCACTTTTGCAGGAGTTAGGGGTGCAAGACCCCTATGAAAGTGAAAAAATGTGAATAAGGATAAGAGTCACAAACGCTATTTTTTTTTAACCTGAGAACACTTCTCTAGGAATCTGTAGGTCCTCCAGTGGCCGGCTGACCCCTCTCTAAACTGCAAACCCCAGAACTCCATAGGATGTTGAAAGTGGAATAATAGCGCTATAACAGTCTAGTGCGGAAACGGCCCAAGTGTTTGTCAGAATGGACAGGTACTGGGAGTCTGTTACTTGTAACTTTACTAACAGTATTTGTATCTCTACTACCAGTTTTGTACGTGTTATTTCTTGTGTTTTATAAGTCAACAGGTGACTTGAAAGCTCATATACACACACACACATAGTATATTGTATTTTTCACCCCACAGGCAAATCCTCCTTTCTGTTTTTCTTTTTTGGCACTTTTGTGTTTTTCGTAATTCTTTTTTAAAAAGCCTGTGTTTTGTTGTTTTGGTTTGTTCGCCATAAAACTCACTGGATCAGCTTGGGCTAGTCACTCTCTCTCAGCTGGACCTACTTTATAGGGTTGTTGTGAGGGGGAGATGGGTGAAGGAGACCCATTATAATTCCTTGAGCTCTTTAGACAAAAAAGAAAGATATATATGTAACTAAATGAACAAACGACAAGCTAATGGTGTTACAGGACCTGACCTTGCAGAAATGACTCAGATTTTTTTCCTGCCCCTCCCATGCCAGTTTTGTGAGAACAGAGGAGCCCTCAAGATTAAAAAAGTTGGCCACCCAGCAAACACACAGGTACTTCTGACATTGCTTTATGAAGCAGGCATCTCTTACATGCTTTTTGTTTTCAGGAGACGGCATCTCAATGGATCCTCTTGTTTAAAGAGAGATTATTGGTTTCTTCCTCTTCCAACATAGTAATTTGGCTGTTCGCTGACAACGGCACGTGGTGTGCATAAAGTACCTTTGAGAGGAAAAAGCAGTCGGCGGCATCAGTAGAAAAAAAATTGTGTTATTAATTTCAAGGGTACAATATCGTATTGCTGGGCCTAATAAAAGATTCAGAGGCGCAGAGTTTCTATTATTTTCCTGTGAGGGGACAAGGATAATTTAGCTGTAATTGGATGTCTAGGAATTATTAATGAACAAATCCACGGCGAATGACAGAGCTGTCTAAGCGTTCTGATTTTGTAACTTAAGAAATGTCTTCTGTTTTTATCGTGGGGCATCTATGGAGAAGCTTCTGACACAGGAACAGAGCAAACGCAACAGTGCAAAATATCACGCACATGCCTCCGTCTTATCATACTCAGCACAATGCCCTTGGCTGAGCAACGTTGAACTCCAGCTGATGGCCCAGCACAGGGGAAATCTCTGGTTGCAGAGACAGTGTACCCTCCAACCATCCCAATTTGGCAGGAACAGTCAGTTGTGTAGAGATATGGGGATGGAGGTGGGGCAATTCGCCCCAGGCGGCAATGTTTCTGGGATGTCCCGTCCTGTAGCCAAGCTCCCGCATGCCCTGGTCATGCTCCCATGCCCCCTGGCCACACTCCCATGCACCGTGGCCTCGCCCCTCGTGCTGTAGCCCCCCTTCCATCCCCCCTCCACACATGCCAAGCTCCGCCACTGGGAACAGTCCCAGTTAATCCATTGTCATCCCACTTTTCCAGTTGCTTTCCCATTTCCCTCTCTTCCTCCCACTTTTGTCCACAGTTCAGCTCCATTGCAGCAAACTGAGTTCAATGTGCAAAAGCAGTTTGCAGTCAATTAACTCACCAGCTTGGAGGGAAAAGGAGGAGGCAGAAAGTGGCCCTTTCCTGTAGACACAGGCAAACGGAAACTGCGTTTGCTTCTCCTAGCTTGTCTGATCTTCCTCATCAATACCTTTTGTCATCTTGCCCACATTCTGACCTTACGTGGCTGGAAGCACCCAGTTTTCAACTGTGAAATGTTGGAGGGCAGAAGACAGCTGCCCTACCTTTTCAATTCGGAAAGGAAATCAAATCTCAAGTTCCTAGATCCTGTGGTGGTGAAGATAGTGGGTGATCCAGGAAAGCAGCTGAAACCAGAAATACTGCATTACAAGAGTCTACAGCCCACATCAAGAGATGTACATGTCTCATATAGTGACATCTTTGTGGCTATATCTCACAATGCTAAGCATCCAAACCCATCTCGTAAGCTACGTGGCCCCCTCCACAACATGATCATTTCTTATGATGCATCCAGTGTCTAGAACAAGGGAGGTAGTGGTACCGCTCTATTCTACTTTGGTCAGACCCCATCTAGAATACTGTGTCCAGTTCTGGGCACATCATTTCAAGAAGGATATGGACAAGCTGGACTGTGTCCAGAGGAGGGCGACCAAAATGATGAAGGGTCTGGAAGCCATGAAGCCCTATGAGGAGCATCTTAGGGAGCTGGGTATGTTTAGTCTACAGAAGAGGACATTAAGAGGGGACATGATAGCCATGTTTAAATATTTGAAGGGATGTCACGTCAAGGAGGGAACGGGCTTGTTTTCCGCTGCTTCAGAGACTGGAACAAGGAGCAATGGATTCAAACTACAGGAAAAGAGATTCCATCTGAACCTCAGGAAGAACTTCCTGATGGTCAAAGCTGTCTGGCAGTGGAACATGCTGCCTCCAGGGAGTGTGGTGGAGTCTCCTTCTTTGGAGGTTTTTAAGCAGAGGCTGGATGGCCACCTGTCGGGAGTGCTTTGATGTGTGCTTCTGCATGGCAGAATGGGGTTGGACTGGATGGCTCCTGGGGTCTCTTCCAACTCTATGATTCTATGTACATGCTACAAGGACATCATCTGCAGGGATGTCCCAGGGACCCCTGGAGGTCTCTGCCAGTACCTGTTGCAGGATGTCCTGCTATGAAAAATTAGCTAGACTTGTTGCTGCTGATCTCTGCACTCTCCAACAACCAGAAGATGGACGTGTTGCCTGGGGTGGGGGGACTGCAAAGCTAACAAGGGTAGTTTTGGGAGAAGGCTTTTGGTTGTTGCATGGTCAAAAGAGAATTCTGACCCAGCCAATGAATGGAAAAGGTGAATTGTGATGTACACTCATCCCTCCGCATTTGTGGGTTTGACCTTTGTGAATTTGATTATTTGCGAGCACGCGTGCTTTCCTCCCCACTCCCCGCTTCTCCTTCTCCCATTCCCATGCATTTTGCCCCAGTGTGGAGCACTCATGTTGAGACAAAATGGAAGGGAATGAGGGATGAAGGTAGGTTCACGTGAGCCTTCCTTTCCCTCTCTGGAGCTTCCCCCTTCCCCTTCCATTGCAAAAAGAAAGGGAGTAGGGTAGCAGAACGCTCATGCAAGCCTTCCTTTCCGCTTCTGGAGCTCCTCCTTCCTTTGCGTTTTGCCCTGGCTTGGAGAAGTTGTGTCAAGGCAAGGTGGAAGGGAATAGGGGAGTACGAAGGCTCACGTATGTTCTCAGCATTGCAGCAAAATGCATAGGAATGGGAGGGGGAACTGGGGTCAATGAAGGCTCGCAGAAGGCTTCTACTACACCCCATTCCCTTTTGTTGTGCATGGGAACAGGAATGGGGGGGGAGCCCCAGAAGGGAACAGGAGTGGGAGCAGGGGGAGTTACTCATGGTTTTTCCATTTTCACAAAGGTTCTGTGCCCCACATGAAAGTGGAGGGGCCACTGTATGTCCAACATCCTAAGTTAGGATGCCAGTAAAAATTCCCAGTGGTTACCAGGCAGATTGTAAATTGTAACCGTTGTAGAATAAGTTGTGGAAAATAAAGGCATATTAAGAACGGTTTCAGAAATCTTAGTGCAAAATTTTCATTCCTTTAGGCTGCTCTTCTATACCCTGGGCTGAAAGCTCAGTGAAATCAATGGGATTTTCATCTGAATGGGTGGGTGGAGGTTTGAGCCTGTGCATAGCCTGGCATCTCGGGGTGGGAGAAAGGTATAGATGGCTTTGTAGCCCTTTTGGTGTCTGCAGTTTTTTTTTAAAATGGCTTCAGCATACTAGGAAGCCTGAAATGTAAGAGTATGAAACAAAAACAAAGGCTTGGAAAGGACGTGGTTCCAAATTCCTTTTGCAAACAACGTGCTGTCTTGTTCCATTCCCTCCCTCATTCTAATTCTTGTCTAATCTCTATATAATCCCTCCTTAATACTTTTCACTGGAAATCTTGGTTTCTCTCACCATATTGTGGCAAAGCAGATAACACCATGTAGCCGTCTGGACGGCGTGAAAGGATCGAAGGGAGATTATGGGCTAACTACAATATAAAATCAGGAAGAGGGGTGAGAGGAATTCACTGTAATCGGTCTGGGCAACAGAGATGGATTATCCACCCTGAATGAGCACTCAACTTGACGAGTGCTATCCTCCACCCTCCGAAAGAGAGAAGTGTTCCGTGTTACATCTGGTTAAATAGAAATGGGATTGTGGAATGAACTTGGAACCCTCCTTAACTGCATAACTAGGCTCTAGACTGTAACCAGATAAGGGAGAAGTGCAGACAAAGAGGGGCACCATGGAATGAGAGATAAACCTGGTCAGCTCATGTCTCTTGCTGGCAGTGTTTCCAAACATTCCTTGCTTTCTTTCTTTAGCTGGTACCCTGCTAGTGGCATATAGAGGTTTATGCTGGACTACATATGCAAAGTGATTTTTTGGACACAGGTATAACAGGTATAACTTCTTCTCTCTCAGACTGATACGGCAGCTCCCTGGTCTGATAAGGGGCCCTGTCTTGTCCACACAGCTCTGCCTTTCCTCTTATAGCACCACCTTTGCATAAATACTTTCAATGGTTATTTAGAACCTCTTAGTAGTTCTATGGTAGTGTTTTCTGTGTTGCTTTAAATACTGTATACCACTCGGCCAAGTTAGTATTTATAAAAATAAACTGTAATATTTATTAAGATAACATACAGAACAGAGTATTGGCGTTCGTATGCAGGTCAAAATTAATACAGTTCTTCAGATTACTTTTAGATAGTTTCCTTATATCTCTAAACCCTCATATCAGCACAAGTATCATAAACAGCCCTTTGGCTACACTCTCACCAAAGACTCAACCCCAAAGCAAGGCCACACTTTCTGAGCAGCTGCTATAATGGCTTAATTACTCTTCTGCCTCTCTGTAGGCTTTCCCTGAGAATTAAACCCTTCCCACACAGTCACCCTCCCTGGCTGACAGGGGACTTTAATCCAGAGCTCTCTCTGGTGAGAACGCCCACTGAAGGACTTAAAATGACAATCAATGTTTGCCTTTATATATCTTTTCCTCTCGGCAACCAGCCCCTCCCACACTCTACTGGGCTGGGTTTTTCTCCTGAGGAGCTATTCCGATTGCCTGGCAACCTGTTCCCAAGCTGCTGTGGCGCTCCAGATAGCTGAAGCCTCCCCAGAATGCTGTCACAACAGGATAGATAGACTATGAATGCACACTGCATACCCTCCCAACATTTCACAGATGAAAAGAACCAGGTAACATCAATATGTGATCAATAGGGTAAAAGTTGTTAATGAATAAGAACACACAAGATAGGAGAGGCTGCAGCTGTTTGCTTTTGCCCACGACTACTGAGAAGGGCAAGATTCTGCTCCCTTCTCTCCTCTCCCCTCCCTCCGACCCTGCTGAGTTAATTGAGTTAATTGAGTACAAACTACTTGTTGCCGATGATAAAGATGTTATATGTCCTCAAGTTGTTTCCAAGTTACCTAAGGCAAGCTTATTTCAGGGTTTTCTTGGCAAGATTTGTTCAGAGGGGTTTTTGCCTGAGCCTACTGTGAAGAGCAGGATTCCACTTTATTCTGTTAGTGACTGAAATAATGCCTTCGTTAACGATTCTGCCCCTCCTGTCCTCTTCTGCCCATTGGTGGCTTAACTATGAGGAAACTACTTTTGCAGTTTGAACTCAGTTTGCAGCAGCTGAAGTTAGCTGAGAACAAAAGGGGAAAGTGAGAGGAGAAGAGAAAAACTGGGACCTTGTAAAGCTAATTGAGAAAATGAGATGGCAGAGGATTAACTGGGATTGACCCTGCCAAACTGGGGCAACTTGGGGGTATTGCAAGAAACTATGAAAAAAAGCAGAAGGTCTCATTCCAAAGCCTGGTCCCTCAGGTTCTGTTGTACTACAACACTCATCACCAGCCTAAGGATGATGGACCCAATGATGAACCCTTGATTGGGAGCTACTGCTCTCAGTAGAAAGCAAACATTTTACCACCAAGAAAAAACAAACCACAAAATGATTGAACATTTTTAAAAAATGAGCAGTTTCTTACCTGCTGCCGAAGTTGCTATCTTTCCAGTGCCAGGGAAAATATATGTCTATTGTCTCTGTCATTTTAACGTAGTAATGAATTTTTAAACATGTCATTTAGTCATTTATATCATATTCATTCTAATAGATAGATAGATAGCCTTGTTCTTGTAAACTGCATTGGAAATTACATTTAACAAAGGAGTAGATCTATTGTCTTTTCATCAGCAGGTGAAGAAGACCTTTTATATTCTTCCAGCCATTCCAGAAACCATTTTTTTTTAAGTGCTTTTAGAATTTGGCACCGTTTTATCCCTGCTTTGGCTTTTATTGTGTGCTGCTGCTGGTTTTGTCTTGCCTTTGTCTGACTTGTTTTATGATTTCAATATTCTGCTTTGTATTTTATGCTTTTAATTTGCACAGTACACAGAGAACTTTCAGTTTATGCAACAGTTTAGAAAAGTAAAATTCCAAAGCAGAAACAATAGATAAATGAATTGATAAGTATTCACATAGTAAATTGTTGTTAATCTAGAAACAATTGGACATAGTGGCCCAATTCACTGGACCTGTTGAATCAATTGAAGCCATTCTGTGACAAGATAGAAAAGGGAAAAACTCTCTTATTTCCACTTTTATAATTCTGTTGGTTCCAACTAGAGTAAACCCACTGAATCAACAAGGACAACAACATGTAGGTGAATTTCATTGGGTCCACTGTAGTTGGGACTAACCTCTGGATTTCAGCCCTGTGATACCACAGATTGCCAAAATGACCAATAAATAGGTCCCAGTGCAAATCAAATCTGAATGTTCAAGAAGGAAATTGAGAAGTTGGAATGTGTTCAGCGAAAGGTGACCAAGGGCCTTTCTGCACTACACTGTTATAGTGCTATTATTCCACTTTCAGCATCCTATCGCATTCTGGGCTTTGTAGTTTGAGGCCAAAGAGCTCTCTCGCTGAGGATTCTAAATGCCCCTCCTTAAACTGCAAGCTCCAGGATTCCACAGGATGTTGAAAGCGGAATAATAGCACCAGTAACAGTGTAGTGCAGAAAGGCTCCAAGACAATCAAAAGCAGGGAAAACAAACCTTCTGAGCTGGGTACGTTGAGCTTGGAGAAGAGGAAATTGAGAGAGGACGTGGCTGTTGTTGTCGTGTGCCTTCGAGTTGTTTCTGCTTCAGAGCGCTCCTAAGGCAAACCTATCACAGGGTTTTCTGGGGCTGAGGGTGTGTGACATGGTCGAGGTCACCCAGTGAGTTTTTATGGCCGAGTGGGGAATCAAACCCCGGTCTCCATGGTTGTAGTCCAGAGCCATTTCCGCACTGGACCGTTATAGCGCGATGATTCCACTTGCAACATCCTGTGGAATCCTGGGGTTTGCAGTTGAGGAAGGGGCCTTTAGAATTCTCAGCCAGAGAACTCTTTGGCCTCAGGAAGCTACAAACGCCAGAATTCCACAGGATGGTGAAAGTGGAATAATAGCATTATAACAGTGTAGTGTGGAAATGGCCTACGATTCTACGACTCTGTGAACTTTCTCTAGAAATGACCAAACAGAGGCTGTTGTATTTGAACATACAAGATGACATGGCTTATCAGAAAAGTTACCTATTTTAAATTTATTTAAAGTTAGTTGTGTATTAGTATATAACCTATTTGTATATAGTTGAAATGAATGTAGTACTTCTGCACAGCAATATTTTCTGATGTTCTGATGTTCATATTTTTAGGAAAGGTGAAAATTCCTTCTCGTTTTCGAATTATTGTTTGCTTCGCAGTTGAGGAGTTAGTCCCAACTTCATTGTTGTTGCTAATTGCTCTCAATTCAGCATCAAAATTTGTTGTGGTTGTTGCTAATTGCCAGTCAAGTCAGTTTTGATTCGTGGCGACCTTATGAATGACATCCAAGTGCCCCCGCTCATCTTCCAGACTCAGGGCTTCCTTGATGTAGTAAATCTAGTTGAAGTGCACTCTTCGGCCATTTCCGCACTACACTCTTATAGCACGATTATTCCACTTTCAACATCCTATGGAACCCTGGGGTTTGCAGTTTCGGGAGGGGCCAGCTGGCCCTCCTGAAACTGCAAACCCCAGGATTCCATAGGATGTTGAAAGTGGAATAATCACGCTATAAGATTATAGTGCGGAAATGGCCTTTGTCTTTTCCTACTGCCTTCCATTTTACCCAGCATTATCTGCTTTTTGAGTCATGTTGCTTCACAATATGCCCAAAGTATGACAGCCTCAGCTTAGTCGTCTTTCCCTGTACAGAGAGTTCAGTCTTGATTTGCTCAGGGACCCATTCATTTTTCCTTTTTAGCAGTCCATGGTATCTGTAGAACTCTTCTCCAGCACCATACATCAAATCATATCCGACATTCCAGTTGAATGAATGATTATTCTTAGTCAACTTCTTTTCTAGCATCTTTAGGTTTTTAGATGTTCTTTTTTTAAAAAAGTCAGCGCATTGATTGATGTGGAGATTTAAAACCACGAGGCCTTTCTCCGGTGTGCTTAATGTGGAGCCCACAGTCTCCTCCGTATCTCGTTCACGCCTCTTTTTCTGCCCAAGATCACATTGTTTGGCTATTTTGTCTATAAATCACATTAATATTCCAGCCCCGTGAAATGAGTTGGTAATGGGTCTGTCGCTTGTCATCTGCTGGCTACCGCTTGTCCTTAAAAAGCGCTGAAGAAAATGACAGCGGACGTGAGCAGTTTTCCACCCGCTTGTTGAATAACCGGTCAGATAGCCCCAGTGAGTGTCGGCAAAGGTTATTTCGCGAAGGGCTGGATGAACGAGGAAGCTAAGGATGCAATGGCTGGGCAGGGCAGGTGACGTCCTGCATGAGATGGTTGGGAGGCTGTAGTTTTGCCCTGACTACTGGGGTTTTCAAGATAAGAGACATACCATTGCATTCTTCTGTGCAGTGCTACGGTATATACTCACCTATAAGTTGATCATGTGGATAAGTCGAGGGCAGGTTTTGGACCCAAAATTACAGAATTTGCTATGACCGGTGGATAAGTCAAGGGTAGAATGTATCCCTCTACTTGCAAGATGGATAAAAAAAACAAACATAAGGCAATGATTGAGTATTACTATGTATACCAACCAAAATCTTACAGTATATTCTTAACAACTACATATCAAACATAGCATCCATGTACGTGTCCAGAAAGAACTCACATTATTTTTTTTTGATGCAACTCACAGTTTTATTAGAATCATAGAGTTGGAAGAGACCCCAGGGGCCATCCAGTCCAACCCCCTGCCATGCAGGAAACCACATCAAAGCACTCCCGACAGATGACCATCCAGACTCTGCTTAAACATCTCCAAAGAAGGAGACTCCACCACACTCCATTGAGGCAGCAGATTCCACTGCTGGACAGCCCTGACCGTCAGGAAGTTCTTCCTGAGGTTCAAGTGGACTCTCCTTTCCTGCAGCTTGAATCCATTGCTCCTTGTCCTGGTCTCTGGAGCGGCAGAAAACAAGCCTGTTTCCCCTTCGATATGACGTCCTTTCAAAATATTTAAACATGGCTATCCAACTCAAATTTTTACCACACAAAATAATAGTTTTGTGTAGGACCTGAAGACAAACAGATGGGTTGGTGAGCAATCAGAAGGTTCAGCACAGACACTTTAAATCAAAAAGGGGTGAGGGGACACTCCCAGGATGGGACTGCCCCCCCTATGTGGTCCCCATTGCATTCAGTTTCTGGGACTGGTTTGTGATAATGAAGTTAACTGGGATGCTGGAGCAGGTAGGGAGAAGAGTATCGCCAACACGCATAAATACAAACATAGGGTTAACAAAAAGACGGTTCAGAGAGACAGAAAGAAAGAAAGAACTCAGCATATAAGGTTCTGAGACCATAAAGTTGTACAAAAAACTATTCTACGTAATAGGCAATCCATGGACAATGTGGTACAAAAATACTCTTTAGATACAATGATAAATATATTATTTAGATATAATGATAATGAGAGTTGATGGATGGTATGTCGGTTGCTGGAAGTGAGACATTTCAACCGGATTGGTCTTTACCGGCCCATGTTTTCCCTTGAATGTGTGTGGTGTGGATCCTTCTTTCTTACTCAAAGGCTGCTTTTAGTGGCAACTGGTATCGCTACTACTGGACATAAGCCATATAATGAATGTTGTAAAACATATCCCGTACGAATGGCGACAGGCGAGTCCTTCGTCCCACGTCTGCTTGCCTGCCCCACGCATTGCACAGCCGCAGTTTACTTCCCTCCTCATCCATCCAGCTTTTGGGATGAACATGAACAGTTTACGCCTGCTGGAATTTTTAAGTTCTTTGGCTTGAAGTGTGCAGAGGCGGGCCTTAGGGCTTTTTGATAGCCCTGGCTTCATCTTTCTTTCTCCCCCAAGGTTGGTGGGCTGCCCTCAACTCCTGTGGAAACCAGCTTTGACCAGTAGATAAGACAGTCCAGGTTTCCAGGTTGAATTCTTAAACTAAAATTTCAGGGACTTGTAGTTGAATATATACAGTAGCTTCTTTAGAGTTAGGCCATTTCCACATTACACTGTTATAGGCCATTTCTGCACTAGCCTGTTATAGCGCTATGATTCCACTTTCAAAATCCTATGGAATCATGGGCTTTGCAGTTTTGGGAGGGGCATTTAGAATTCTCAGCCAGAAAGCTCTTGGACTTCAGTAAACTACAAATCTCAGAATTCCACAAGATGTCAAGAGTGGAATAATAACTATAACAGTGTGGTGCGGAAAAATTATTTTTGAGGAATGGGACTATAGTTACTTTTCTAGTAACTGACTACTATGCAGAAGTTTTGAATGCTTGAGTTTTAATTTTGAATTTTAACTTTGTTTTACTTCTTACTTTGATTGTTTAATCTGTGTTTTAACTTTTGTATTCCATGATTTCTAACTTTAAAAAAAAAAGGTTATTGTAAGCCCCTTTGAGTCTTTGCCAGAAAAAAGTGAGATACAAACAAAAATTAACGGCGACAACACTTGAGAAGGAGAGCTTGGGATGTTCGCTGGAACTGATTACATTTTATAAAGCAATTTTTCAAAGTCTGGTTTTCACACATTTAGAGGCATTCTGAATGAAAAGCCAGCAATTTTGAAAAGAGGCAGAGAAAGGAAGGCCATTTCTCACACTGGACTGTTATAGTGTTCTTATTCCACTTTCAACCTCCTATGGAATCCTGGGGTTTGCAGTTTCGGGAGGGGGAAACTGCAAACCCCAGGATTCCATAGGAGATTGAAAGTGGAATCATCGCGCTATAACAGACTCGTGCGGAAATGTTGTTGTGTGACTTCAAGTTGTTTCCAATGTATGTCAGTCCTAAGAAGATTCTTTCCTAGGAGATTTGTTAAGATAGGGATTGCTGTTGTCTTTCTCCGAGGCTGGGGAGAGCATGACTTGCCCAGAGTCACCCCATGGGTCCCTGTGGCTGAGCAGGGATTCGAACTCTGGTCTTCCAGAGTGTTAGTGTTAGGTCAACACTGAGGCCACTCCACCGTGATGGCTCATTGTGTGGTTACGTGCCTCCAAGTTATCTCCAACTTACAGCAACAGGGTTTGTAGGTTTTTCTTGACAATGCCTTTCTCTGAGGCTGAACGGGTGTGACTTGCCCAAGGTCCAGTGGATTTCACACTGGCCAAGCAGGGATTTGAATCCTGATTTCCTGGAGTCCTAGTCCAACACTCAAAACCACTATATCACACTGTCTCTTGTTAGTGACTTATGTTAGTGAGTTACACATGCATAAATTCCCATAGACATGTGGGCATACTTTTTGGCTATGGCATAATGTTTCAGTTGAGCTGGCAGTTGTGGAAGCAGAGCTGAATATGTGGTAAAATCACATGCACAGATTTGTATTGTTTATTGCACAAGTATATGTGCAGCACACACTGTAACTGCTTGTTTCCGATCTGATTGAGCGTGGATTTGGACAGTGTTGCAGTTCTCTGAAGTGCAATCATCACCTTATGCATGTCGGGTTGCACTCCGTCTCCTTAATGTAGGATTTTGGCCTTCTTTATTATGTATCAATTTACTTATAGTCTTCCTTATGCTGCCCTGTCGCTTTGGGACTTTGGGTGCAGAAGGTTCTTGAGACAGCAGTGCAGTAACACGCTCGTGAAATACACACAGAGACTAGAATTCTGTCAGTAGCGTTGTTGTGTGCCTTCAAGTTGTTTTCCAACTTATGGTGATCCTAAGGCAACGCTATCAGTGGGTTTTCTTGGCATGGTTTGTTCAGAGGGGCTTTTGTCACTGCCTTCCTCTGAGGCTGAGAGAGTGTGACTTGCCCAAGGTCACCCAGTGGGTTTTCATGGTGGAAAATGGATTCAAACTCTAATATCACATTCCTAGCTCAGTGCTCAAACCTCTACACCATGCTGGCTCTCTCTTTTGTGTAATCTACAGGCATGTACACCCAGGTTTTGCCTTTGTATGTCCTTTGTTTTGGATGCTTTGAAAGAAGTAATCAGTGTCTAGAATCCTGTTGGTGACTTTGTGTGTATGTGCCTTCAATTTGCCCTTTGACTTCCGGCAACCCCGTAAATTTCATAGGGTTTCTTAGGCAAGGAATAGTCACAGATGGTTTTGCCAGTTCCTTCCTCTTATGAATATGGAAATCCCCCTATGGAAGTGGTTGGCCCTTTTTGTCCAACGTGGAATGTCCTCATTCAGTTCAAAGTTGTGGGAACAGGTTCCACCAGTTCTTCCACTGTGCATGGATGCTCACTGCACATGGCTATGCATTTTGACAGGAATGCATATGCACATGACTCATGGACATGCCTTAGACATGGATGCACAATCTGGATAGGCATGCATCATGGTGGCTATGCATTCAGTTGCACATTTTCTGCCTTGGTTCAGTTATGCACTGAACACAAAGGTTTTGCGGCATTGTTAAGATGTAACTCCGCATGCGGAGATTTACTCTGCGCAACTCTGATGTAGCAGCTTGTGCAATGGCCCCTCCCCTCCCCACAGGTTCCAGAGGCTTTTCCCCAGGTGAGCGTGTCAAAGATCCAGCTGCCTTGGATCCCGAGTTGGGAGATAGGCGGGATATAAATTAATTAAATAAGCAAAGAGGGGAGTGCGGCATGATTATTACAATACTTTATTGGGACAGGAGAAGTTTGGGTCCCCCGTCCTTATTCAGCCATTATGCTCTTGGGCCAATGATGATCTCTGAGCCTAACCTAGCTCCCAGGATTGCTGTGAGGATAAAACTGGGGTAGTGGCAGTGTGCTGAGGACCAGGTGAGTTACTTTTGGAGTTGATGGGAGCAGACGTTCAAAAGATCTGGAAGTTCCTGGGGAAGGTTCTCTGGGGTTGGTTGACAGAGTTCTCGCTGGCTCCCCCTCCTCCATATTAGACCTTGGAAGGAGAGAAGGTTGTCAAGTTTTGCAGCTGCCTTATCCTCTCATCCGTTTTCGTAGCACGAAGACCCAGCAAATTGTTGTGCCGCCTTCCCTTGCCGTTATTGCCGAAAGATTGCATGCCTCATTCGTGGGCACGCCAGGAAGGCTGTTGCTTTGTGCAAACTGGATGCTTTGGTCTGGAATGGGCTTCCTCTCATCTTTGAAGTTGGAGGAAGGTGGATGGGGTAATATACAGAGATAGACGGGATAAGATATATTTAGGGTCTTGCTTATTGAACCTCTGGTCACCCTGGGCCCGCTGTGAAAGGGTTGCCTTTGAGGTCAAGCGTTGTTTGGATGTGTTGCAAATGGTTTCCCCGGGAAACAGGGGAACTGTCCTCCTAGCTCGCTGCGGCATCTTCCGAACAGCGTCTTGTCTTTAGACACAGCAGCAGAGAGGTACCTTGTGGTGTTTTGGGGGGGGAGAGAAAAGGGGGGCATTGAAAACAATGTGGAGGCGAAAGGCGAAGAAGGGAGTGTAGCATCACAGAGCGAACAATCCCAGAGAATGAAGAAGCACACCGCGAGAGTGGCTCCGGTAGAACCTCTCTGTCTTTCCACATTAAATTCACCTAGATCAGACGGTAAATGTCTTTTTCTTTTCCTCCTACGTGTCTTCCGTCAGGAAAGGAATTCGCTTCCATCTTATTCTATTTTGTTCTGAAATCTGTAATTAAAATAGAGAGAGAGAGAGAGAAAGGGGCAGAATACCATCCTTGGGTTAGGAAAGGGCTGTTTGTTAAAAGGCATTGGATGTGTTTTAAAAGACTTTTTATTTCTTCGTTTCCCTTTGCAGTCTCAAAATGTCTGGCTTTTACTGGGTATAAAAGAATTGTTTCTGGAGAGAGGGAGGAGGGAAGAAGACCAAACAGAAGAGGAGAAAAGTTGTTCATCTTTCTTATTTGGGGTTCTGGGTGTGCTGCACAACCATCTCTTTTGGCTGGGCTGTTATCATCTAATCATCTTGTATGGCAAAGTCATTAATTCTCTCCCCCCTCTAGACTGAAAGGTTGTGTTATCTTGTGGCAGTCTGCAAAGATTACCTGTCTAACCTGAAGGGCTCGTGGGTTATAACAGCAAAAAGAAAAACAAGGAAAAGGAAGAAAAGGGGGGGGGTGTTTTTGCAAGACGGCACAGACATGCGTGACTTCAGTGCAGTCTGGAATGTGAAGGCAGATCATGCTTTTTTAATTTGGTTCACGTTTCACCCTGCATGCACTTTGGGTGTCGTCCCAGGGGTACCCCAATGTTAGCACATTGTTTTTCTTCCATCCATCATTATTACCAAGAAACTTTGTATTTTCCTGGAGGAAGAAGAAGAGGAAAAGGAAAAACGAAGCCTCCTGTTTGCCATTTGGAGAGAGTTTGAGTCATCTTTGGAGTGAGCAAGTCAACCGAGAATCCATTGATCTGGTGGAGGCAGTGCTGGGCCCTCTCCTCTAATAGGGTTTCCTAGCTGGGACAATGAGCTGCAGATACAATTTGCTGGGGAGTTCTGAGTTCCAGGCTATGCGATAGGCTAGGAATGGAAAGATTATTTGAACTTTTTTGGTAATAAAAAAAAAAAGGTCCACAAAGTGTTCCCAAGTGTTGGGAAACTTGACAAGGAGGATCCTGGACTGATGAGAATCTTCACAGCTTGAGAATCTGTTCTGTGTGAAATTCAGATCTTTCTTTCTTTCTTTCTTTCTTTCTTTCTTTCTTTCTTTGCAAAGAAATTCTGCACAATATTCGCACATTTGTGCGTGTGTGCAGGTGGCAATATCTTCTGCATAGGAAACAGCTGTTTCTGTGCAGGGAACAACATTTTGTGTGGAAAATAATATTTCTGCATAAAAATATTATCTTTCTGCACAGAAATTGCTGTTCCTGCACAAGATATACTGGTTTTTGTACAAAAGTACCATGTGTGAATTTTGCACAGTGTTAGTGCCAAACTGTGAATAGGCTCCAAAAAGGGTGTAGGTTTAGGAGACCTTCTCATAGCAATACCAAACTTGCTCAAATGGCTCACTGCTTCCTTCAAGGACAAAATCAGCCAAGAATTACATTCCTATGAATGGATTCAATAATCCGTAACAGTTCCTCAAAGACTGAGGTCAAAGGTCAGCTGTCCAGGGAGCTTGAAAGCAGGGTGAGTGGTAGAAACACTGGATCAGTCCTAAATATAACCAGAGCCTGGAAGTAATAATGTAGCTCATTGCCTTTTCCTTTATAGCAATGAAGTGCGACATCATTGGTTTTAAATATTCAATCAAGATGAAAGAAATTTTAGAGGGGTTCTTTTGCATAATGAATAATGCTTATTCATAATGGAAGTAGTATTGGTTTGGGGAGCTTATGGAGAGCTTGGGACATTTTATGAGCGTTTTTGTGCAAAAAATATTGATACTAACTAATATGTTAACTTGTTGCCTCACTTGTGAATTACACTTACATGTGAAAATCAATGCCTAATAGGTATATGCTGCTTTTAAAAGTAGTAGTTCCAAGACTTTGGCTTGGCATTAAGTCTGGGCTGAGCAACAGAATCATTGTATGCATTTATAAGATCCAGGTTTGTTTCTGGTTCCGGTTTTCCTCTCTTGTTTGATCTTCAAAATGGTTGGGAACTTTCATGTCTCCTGTTGTGTCCTGTTAACCCCTACTGATAAAGATATCCTTCTGAGGTCTTTCTAGCATAGCCTCAGAAAAAGTAGGACCTTGTGGGGTTTTGGCCCCGGAGCTAAAGAATGTTTCAGGAACCTGAAGCTGCAATGCTGCACAGTAGCTTTCCACTGGTAACTTTAGGAGGCACCCATCTGGAATCAGTGTTAAACTGCTTTAAGGATTCTCACCACAAGTTAGAGAGAATTAGAAACATTGCGAACCGTCTCTTGGTTGAGATAGAATCCAGGTAGATTCAATAACTAAAAGAAAAGCAGTCTTTACAACCTATACCAACCACAATTTCTTGCATGCTCCTTGTGCAATTCATGATTATTTTTCTGGAGGGAGACGACCTAGCTACATAATTCACGTACCAGTAATTTCCTGATTAAACTATTGCAAAGCATTCTCCATGGGTCCTGCCTCAGGCCGTTTCCACACTAGCCTGTTATAGCGCTATGATTCCACTTACAAAATCCTATGGAATCCTGGGGTTTGCAGTTTCGGGAGGGGCTGGCCGCCCCCTCCAAAACTTCAAATCCCAGGATTCCATAGGATGTTGCAAGTGGAATCGTAGCGCTATAACAGGCTAGTGCGGAAATGACCTCAGAAGCTGTAGCTAAGTGCAGTGCTGTTGAACTTCTTACAGACAAAATGAGTCTGATTGTCTTGGAATTCCACCAACTGCCAGTATATTTCCAGTTTGAATTTAAGCTGCCGATGTTGGCATTCAAAGCCCTAAGTGACTTGAGACCTTGATACTTGAAGGAGTGCCTGCCTAAGAATTTAAGTCTATTTAAGGTCTATTCAAGGACCCTTCCTCTATGTGTGGGGTGGGGTGGTCATGCATTGCAAGAGGACACAGGAGAGAGCTTTCTCTGCTGTGGTGCCGAAGTTGTCCTCTACTTGTCTCTAATGCTGGCTTCTTTCTGACACCAAGTTAAAAGATAATTTTTTTAATCAAAGCTTTTTTTTTGCAGGGGGGTGTTGTAATTTTATCCAACTCTGTACAAGTACCTGGCGTCAAACAATTCTAACTTGCTTTAACTTGCTAACTTGTTGCTTTGGGACTGTTTAAATTATTCTCTATTTTTCTAGATTTGCAAATTGTTTTTATTTATAGAGCACTGCAATTTTGTGATACAGGGCAGAATAGAAATATTTAAATAAATAAAACAATGCAATACAATCTAATATAAAACAATACACATGGGAAGTAGGAGACAGGCTGACATATTGTTAGTGATTTACATGTGCTTAAGTTCCTTTATGCAGGAGGTTGTACTTTTTTTTTTTTGGCCATGGCATAATGCCTGCATTCAGTTCGAGGCTGCAGAAGCAGAGCTGAATATGTGGTCCCATTGGGCATGTGGTACCATTGTGTGTGGCACATGCAGATGTGCATTGCAAGTCTGTATTTCACATTTGCGTGTTCAGTTGCACAGTGTTGCAGTTCACTAATGCACAGCTGTTGATTTAACTCTGCGAGTGTAAAGTTGCACTCTGTCTCCTTGATGTAGGATCTTGGCCAGAGGTACAGAATGGGGGATGCAAAGATTCCCTGCCATTTGGCTATCTGAATTGCAGTGTGTATCCGTTCAACCATGCTCACTTCTCATACTAATTGTCAGGCAGTTGCACTCTAGATTAGGTCCCATGTCATAGAATCGTAGTGTTGGAAGGGGCCTTATTGAGTCCAGCCACCTGCTTGGTGTAGGATCTGCAGCTAAAACATCCCCAGCAGGTACTATTTGCCCCCCTTTTTTTTAAGGTGTCAAGAGAAAGAGATCACACACCTCTCTGGGCAAATGGTTCCATTGCTGAACTGCTCTTACTCTCAAGTTCTCAAGAAATTGACTCTCCTATAACGGAAACACCCTAGTGCCTCCCTCTGGTTCATCCCATAACCCACAGTTTGAGGGCATATCTAAAAATGTTCTCAATTTAGGATATCTGAACGTTTTACCTCTTCAGTTGATCAGAAAGTGTGTGTATATCTTGTCAGTGTGAAGGGAGTTAAAGTTACATTATCTATTCTAGATGCCTCCAGAACTTTCTTGTCCATCTCAAGATCCCTGTAAGCATCTTTTGTGATGATAGCACATACTTAGTGCCAAGTTACTTTTGCTGCCTGGTGTTGTCACCCACAGGAATTGTGCGGCGCAAACAGCCCTTTTGAATGTTGCCAGTTTAAACTTGCTTTCCTGCTTAAGACATATCATGAAATTGATAGTGACAATGGGCAGGTTTTCCCTGGGGTGCAACGAAGACAATAAGTTATGCACCAGTGGGAGATTCAAAATAATAATAAAAAGATAATCTTTTATTCAGCCTGGGCCAAAATGATGTCTGGAGAGATTTCTGCAAAATCAGACATGCCAGAACAAAGGAAGGCACAGACGTTTATACTTGTCCATAAGATGATAAATTAGCATACTAAGTGACATCATTTCCACATAAAATCTAGTGGGCTTCAGGTATCAGGGCATGTGCTTTGGCTGTATCACATAGTAGCCCCCCAATGCATCAGTCACTTAGTACCTATCTGTTATTTACCCAAAGTGGGGCCTGCTTGCATTCTGTACTCTGGAAGTCCAGCAGTGCTGTCTCCTTTGTTATCAGTAATATACGATCCATCCTCCATGCCTATATGTCTCCCAGGTCAAGCTTCTTCTCAAGGCTGGTATCCTAATTCCCAGGGGGCAGCCACTACCATTTATTTTTATTTTATTAATAACTGTTAATTACTGTTAATAACAAAACAGGTTAGTAACTCAAAGGACATTGGGGGAAACCTCTGAGGCCTGTTTAATTGATTCCCTTGACTCTATGCTACTCTAAGTCCTATCATTCTCAGGCTTCCTCTGTCAATATGACCTGACTCGCTAGAATCATAGAATCATAGAGTTGGAAGAGACCCCAGGGGCCATCGAGTCCAACCTTCTGCTATGCAGGAACACCCATCAAAGCATTCCCGACAGATGGCCATCCAGCCTCTGCTTAACAATCTCCAAAGAAGGAGACTCCACCACACTCCGAGGCAGCATCTTCCACTGCTGGACAGCCCTGACCGTCAGGAACTTTTTTCTGAGGTTCAATTGGAATCTCCTTTCCTGCAGCTTGAATCCATTGCTCCTTGTCCTAGTCTCTGGAGTGGTAGAGAACAAGCCTGCTCCCTCCTCAACATGACATCCCTTCAAATATTTAAACATGACTATCATGTCCCCTCTTAACCTTCTCTTCTGCAGACTAAACATACCCAGCTCCCTAAGGCATTCTTCATAGGGCATGGCTTCTGGACCCTTCACCATTTTGGTCACCCTCTTCTAGAAGAGATATAAAACTTCGTAAAATCGAAGACAGTGGAAAAAGATGTAGCCCACATTGCAGGTGGATGGTCTTCATGGAGGAAGCCACAGCTGTGTTTGCAAGACTTGAATGGGACTGTTGACCAGTATCCCAGACTAATCCCTCACTGATTTCCTAGCCTGATTAATGGACCAGAAAGAATCTGCATGCTGTCCAGTAATTGTTGGGGTAGATCCGATCAAGATGTTTTCACCCCAGCTTGACGTTTCCACTTGTGGTTGACTGAGCCCAGGGCAGAGAGAAACAGGAATATAAGCAGGAGAAAATGGAGATAAGAAGACAAGTCAGGAACAAACCAACGCTCAGGGCTGGTTGAGCTGCACCAGCAAACAAGGAGTTGCTCATAACATGAATATTTTTACTGTAAAATCAGAATCCCACAAGTTCGGTCGCCACCAGTGTGATGTCAAGCATCCATGTCTTATGGCAAATGTGAAACTCAAATCAACAAGGGCAAGTCGTTGCCACCAGTAATGGCTGGTAGCCTTCTCAGTAGTTGCTCCCAGGCTGTGGAATTCCTTCCACAGGAGACTGTGGCCATTTCCGCACAACACTCTTATAGCACAATGATTCCACTTTCAACTTCCTATGGAATCTGGGGTTTGCAGTTCTGGGAGGGGCCAGGCGGCCCCTCCCGGAACTGCAAACCCCAGGATTCCATAGGAGGTTGAAAGTGGAATCATTGCACTATAAGAGTGTCGTGCAGAAATGTTCTGAGTCAGCCCAATTGCTGCTTTCTGCCAGCAGGCTCATACCTTTCCATTTAGGCAGACCTTGGATTGATTTTTCGTTATACACTGGAATGTAATGAAAGTGGTGGTACAGTGTTTTTATCTTGCATGTTTTCAAATTACGTTTTAAATGTGTCTTAAATCGTTTTTAACTATCTGGATTTACTAGAACTTTTCAACTGCGCGTAACTCTTCTAACACAACATTTTAGCTAATTTCTGTTTTAAATTCTTGTAAGCCATGGTGGGAGAAAGTTAGGGTAAAAATTTGACAAATAATAGCTTCTCTGCCAGTGGGGCGGTGCATGTACGGCAGGGTTTAATTGGAATGTAGATGAAAAGTGAATCTGGCTCAACAGGAGCTATCCAAGGAACTAAACCTGTTGGGAGGAGAGGATTCAGCACCTCCGAGAGCTTATTGAAAATTCAGGTGAAAGGACAGCATGAATTCATTGCTCCACTGACATGGCAGCCATGGCTGCGGTTACTTGCTGCCTTGGCCACTTCAGATCTAGCATTTTTTAGCTGCCATATACACAGCTGAACAGGAATCAACAGTGAGATGTGGCAGCTAAAAAAGCCAATGTCATTCTAGGCTGCATTAATAAGAGTATAGAGTCTAGGTTGAGGGAGGTAACAGTACCACTCTGTTCTGTTTTGGTCAGACCTCACCTGGAATACTGTGTCCAGTTCTTGGCACCTCAGTTCAGGAAGAATGTGTCTGGAGAAGAGTGGCCAAAATAGACAAAGGCCTCTAAACCATGCCCTATAAAGAGTGGCTTAGCGAGCTGAGTATGTTTCGCCTGGAGAAGAGAAGATTAAGAAGTAACATGATAGCCTTGTTTAAATGTTTGAAGGGATGCTCTCTGGAAGATGAAGCAAGCTTGTTTGCTGCTGCTCCAGAGATGAGGACATGGAGCAATGGATAAAACTACAGGGAAAGAGATTCTACCTAAACATCAGGAAGACCTTCCTGATGGTAAGAGCTGTTTGACAGTAGAATATGCTGCCTTCGAGTATGGTGGAGTCTCTTTCTTTGGAGGTTTGTAAAAAGAGGCTGGATGGCCATCTGTCAACAGTGCTTTGATTGTGTATTCCTGCATGGCAGGAGGTTGAACTGGATGGCTCTATGATTCTGTGTAAAAGTGGCACTCATACCTGCAGTTGCATTGGGTTTTGGGGATGTTCTGAAGTAGGGATATAAAGCATATTCACAGAATTGTCTCATCCTCAATGATGAGGAGTGTCTCAATGTACTGAGACCCTGGCTGAGATCCTACATCACAACTGTAGTTAGAAATGCATAACTGTGTATCATCTCCTGACTCAGCTCTCCAAACCTACTTAAAAAGCAAGCATTGAGTGATGGATGTCTGTTCTGCTGGAAATTGAGCCATGGCAGAATGGTTTCTGCCAGTAATTTGCACTGAGATGAGTTGTGAGAAGAGTCCTGCTTCTGATCATCACACTGCATGCTGCTGGCAGGAGAAGGTTGGAAGTGTCATCCTGCTGCTCTTCAATTGGAAGCAGAATCATAGAATCATAGAGTTGGAAGAGACCCCAGGGGTCATCCAGTTCAATCTCCTGCCGTGCAGGAACCCACATCAAAGCACTCCTGACAGATGGCCATCCAGCCTCTGCTTAAAAACCTCCAAAGAAGGACACTCCACCACACTCCATTGAGGCAGCCTATTCCACTGCCGGGCAGCTCTGACCGTCAGGAAGTTCTTCTTGAGGTTCAAGTGTAATCTCCTTTCCTGCAGCTTGAATCCATTGCTCCTTGTCCTAGTCTCTGGAGCGGTGGAAAACAAGCTTGCTCCCTCCTCAATATGATATCCCTTCAAATATTTAAAGAAGAGATCTCCATTGCTTGACGCGGCTGCTGGCTGTTAAAGTAGGTTTGGGCAGAGCATTTGCCATCATGACAAGAGCACCATGATCATAAACATGAATGCCAAGCAGTTGCAAATACTTAAGTCTAGCTTACTTAATAACTGCTCAGCAGGAAGCCAGCCAGCCTGTCGTAAAAATGATTGAGGCTGCTTTCATCCCTGAGTGAGAAAAAAAGACGAGTCCTCCCAAGTTTTTGTTTCCGCTGCTTGTTTCCATTGCACATAAGGCAATGATTTTGTGCAAAGTTGCCATATTTTGCACAAATAGAAGCTGGCATCCTGCTGGTATCTTATGCTTGCATTAAGTACTGCTCTGGAAACAATTGATCATTTTTGTCTGGTGAGGAATGTCTCCATTCAGGCCATTTCCGCACTAGGCTGTTATAGCGCTATGATTCCACTTGCAACATCCTATGGAATCCTGGGGTTTGCAGTTTCGGGAGGGGTCAGCCAGCCCCTCCAGAAACTGCAAACCCCAGGATTCCATAGGATGTTGCAAGTGGAATCATAGCGCTATAACAGCCTAGTGCAGAATCATCCACAGTTCAAGAATACAGAAATGGAGATGTGCGCATGCTTCCTGGGAATGTTTGAGAATGGAACAACTTCCTTGGAAAGTGAAGTCTTCTTTGGAGACCTTCAAACACGGGTTGGACGACTGTCTTGCAGGAGTACTCTAGTTATATATTCCTGCATGGTGGGAGGATGGAATTCCAAAGCCTAGGAGCAGCCATCAAGAAGACTCTCTCCTATGCCTTCACCAAACAGGCCTGTGAGGATGATGGGATGGAGAGAAAGTTCTCCTGCAAAGTTCTCCTGCAAAGCTCACATGGGGATATACAGGATTTCAGGTTGTCTGAACCCAAGGCCTTTATAGGTCATAACCAGCCTGTTGAAATGTTCCTGGATAAAATGAATCTGAAGAATTAGAACTGAGGACCTTAAGTCTTATATCCTTTTACAATAGAGTTACAGGCTTGATAGATGAAGGGAATGCTGTGGACGTAGCATATCTTGATTTCAGTAAGGCTTTTGATAGAGTTCCCCATGACATTCTTGCAAAGAAGCTAGTAAAATGCAGGCCGGACAGGGCTACTGTTAGGTGGATTGGTAATTAGTTGACTGACCGAACCCAAAGGGTGATCACCAATGGTTCCTCTTCATCCTGGAGAGAAGTGACTAGTAGGGTGCCACAGGGTTCTGTCCTGGGCCCAGTGCTGTTCAACATCTTCATGAATGACTTGGATGAAGGGGTAGAGGGCATGCTGATCAAATTTGCAGATGATACCAAACTGGGAGGGGCTGCTAATACCTCAGAGAACAGGATCAAAATTCAAAATGGCCTTAATAGATTGGAGATCTGGGCCAGAGCTAACAAAATGAATGTCTTTTTTAAAATCTTTTTTATTATAAATACAACAAATAAAGTATATGCATTTAATAAATAACTGCAGTTTTTACGTTACAACAGACAGAAATGTAGGGTCCTACACTTAGGCAGAAAAAAATGGAATGCACAAATATAGGATGAGGGACATGTGGCTGGATAACAGTATATGTGAAAAGGATCTAGGAATCTTGCTGGACCACAAGCTGAACATGAGTCAGCAGTGTGATACAGCAGTCAAGAAAGCCAACGTGATTCTTGGTTGCATCAATAGGAGTATGGTCTCTAGATCAGGGAGGTAATGGTACCACTCTATTCTGCATTGGTTAGACCTCATCTGGAATACTGTGTCCAGTTCTGGGCATCTCAATTCAAGAAGGATATCAACAAGCTGGAGCATGTTCAGAAGAGGGTGACTAAAATGGTGAAGGGTCTGGAAGCCATGAAGCCCTGTGAGGAGCAGCTTAGGGACCTGAGTATGTTTAGTCTGCAGAAGAGAAGATTAAGAGGGGACATGATAGCCATGTTTAAATATTTGAAGGGATGACTTGTCGAGGAGGGAGTGGGCTTGTTTACCACTGCTCCAGAGACTAGGACAAGGAGCAATGGATTCAAGCTGCAGGAAAGGAGATTCCACCTGAACCTCAGGAAGAACTTCCTGATGGTCAGAGCTGTCTGGCAGTGGAATAGGCTGCCTCAATGGAGTGTGGTGGAGCCTCCTTCTTTGGAGGTTTTTAAGCAGAGGCTGGACGGCCATCTGTCGGGAGTGCTTTGACGTGGGTTTCTGCTTAGCAAGGGATTGAACTGGATGGCCCCTGGTGTCTCTTCCAACTCTATATTTCTTTGATTCTTTGAAGTGCTTGTTTTTTGCTGTTGACCAGATAACTCGAATGCTCTGCGTTAACTATGCAGCATGGGATCTTTATTATTTTTACCTAAGATAGCCTACTCTTTTTGGAAGTGACAAACATGCTTATTAAAGGCTTATTTTTTTCCCTCAGTATTGCTTTACATTTTTAAATAGTTTTATATCTGGTGAAACTGGGATTTTTAAAAGCCTCATTTTCGATTTGCATGAAAATTACATCTAATTTTTTCAAATCAAACTGCAAGCATTTCTTAATAAAGATCTTAAGAACTGCCAAAAAAAACCCAAATTATTCCTGGAAATGGACCAATAGCTGCTGAAGTTGTTTGAACAAGGGAATGATATGCTTCCTATAACCAGTTTTAGCCAGCAGTTTAGCTGTAGCATTTTGGACCTGCTCAGGGTTTCGGCTAGACTTCCATCTCTCAGAGCTCTCAAGAGAGCCGCTGCCAGTTGGGGCAGACAATATAGACCAAAAATGGAGAAATTAGCAGAATAGGCATAAAGCAGCTGTCAACGCTCCTGATCCATGACAAGTGACATTTTCTGCCCTCTTTTGCTTTGGCTGCCCTCTCATTTGTCTGTACAAACTGCCAAGTGACTCCAAGAGCATCTGGAGCGTGCTGCGGCCGTGGGCGGGGAATACATAAAAGCCAAATGAGTCTCAGAAGCATTGGCTGGAATGTGCCGCTGTGTCGCCTTGCAGTTTGGAGCACATCTGCACAAGGCGCCGATCTGCGGCACTCTAAAAGGACACCGTCCTGGACTCTGCAGTCGCTGCAGTGAAATATTGATATACTGTTTTGTTCTCCCAACATTAGGGAAGAAAATTTTGGTGGCTCAAGTAGGGTCACCAAATTAGAGGCAAATCCAACAAGAGTAGACTTCTGTTCATTTTAGAAGTAGGGGGATGAGTGGAAAGGAAGACTGACAAATTTTGGTTACTGGTTTTATAAATATCTGTGCTTTCTTAGTGAAGGAAATAGAAATGTGAATAAATAGCAGGTCAGGCTGTTCTGCAGCTGGGTCATCCTACTTTTCTCCTCCTAGCTGTTTCTGAGTTGAATTCTGCTGAGGTATATATATCTCGCTGTCACTGCAGTTTGGAGCATAAATGCAAGCTGTCTTATTCAGTTATGCAAGGGCCCCTTTGCAGAACAAGTTTACATTTGGAGAAGGTAGGAAGAATTGCAGGGGCTACTTACAGCGTGTTGTCGCAGTCGGGCTCCAGTGGGTTGTTGTGGAAATGCGGACCTGCAGGAGGCAACAGTGAACTGGGACAGGGGTCGGAAGACATGAAACTTGGGCCATTTCTGCATTCGACTGTTATAGTGCTATTATTCCACTTTCAACATCCTATGGAATCCTAGGGTTTGCAGTTTAGGGAAGGGCCTCAAAGGCCCTTCTCTAAATTGCAAACCCCAGGATTCCATAGGATGTTGAAAATGGGATAATAGCACTATAACATCGAATGCGGGGCCTAGATGGTGTCATTGCACATTAGATTGTGTCAGAGGAGAGGAGGAGATGGAGTGTCACAGCCATTCAGTGCCTCACAACATCTCAGTCAAGCCTGAAATATGTTGTGTTTGTGTTGGTTTTGCTAGTTCCTTCTTCTGAAATATAGCCCACAGCATCTGGCATTCGTTGGTGGTTTTCCATCCAAGCACTAATCAGAGGTGATCCTGTTTTGCTTCCAAGATGGTGGTGCCTTTAGGGTATTTAGGTCACCAAAATATGCTATGCAGCCTGTTCCATCCAGTTGTGGCTTCCAGGTCAGTGGGGCAGTGAATCCAGTCCTGTTTGTAGTCTGAACCAGGTTGTAGCTGAAAATTTAAAGGAACTATCTGAGGTGCTGAGTCTACCGCCTCCCCCCCCAATAAGTTCAATTCCTAGGATAGCTCCTTGGAAATGTAGAGTAGTGTCATGCCCTGGCATGCCACAAACAGCTGCATGAATTTGTAGCAAAGCAAAAAACACAGCACACTTCATCCAAAGCTGCTGAGACTAAAGCATACATGGTGGTTACAGATTTTTTACCTTTTCCATATAAATTTAGACATACAAAGCTGTAAGTGGAGAGGATCATGAATCTCATGTTATCCCACCATTCTAGCCATCTCCCAGGCTCACAGTTGTTTACCTATCTTTCATCCTTGAGCCTGGAATATGTTCCTGGCTTCTTATCTTTGAACATTACCAGTTCTCACAACACCTTCCGATACTTTCGTTTCCCTCCAATCTTCTCCCCTTCTCCTGAATACATTGTAGAAGGTCACAAATCTCTAGCTGCAATACAGGCATCATTTATAGGTGATTTGATAATGTGTGTATATTACTGTACTGGGTATATTACTAATTTTAGGGGATTGTCTGGTAGGCATGGCTTTGTTTGTCACTGTTGATTTCTAAAAATAATTGTTTTAAAAAAATATGCAAATGCCATGTGTTCTGTACCCTATGACCTGTTTGTATGCATGGTGACTCAGAAATAAGGTCTGAATTGCTCAAGTAGAGCATTCTCCTTCTTAGCAAGCACAGGTAGCAGAGTGAGGAACAGTTACTATTTTGGACTACATCTCCCAGAACAGCTTTAATGACCAGTTTGAGCTGGGGGATCCTAAGGTTTGTAGTTCAAAAACAGTAACTTTCCTAAGCTGTGGTGGATAGATGCCTTGGTGTCTGAACTGGATATTGTCGTGCTTCATAAATATATGTATTCCATCTGTTCTGGTGGTCTACTAATTTTTCTTTTGCTTCTGCAACATTGTGCTTTGGATTGTGAGATTATTTCTTCCCCAGCTTCAGACTTTCTATCTGCATAAGAAAGAGATCATGATGAGATTATTCATACAAGGTGGACTATGATCTGACATCTGACTTCTTCCATAAGGCTCAAAGCACATTTCCTAAGATGAGAAGACAATCACCATGGGAGAAGAGAAAATCTCAGACGTGCTTATGCATGCATCTTGAAGGGTTCCGTTTTCAAGGGAAGAAAACAGTCGGATCAGTTTCAGAGACTGGCCCCAAGTCTGGCAAAGACTTCTGTCAGCTGCTGTTCCACATGGAGACATGGACAATCGGCATGAGTCAAAATGGCTTTCAAGAGAAGACCGTGGGGAAGATGTTTTCTTGCTGAACCACCGCAGAGTGGTGTCTTGTAATTCTTGCTTCTTTTTGTATTAGAAGACACAGTCCAATATGAGCGGTAACCATGGATTAAGACTGCTTCATGGAATATATTCCTGGCATTAGAATAATTGCTAAAATGCTCTATGATTCTGTGATTCTGTGTGACCAGTACATCCACAGCAAGATTTACCTGCCTCATTGGAAAGGCCACTGGAAACTGCTTGAGGAGGCTGTGGTGAAACACATTGTCTCATTTCCCAGCTGCACATGTGCAGAAGCTGTAGTGCGCCTGGTCAATTATATAATAACAATTGCATGCATTTACAGAAATTTACCTCTGATGTGCTGCATTTTTAGTGAGACAACAAATAATGGCATGATTGTTGAAAATGTGGTTTCCTGGACCCCGAATGAGCATAATGTAGCGCTTTTCTGGCTGAGAGGAAGAACTTAATTTTTGACCTTCAGTTTCTGCAATATGCAATTTCTGTTTTCCCCAGTCCTCTTCCAGTGAAGTGTTTTAATTTCAGGGAGACTTTGCCAAAAAAAAAAAAAAAAAAGAAATGTTCAGGATTGTTTTGATACACCCACACCAGAGCTTGGGAAAAGTTTTTTGGATTACAGCTCCCAGAATTCCCCAGCCAAGATGGCCATTGGGCTTGGCAAAGCAAATTTGATTCAGCTATATAAGAAAAAAATGCTGGACAGAAATTATCTTATTGCATACAAAAAGCTCAGGTTACAGAGAAATTTGCTAATAACATTGGGGTTGTTGTCCAGGTTGCCTGGGAAATTCTGGGAATGTTGGTCAGTGATGGCTGGTGGTTTCCGTGCTATTGAAGTGGTGGAATCACATTGGTTTTTACAAAAGAGCTCTCCAAATGTATAAAATCTGAAGTTGATTAAATGCTCCACTGACATGGAAGCCACCAACTATCATTGGTTGCAGTCCACAAATACAACTTTCCGCCCAAATTCTGAATGGATGAAGACCTTGCCGACCTCACATTCCATCCACTGGGGAGTTTACCCACCAAACTGATGCAACCTCTTTCTTCTCAGGTGCCTCCCAATCCTCTGTCGTCCGATGCAAGCCAGGCGCCAACTGCCCCGGCACGCAGCGCGGCATCCGCAGGCAGCATTCCCCTTTCTCCGCTGCTGAAGATTCTGCCGCTCCCATTCTAGAGCTGCAGAGTCGGAGTCCCTCTGGATTTTGTCGGCACGGCAGAGGAGAGAGGCAGAACAGATCAGGTAGGCGTACAATAGCGGTGTCCCCAGGTGTTCTGGCTCCCCTTTCAGCCTCAGGTGAGGCCAAAGTCTTTCCAAATAATGAATGGGATGGTTTCCTGTGTTGTGACTGCCATTATCTGGCTAGTCCTTTTCTCTTGGGTTTTGATGGGCAGGAAGAATGAAGGGGTAAAAGAGCTGTGTTGTTGTCTTGCATGGATGTTCATGGTGAGCTAATTGCATTCAGGAGATCAATATGGCCACAAAGGCCTCCTATGGGTGATGCAGTCATTCCTCACAGTCACTCATTAGGAGTAGGACATCTGTAGATCAGCCTGGATCTTAGGAAACTCCACAGATCATCTTGGTTCTACTGTGCCAAAAGCACCAGTCCTTTTAATCTCATTCAAACCAGGAAGAAAAGAGAAGAACACCAGCAGAAGAAGCACTCATCTTTGATGTTCATGAATGGTCAAACCTGGACTAGTAGGAACACACTAAAGAAAGTGTGAAGAAGTTTCTTCAAATGTGACTTCTGCCCTTGCTCCCTTTCCTTCTGAAAGTCATAACTGGTGTCAGACCTGAAGAAATAGGATTCTTTCTCTTCTTCTGTCTTCTGTTGAAGTTCAATTGATCACCTCTGAATTGTGGATGGGATGAGAGCAGCCCAAGCACAGACAATGAACAAAATCATTGAAGTGTAGATTTAGAGTAGTTAGCCCCAGAAGAGAGCCAGCATGGTATAGTGGTCTGAGCACTGGAGACTCAGGAGAGCAGGGTTTGGTTCCCCACTGGGTGACCCACTCTCAGCCCCAGAAATGACTTGAAGAAACCCAACAACAACAACAACAACAACAACCCTCATAGAGAACCTAAGAAATTAGTATTTAGAGAGCCATATGCTCCTTAGATCAGTAGTTTCAAATGTTATGAACTGTGAAACTGTCCAAAATTTATCGTAGCGTTGATGTGACCTTAGAAGGGGCTTGCAGGCCCCATCCACACCAGGAGGAGGAGGAGGAGATGAGGTTATTGCCAGTCCAAATAAGAGTTTTGTCCCTTGAAGATATTTTCCTTCATTCCTCAAATTTCTAGCATAACCAAGAGTGAGGCACTGAAAATGGTTCACACCTACATCTTTTCCGTTTGCTGTCTTCACCTTCCCTTGGTCACTTTGTTCCTTTTCTTTGGATGCTTGCGCTGTATTTCTAAATGCCCAACTGAAGTTTTAAGTTTCTGCAATGCTAGAAATTTAAGGATTGAAGGAAACTTTCATTGGGGGAGGAGAGTTCTTTTTTGAGGGAGGGAGGTAAATGCCCTCATTTTGTCCCCACTGCAGTTGTACCTTTGATCCACACCCAAATTTTAGACCTCTTTGGCTGTCACAGATTCCCTCCAGGAACTCTCTAATAATGATCCCCACTACCTCTTCATCCAGAGAACTATAATCCCCATTGGGGTTCATTAAGAGGAGGAGATGAGCACTAAGTCCATTTGAAATTCATAGTGTGGAAACATTCAGATTCAAGAGATATTCTCTTTGCTGACATACTGAAGAAACCCATTAAGGTTTTCTAGAAAATGATTTGCTGAAGTATCTGAATCTTGCATAGCTGACACCTCCTTTTTGTTGCTTGGTCTGAAGGCAGCTTTCAAAAATGGCAAAATAAAATGAATATATTTATCTCAGTAATGAAAAGATAAAGTATGTGTACATTAAAAGATAAAGTGTGTGTACATTCAACTAAATTACAAGGACTTTAAAGCATCAGTAGATTTAAAATTTACCAGGTGGTTGTCAGAATAGGAAGGCTAACAAAAGTAAGAGTGAGACAGATCAGATTGGCAAAGGAATGCCAACGCTTTGGTGCAGCAGCCAAAAAGACCCTGCCAGGTACTCCATGAGCTAGGTGCAGAGGTGGTATTTTCTCCAGAATATGTTTTTATGGATAAAGGCTTGAATCCCCTTGGTTAATTCCATCTAGAGTAGATAAACTTGTGGGAGACATCTTAAAGGTAAAGATTCAACTGAAACTTGGACTTTTTTAAAATTGGGTCTGACTGATAAACAGACTCATAAGAAGCCGGGAACAATCTTCTGCCGCATGATCGTGGTAGCAAGTGTGCTGTATGCGCAGAAATGGAAAAGTGTGGCTACTCCTTCTCATGAAGTCTGTCTGTTGAAGATGCTGGGTTTGGCAGAAGTAAACTATTTTAGTTAAGGAAGGATCTTTGGTTAAATTTAAAAATGATGGGGATAAATTTATTGTATATCTAAGAGACTGTTGGGTGAAAAAGTCAGTTACTGTTTCTGATGGTTAAAGCTTATAGTTATGAAATACTAGACAGTAGTGTGATAATGATAGACACACTAGAAGAACTATATCTTGTAGGTTATCTTAGAACCAAAAGATGGTGAGTTAGAAGTCATTTGGATGTATTTTTGCCCCCTTTCTTCAGTTTAGCTGTAGTTTAGTTTAATCTAGTGTTAGGGTAGATGTAGAGTCTGTCTGTTTGTTTACTGTTGTTTTATATACTAAATACACAGTAATAAAAACATTTTCAAAAATAGAGTATATACATTTGATGCATTACTGGACCGTGATACAGTACATAGGTAAATCCCAATGAGTTAGTGAGCTGTTTTGGCTGGAAATAATGGTAGAGTTCAGTTATTATTCAGTTTTTCACTATGTTTACTGTTGTGACTATAAAAGAGAAGCCATTCTGGTGATTCCAGTCCAACAAAGTAACTTTTTGAGTCTTTGTTTTGAGATAAGCATAAAAGGTGGCAAATGTTGAAATAAATAATCCATCCCTTAGTGTATTTTTCTTAGTTGTGAAAAGGGGATGGAAGAGGAGGTGGACAGAAGCAATCATGTAGCATGATTATCTTGGAAAATTCTAGCAAGTTGAGCCCATTGGATCTCTAAGTCAGTTCACATAGGGAGAATATGGGCTTGGGCTAACATTCAGTATTGCAGCTACAGATCTTTAACCTAGGACTATGGATCCATAACTGGTCTGTATTCAGTAAGACTCTATGGTCTTATTATGAACCTGCATAAATGTCACCCCAGCCCACCTTAAGAGCCAGCAGACAGATCAGTGAAGAAGGTCAGCTCAGTTTCTTACTGAGGTACAAGAAGGAAGATGTTTCCAGCTTCCTTCTACCAGCAAGCAAAGGTGGGGCCATCTTGTTGCAAGTCCTTTTTGCAGCCTCATTGGTGGTGGTGGAAATGTGGTATCCCTGACGGGCTGGTGGTGGAAACATCATCCTTCTTGTGTCTTGATCAGAAGCTGAATGGAGCTCCTAGCTGCTGGCTCTTAAGATAGGATGGGGGAGGATCAGGCCAGCAGACGTTACTTAGCATATGTTAACTAAGCAGCTGATGTAAAATGTTGGAGCTTATTCCTAGTGGCTTAATTGTTCTGGTTGTTAAGCGGGGCAGGGGGAGGACCTGGAGTAAATGCTTTTCTCCATCATTTGCAACACTTGTATGATGGACCTCTGCAGTTCCTTATGGGATCCTATGCAGCTTCAACCATCTGAAGAGCCTCTCTGTGATGAACCTGGGGGGTGGGCATAGCCAGGAGAACCACTGTAACAACAGAGGGGATTTAATTTGATTGCTTCTCTGACTAACCTAGGTTAGCCAGAGGGAGGGACTAGATGGGTGAGTCAGCAGAACAGATAAATAGCAGAGTTTGAAAAAGAGTTCCTTCAGTGAGTGAGTGAGAGAGCGAGAGTGGGAGAAAAGCTTGTTAACTTAGGGCAGTGTTTGCCTGTTAAGAGCTGGAAGTTCTTTTCTGTTTGATAACATTGATTTGCCCAAGACCTTTCCCTTGTTAGTTCTTTTAATAAAGATTTTAATCTATTTTTTATAAGAGCAGCCTCAATATAGTGTCTCTTTAATTTGAGCTCAGTTACACACACTACCACAATTGACACATTCAGTTGGAATAAACCTGAAAATGCTTCACCCTATATCCACAAGAGTGTGGGCTTAGGGAAAGTGGAAGGGTGATTAAGGATGGAGAGGAAGCCAGGGGGTGTTAATTATATATAAGAGTGCTGCTTCTCCAGGGAGAGAGAATAAAAGCAGGCTTGATCTGTCACAGCCCTGGCTGGCCCAGATCTCTACATGACACTCTCCACCTGAATAAGGACTTCAGTAGATGGTATACAATCTTACAAAGCTTTCTTATGTTTCTAATACCAAGCAATTAGACACACACCAATGGAGACATACAGCCCATCAGCTAACTAAACAGGTATAGCTATGAATATGGGGAAACAAAGCATGGAGCTGATGGACATCCAGGCGGATGGGACAGCTTCCAATGTGCCAAGGGTTTTCCACAATCTTGTAAACTGGGGCCAATATCCCATGTGAAGGATACAGAGTTCAGTTTTCATTCACAAAATTATGTGGCAATTGAACATTAGTGAATAGCAATACCGCACAGACAAAAGCAAAATGCACAATTGCAACAGGCAGTGTATGCATGTGAAATGCACGATGTGCAGTTATACATCTGCGTGTGTGATTCACAGTGTTGCCACATGTGCAAGGGCACCTCATGCAACTCCGCTTTTTCAGTCTTCAACTGGATACAGAATTTTGCATCAGACAAAAATGTCCAACTGCTTACACAGGAGAATTTATGCACCCCTAAGCCACAAACGAGATGCCAACCTTGGTGTGAACACCTGCTAGCAGTTTCTTCTTATTGGTACCCAGTTATTTTAGCTTTGTTCCAGAACTGCTAACCGAGGCCGTGATGGTTTACTTGAAGCTTGCAGTTCTTTTGGAAGGCTATCCCAGCATGTTCCAGTCTTATACCTGTGGAAGACAATTCTTCTGTATAAACAAATTTATCTTTTAGCATGCCAGCTCTCAGATAGTAAACTTTCCACCTTAGCTGCCTTTAATACTCTTCTGGACCTTCTTCTCCCATAAGTCTTTTTCTTTAATACCCCCATGCCCAAGTTCTGCCACATCCAATGAAATGGAATGGAGGGAAACTGAAGAATGATAATAGAAAGTAATAGCACCCCTTTATTATGCTTTGGCCAGACCTCACCTGGAGTCCTGTGTCCAGCTGAAGGCACTATAGTTCAAGGAAGATATTGTCAAGCTGGAACATTTCCATAAGTGGGTGATCAGTGAGGTAAAAGGTGTCAGGCCCAAGCTCCGTGAGGAATGGCTTAGTGATCTGGGTATTAGCTTGGAGAAGAGAAGAGATAATATGATAGCCTTCTTTAAAAAGATGTCATGGAGAAGATGGAGGAAACTTGTTTCCTGCTGCTCCAGATACTAAGGCCCTTTCCACAGGAGGAAGTTAAAACGGGCCAAGGCGTCCTGTCACGGAGGTCATCTGCATCTTGGATCGGACTAAGTTCGGACTATTTACCTTAGTTATGCACCTAAGTCCGATCCAAAATGCCTCCAATGGTCCTCCAGCGCGCTAAATATAGACCGGAAAAGTCCGGTCTTTCAATCTTCTGGAGCGTGCCATTGCGTTCCTCCTCACTTGTGCAGATGCGCAGGCTCACACCAATGCGAGCCTGTGATCAGCGGAGGGTGGGCTGTGGGTGTGGCCAGCGTCAGCGGTTGGTCCAGACCCATGAAGAACAGGAAGCCACCATTTTGTAAGCTTGAGCAGTGCGGATCTACAGACCTCGCTGTGCTCCAATTCGCCCTGGACCAAACGGAGGAGCCTCGCAGAAGGGCTTAAGGGAGAGTCCGCGTTGCTTCGACCCAAGAAGAACTAGTGAGTAACGGCACGGAGCGATTCACTCGCCTCATGCGGAAAGGGCCTGAGATACAAACCAGTGGATTCAAATGACAAGAAGTGAGATTCCACCTAAGCATTAGGAAGAACTGTACTTTACTATAATTGCTGTCTGACAGTGGAGTAGATTGCTTCAGAAAGTGATAGACTCTTTTTACTTTGGAGGTTTTCAAGCAGAAGTTTAATCACCGTCTATCAAGAGTGTTTTAGTCCTGTGTTCCTGCATGGCAGGAGTTTGGACTAGATGGACTTTACCTTCTCATTTTATAACTCTGTGATTTTGTGATTCTTCATAAAGCTGATAGTGGAACTGTTGATATAGCGATGGAAGCCAGTTAGCTGGCTTTAAAAGGGGAGTTAATAAGGATGGGGGCTATGAAAGAGTATTAGTCCGGATACCTGTATGTTCAGAGTCAGATTATATTTGGATGCATCTGATGAAGTGTCCATGGAGGTTTCTGCCCACTAAAACCTGTTCATCCATAAGCTGACAGCCAGGACATTGGCAGCCATCTATTTGGTTTGCTGAGGAAACAGAGATGATACCTAATTTCTTTGAAATCAAGTTGATACCCCTTCTGATTGCAAAGGGCTGTGTATGGAGAAGAATACGCATATATTGTTGTTGTTATTGTCTACGATCAAGTTGGATTCAACTTAGGGTGATCCTAGGAATGAGACAACTCCAAGAGATTCTGTCATTAACAGCCATGGGAAACTTGGGGTTCCTTTATTGAATCAATTCATTTGTAATGCAACCTTTCCCTTTTCCTTCCGTATTCTGCCTTACCAAGCATTATTGCCTTTTCTGATGAGTCATGTTTTCGCATGATATGTCCAAAGTACAACAGCCTCTGTTGAGTCACCTTCCCTTCTAGTGGGAGTTTATAGCTTGCTTTGGTCTCAGACCCATTCATATTTTTTTTTAAGCAGTCCACGGTATTTCTAGAACTCTCCTCCCGCACCACATATCAAATGAGTTCATTTTCTTCCTGTCAGTGTTCTTCATCATTCGGTTTCACAACTGGACACAGAAGTTAGAACTGCAGTTTTAGAGACGATCACAGGCAGCAGCCTTATAGTAGGTCAGACTGCTTGTCCATTTAGGTCACTACTGTCTTTTATGGCTGGGACAGCCCTCTGGAGATGCTCAAGGGAGGGAAAAGCTCATCCCATTGTCTGCTCTCTGATTGTTTTAACTGGAGGTGGGGAATTTAAACTGGGACTTCATGCGTGCAAAGCATGGACTATAACAGTGAGCTGTGATCCATTGCCAGAAGAGAGTCATGATTCCTCCCATACATCTGAATGTTTGCTGAGCAAAGGGATGCATTTTGAATCTATCATACTAGCATAGGAGACAATGGAGTGCAATAGTGTGAGTGCTGAACTAGGACTCTGAGTGATCACACTTTTTAAAAAAATATTTTTTATTAAACACAAAATAATGTATATATATTCATGTTTGAAGCACCAGGGAAGGGATGTGTTGCATATTCTAAAAAAGATGGTGGGTGGGTGTGAATGGCAGCTAATGATTTTGATGTCAGTAAGGAAGACTCCACTGCAGTGAACAGTAAAAACAAGTTCTTCTCTGCTTTGCCTTGACCTCTGCTTTCTGGCCGGGGTTGTGGATCCAGTCAGAGGGAGCAAGCTGGAGAAAGGAATAGGGATTGGGGCAGAGAGCTGGGTTTAATCATCAGGGCAGGGGTCCCATAGATGGTATCCTGTCCAAATCTCCACAAAACCTAGTGACAGCCTCCTAAACCATTGCAAAGAGACAGAGTTGATGTTGGGAACAGCAAAGGGAGGGGATGTGAAAAATAGGGCCAGCTCTATTGTTAGGCGGAGTGAGTCAGTTGCTTCAGGCAACAGATGGTAAGAAATGGCTGCAAGATTTGGAAGCAAAAACTGTGTTCCACACATCCTGCCTTGCCCCTTCTAACTCTTTTAACCTAGGCACACAGTGGAAGATGCATTCCCATTGTCCACATTAAAGAAGGATTCAGCCACCAGTCCGGTGGGCTCTTGGATGCAGAATAGGATGGTGCCATCTTAGGCCATTTCCACACTAGCCTGTTATAGCGTGATTATTCCACTTTCAACATCCTATGGAATCCTGGGGTTTGCAGTTTCGGGAGGGGCCTCAAAGGCTCTCACCCTCAAAAGCCCCCTCTCTAAACTGCAAAGCCCAGGATTCCATAAGATGCTGAAAGTGGAATAATCGTGCTATAACAGGCTAGTGCGGAAATGGCCTTAGTTTTTGCCTCAGACAGTTAAATGTAGTTGGCCCACTGTGGTGAAAGAGATATGATACATGCAGCCACCACCCAGCCATTTATTGACTGATGCAGAGCTGCCCTGGAGGCATCAGATTCTGCCTGACCTTGGAAGTTAAGAAGGGTCAACTCTGGTTAATACTTGGATGAGGAACCACCAAGAACTAGCAGGTGCTTTTGAACATTCCCTCCGGCATGTTATAAAAGCATAGATGTATAAGTTTAGCCATCAAAATAGAAATCATAAGCAAAGTGGAAGCTAGAGAAAGAAAAAAATCTTCTTTGGATGCATTTTGAAAGAAGCTTTCAAATGGTCTCTAGAAGGTTAACCTGATCTGGATGTTTCATTTCACATGTACATATTGTTATAGATAAAAAGTTTGCTGAAACATGTTGAAGCACTCTTCTTTTTGTGCTACAGGACCCTATCCCTATTCTTTCCATGTTATTTCTGCCTCTGATACCAAATTTTCTGTTAAGGATTCCATGTCCAGGAACACATCTACTCCTTCAGCTGAGCAGTGCCTGTATCCAAGCTGGTCTTTGTTGTGTTAACAGACCCTGATGTCTTTCATTGTAGGAGAAGAAGGGACCCAAGCCCATGGTGAAACCACCAGCCAAGAGAGCCACCCTCAGACTCGGTGTGAGTCTTGTACGTCCACGTTTCTCAAGGTTGTCTGGGGATTTCTGATTATTTTGTCCGTGTCATCCTCCTGGGTCGGAACAACGCAGATTGTCAAAATCACATACAAGAACTTTGACTATCCGTTATTCATGACTTGGTTTTCCACAAACTGGAACATTATGTTTTTCCCTGTCTATTACTCGGGGCACCTCGCAACGGCACAGGAAAAGCAATCACCAATCAAAAAATTCAGGTAGGCCTCAAAATGATACTGATATTGTCTTTTGACTTATCAATTTAAGAATAGTGATCTTCTCCTGTAAGAACTTGCCGGAGCCTTCAGGGTAGCAATACGGGCCTTCTCAAGTTTAGTGTTTCCTGTTAAAGTGACTGTGGCCCTTTCCGCACGAGGCGAGGGAATCGCTCCGTGCCGTTACCTACCACTTCTTCTGGGGTCCGAAGCAACGCGGGCTGTCCCTGAAGCCCTTCCGCAGGGCTCCTCCTTGGTCCAGGGCGAATCGAAGCAGTGCGAGGTCTGTAGATCCGCTTCCAGAATGGCGGCTTCCAGAATGGTGGCTTCCAGCTTCCAGAATGGCAGCTTCCAGCTTCCAAAATGGTGGCTTCCAGCTTCCAAAATGGCGGCTTCCAGTTGGCTGTGGGTCCCGACCAACCACTCACGACACCTAAAGCCCGCCCTCCGCAGATCGCAGGCTTGCATTGGTGCGAGCCTGCGAATCTGCACAAAGGAGCAGGTACGCAATGGCGCATTCCAGGAAAATAAAGACCTGTTTTCTGGGGTCTTTCGAAACACGCTGGAGGACCACTTGGGGTCTTTTTGGAGCGGACTGAGGTGTGGACCTCTGGTAAGTAGTCCGCTCCTAGTCCACTCCAAGGTGCAGACGACCTCCGTGAGAGGACGCATTGCCCTGTTCTAATTGCCTGATGCGGAAAGGGCCTGTGTCTCGCTCTACCATTGGTGGTCAGAGTGTGCTCTGTGTGGCCCCAGGGCCCCACTTTGGGGGCCACTGAAACCCCCCAGCCAACCAAGCTGCAATCCCCTCCATATAGAAGGCCTCCTCCATGCATGAACACTGGAAAAAATGTCCCCATTCCATGAACCCTGGAGCCTCATACAACTCCAACTACCAACTTTTCTTCTGCAGCCACTCTCAGAATGGTGGCAGGAAGAGACACCCCACTTTCTGTCACCATTTAGAGATGGTCTCCTGAGGAAATGTCTCCAGTTTCCTCTACAGTGCCTCTCAAAATGGCCACAGGAAGTGGAGGTCTATCTCTTCCTGATGCCAGAAGAAAACGGAGATATTGGGGCTTGGGGGGTGCAGCCTGAAGGGAGGTTGAGGGGAGGAAGTAGGTACCTGGCTTCCATGTAGTTGTCCGCTCATGCTCTACCAGTGGTTCTCAACCTGTGGGTCCCCAGTTGTTCGTGGACTTCAGCTCCCAGAAGCCCCAGCCACTATGGTCAATGCTCAGGGCTTCTGGGAGCTGAAGTCCGAAAACATTTGGGGACCCACAGGTTTAGAACCACTGCTTCTATACTAATCTGCCAGAGTTTTTAAGTTCCTCAGGAAACGGCTTTCCCTCAGTCCTGCTGCCATTGCAGGTCCGTCTAACAAGCACCAGAGACAGAACTTTCTTGCTGGCTACTCCCAGCCTGTGGAATTCCCTTCAGTGGGAGGCTTGGCTGTCCCTTTCTCTCCTCTCCTTTTCCCAGCAGACAGAGGCCATTTCCGCACTACACTCTTATAGCGCGATGATTCCACTTTCAACGTTCTCTGGAATCCTGGGGTTTGCAGTTTCGGGAGGGGCCAGACGGCCCCTCCCGAAACTGCAAACCCCAGGATTCCAGAGAACGTTGAAAGTGGAATCATCGCGCTATAAGAGTGTAGTGCGGAAATGGCCTATGTGTTAAGATCCTGAGAGGAGGGATTTCACTTGGTTCCACAATCATCATAGGCCTGTCTGGTGAGAATACACAAGAGAGATTTCTCGGTGGTTACTCACAGGCTGTGGAATTCCCCTTCATATGAATGTCATCTGTCCCCCCTCTCCTCTCCTTTTCTTCTAGGGTTCAGCACTTGTGGATTTGATTATTCACAGGATGTAGATAAAGAGAGAGTGTTATATATTTTATAGGTTTATAATTTTATACCTGGTGGGTTATTTTTTTTTATTTATTTTATGTTATTTTTAAAAAAATCTCACTCTATTTGGCCTTGCCATGGAAAACATATATTCTTTAGGAATCTCTTGGTCCTCCAGTGCAATTCTGTGGTCCACTTCTGCCACTCATCAGTGACATTGGGTTTGAGGGGATGGAGGTGTCCCTAATGCTATCCAGCTGCTTTTTATCAGCCAGGTGGAACCATTGCACAAGGAGATGCTGGATAACTCTTAACACAACATCTGCAAAAGTACCTATGCTTAGCACTTACAAGTATGAATTAGTTAATTAACACTGTATCATGGGGAAGTATATGGCCCTTTCCGCACGAGGCGAGTGAATCACTCCGTGCCGTTACTCACCGGTTCTTCTTGGGTCGAAGCAACGCGGACTCTCCCTTAAGCCCTTCTGCAGGGCTCCTCCGTTTGGTCCTGGGCAAATCAGGGCAGTGCAAGGTCTGTAGATCTGCACTGCTCAGGCTTACAAAATGTTGGCTTCCTGTTCTTCGTGGGTCCGGACCAACCGCTGACGCTGGCCACGCCCACAGCCCACCCTCCGCTGATCGCAGGCTCACATTGGTGCGAGCCTGCACATCTGCACAAGTGAGGAGGAACGCAATGGCGCACTCCAGAAGATTGAAAGACCGGATTTTTCCAATCTTCACTTAGCGCGCTGGAGGACCATTGAGGGTGTTTTGGATCGGACTGAGGTGCGGAACTAAGGTAAATAGTCTGAACCTAGTCTGATCCAAGGTGCGGACGACCTCCGTGACAGGACACCTTGGCCCGTTTTAACTTCCTCATGTGGAAAGGGCCATTGTATCATGAGGATATAAGTAAGAGCCAAAAGTTAAGTTGTCATTAAATCAGCAGAGTGGTTATTACCCTTAATGAGCGCTTGAAGCCACAAGAGGTTTTTTTTTTAATTGCCTGGGAAACCAGTTATTTTATTGATTATATACCCTGCCTTTCTCCCAAGATGGGATCCACGTTATGCTGGACATGGATACAGAAGGAAATAACCCATAGACTCAATGCCTCTTGAAGAGGAACATATAGACACTAATACTGAGATAGTGACTGACATTACCCAAAGGATTTGCACTCTGATTTATATGCGGAATACATGGAAGGAAGACAGCATGCAAAGAGTATTCATAGGGGTAGGGAATGGTATCTAGCAACTTGGTGGAACTGAAGAACTTTCATCTTAACCTAGGTACCTTGTGTGCTCAAGTTCTGTTATTTCCATTGTTAACACCTCAAGTATATTTTGTCTTGTCTGATACTGAAAGCGAAGCAAAGTCATCCTGGTTAGTACCTGAATGGGAGACCACAAGGGATTCTCCCGGGAAATATCTTTGTGTGAAACTCTGGAAATCTTGTTCTCCTCAGTTGGCAACGGTTTTGGCTGTTGACTACCGTGTCAGTGGAGCAGTGAATCTACTCTGGGTTTTAGGCTGAACTTTAAATGAATGAACTATCCAAGGTGCTGAATCTATTTTGAGAGATAGAGTTCAGCACCTTGGACAGATTGGGTAACTCCTTCAAGTTTGGACTAAAAGCAGCAGTGGATCAACCACCATACTGACATGGGAGTCCTCGCTCCCCACTGGAGGACAATATTGAGCTCTTTGAACCAGTGGTCTGATCCAATGCAAAGCATCTTCCTATATTCCAATTTTCATCATTTTTGCCTTTTATAGCCAAGTGAAGTTTGTTTTGCCAAGCTCAATGACTAGGGGATTCTGAACATTGTCTCTGGGCACTGTTTTCTGGTTCTTGTTCCACATAAACCAGAGCCCTCCATTCATGTCTACAATGCCTCCTTAAAATGTTTATATATTTAATTAAATATTTGGTTTGTATCCTGCCTTTCTCCTGATACGGGACTCGAAGCAGCTTACAAATATACGTTAGAAAAAAATAGCTAAAACACATGTGTATTAGCATGCACCTTCTCTTCCACTGGTATCTGGAAGCCATACCTCTGGAGGAAGGGAGCATCATTGCTCAGTTGTAGAACAGGCATGGAAATGGCCTCAGGTCCAAGTCTCCTTCAATCTCTTGTAAAAAAGTGGGAGACAAGCATGGGTGGTAGAGACTTTGAAGGGGTCTCCATTTGTAGCTGTTGCTGATTCTGCACAGCCCTGATTGGCTAGAGCCCAAGCCGTCTCCAAGACATCTTCCTACTGTGGCGTTGTTAAACTGTTCCCATTTTATTTTAACAAGGAGAAGAATGGAGATATACGCTTCCAAGCATGTAGCTACCTCTGGCTATAAGAGTGTTAAAATAACATAAAAAAATAAATAAATCATCAGCCCATCTAAAGCAAGGTTTGACAGATGGCACCCCTGGAAATTGCAAAGTTCGAAAGGAAGGTTGTCAGAAAGTATTGTGACATTTTTTAAAAAAAATTACATCTGTCTGTCCTATGACTTCTGCATCTCTTTCCCCCCTTTGTACAGGGAATGCAGTCGGATCTTTGGCGAAGACGGTCTGACGTTGAAACTCTTTCTTAAAAGGACAGCCCCTTTTTCTATTCTCTGGACTCTGAGTAATTACCTTTACCTGCTGGCTTTGAAGAAACTGACAGCTACGGATGTCTCTGCGCTGTTCTGTTGTAACAAAGCCTTTGTCTTCCTCCTCTCGTGGATTGTGTTGAAAGACAGGTTCATGGGTGTAAGGGTAATGACCTGCACAGTTCTTTCTCATTCATCTTTTCACTTTCTCTCATCCATTCAGGATTTGGGAGACAGCCAGAACTAGCAAATGGCTGGCCAGTGTGTGTGAACAGAATGTAAAGAGGCCTTTGCTCTGATCCAGTAGGGTTCTCTTTACCTTCTTGCACCTTCTGTGGCTTTGCTATTAATATCTGCTGTCAGATTGATTATGAGTTTTGATGACCCTATGAATGAGAAACCTCCAAGATCCTCTGTTATTGGCAGCCTTGCTCAGGTCTAGCAAACTCAGGGCAGCCTTGGTTTAGCAATAACAATAGCATGTGTATTTCTATACTGCTCATCAGCTAAGTGCTCTCTAAGTGGTTTATAATGTGTGTTAGCTAATTGCCCCCAACAAGCTGAGTACTCATTTTTACTGACCTGTGGAAGGGTGGAAGGCTGAGTCAACCTGGAGCCCGGCAGGATCGAACTCACAACCTTGTGGCTGCAGCACCGGCATTTAACCACTGCACCACGAGGGCTAAGTGGTTTCCTTGATTGAGTTTATCCATCTGTGCTGCAGTCTACCTCATTTCCTATTGCTTTTCATTTTACCAAGCATTATTGCCTCCTTTATCAAGAGGTTCTCTCAGCTGAGCGGAGAGAAGCCACTATATTTAGAACTGCAGCTACACTTCTGTGAGCAAAAGGGATGTAATTCCTTGCTCATTTCATTCTTGAAAGAATGAGCAATGTTCTTCCTACTGTGAGAAAGTGTTTGAAAACTGCAGCTTTGGAAGACTATTCACAATTCAAGACTGGTTCTATGTGAAATTTGCATGTGGTGTTTTTGCACAGAAAGCAGATTTTCTGGGCAAGAAATATCATTTACTGCCCAGAAAATAGTATTTCCGTGCAGTTGGACATGCCCAGTTGCTCCATAGAGGAACTTAAAGGCACCAAATCATGTCTGTTCTTGGAAGCTAAGCAGAGTCAGTACTGGTTAGTACTTGGATGGAAACCCAAAGAACACCAGTCAATGTAGGCTAGATTTCAGAGGAAGGAACTGGCTAAAACCACCTCTGAGTATTCCTTAGCTAGGAAAACCATATGAAATTCATGGAGTCGCCGTAAGTCAACAGGCAACTTGAAGGCACACACACATGAGACGTTGGGAGGATTCCAGCATTTTTAATTCTCCAGTCCTGGATCCAGCCTTCTGGGCTTCACTCCCTTGCCTGGTGTAGTGATCCAACAAAGGTCACCCATTGAACCCACCCTCTCTCTGCTACTTCTTCTCTGTTGCATGTCCTTCGTGGGGTGGGATGCTGTGTGGTGAGACTTGGTCCCTCAAAGAACTCTGATTAGAAGGAACAAGTTTTTTTGGGGGGGGGTCTGGTTTGTGGAGATAGTAGTCTCTGGGGCTCCAGAGGGAAAGGTTCACATGTGGTGTAGGATCCTATATTATTACAGGTGATTTGATTAACCTGGATGAGTTTGGCTCCTTCTCCTCTTCCTCTGATTTTTTCTTTATGGCTGGGATGCTTAGGCCTAAGTCCAATTAGTAGTCTCAACTGGAATAGAGCCATTGAGTCAATTGCGAAATTGTAAGTCAACACTTACATCTAAAGTAGGCAATGGCATGGGAGCCAAGAGCCAGATTTCCCTCCCTCTTCCCTAGCAAGCCCAAATACCTCCACCTTCCTTTGAAAACTTTCTCAAAACAATAACAGGAAGAGAAAGGACATCTTTTCCTCTTGCCATTTTGAGAGTGACTGCAAAAAAAAATGAATATTAGGGTTCTAAGGTGCTTGTGAGGATAGAGTGAGGATATTTTCACATGCTTTCATGCATTTGGGGGGCTTTCTCAGCAGTTTTAAGGCAACAATGGCCCAAAAATTGTACCCATTTTTTTTAAAAGAATTCAGGTCTGGGATGTTTGGGAGGATTGGAGAGCTTCAGGGGCCACAAAAGTTGGATCCAGGAGACGCATAGAGCTTGAAGGCTGTACTCTGCCCACCCCTGATTTACAGGAATGCCATTGATTCAGTGGATGTGCTCTAGCTGGAAGTAACCATTGGATTTAGGCCATGTTTTTCAAAATCCATTTTGAGTGTTGTGACAGGACCTGCTTCTTTCTCTCTCAGGCCATTTCCGCACTACACTCTTATAGCGCGATTATTCCACTTTCAACATCCTATGGAATCCTGGGGTTTGCAGTTTCGGGAGGGGCCAGACGGCCCCTCCCAAAACTGCAAACCCCAGGATTCCATAGGATGTTGAAAGTGGAATAATCGCGCTATAAGAATGTAGTGCGGAAATGGCCTCAGTCAGGTATGGCAGCTTCCCAAACTGATAAAGCGTGCTGTCACCTCACACAGAACTCTGCTTTCCTCCATTATAGCACCACCTTTGTGTGAAGAGTGAGCCCTTTCAATGGTTATTTAAAGCTTCTTTAGAGTTCTACGGTAGCATGTTTTCTGTGTGTCCTTAAATATATCACAACAGTTATAACAATAAACTATAATATTTATTAAAATAGCGTACAGAACAAAGTATAGGAGTTCAAACGTAGAGCAAAATTAACACAGATCTTTAGAGTATGTTTAGTTGGTTTCCTTATATCATCAGACTTTCGTATAAGCACAAGTATCATAAACTGCTCTTTGGCTCCACTCTCACCAAAGGCTCAGTCCCCAAATCTAGGTCACACTTTCCGAGCAGATTCTATAATGGTTTAATTATTCTTCTGCTTCTCTGTAGGCTTTCCCTGAGGGTTAAACCCTCCCTGGCTGACTGAGGGACTTTATTCCAGAACTCTCTCTGGCTGAGAACTGAATAAAAGAGCTCTTCCTTACCGAAGACTGCCCAATGACAATCAATATTTGCCTTTTATATCTTTTTCTTTCTGCCACCAGCCCCTCCTTCACACTGTGGGTTGGGTTTCCCTCCTGAGTAGCTATTCTGGTTGCCTGGCAACCTCTTGCTAGCCTGCTCTGGAACTCAGGACAGCCACACACACCCAGAACTCTGTCACAAGTGCTAATTTGTATTTTGTTCCATATTGTTGCCTGTTTTGAACATCTTTGGGTGGAAAGGCAGGTGCAACTATGGAAAACATGGCACTTACAGACAGGTATGGCTAAGATCCTATGGTGCCAACTGGCATAATGACATAGTTGGATCTGGTGTCACCTACAGTGCTGGTAGTCACCCTAGATGTGAGAAACAAGACGAGGAGGACATAGTGATAAGAAGATGAAGAGAAAAGTGATAGAAGAAGAGGCTGGAGGAGGTATTCAAGGCACTGTGAGAGAAGTGGCTCAGAATATCACCAATGGTGTGACCATCTACCTGTAGCGTCTTGGCACTGAGGACTCATAAATTCAGACATTTGTGGAGCAAGCGACTCAGAACATACTGCCTTTTGTTGCCGCTGCTCTCCAGGTTGTATCTGCAGGGAGGCAAACTGTCAAAATATTCAAATTCATTTCATGCATAGTTTGATCCTGATCCGAGTTCCCGTATTCTAGGAGTGACACTGTATCCCTCCACCTCTCATTGCCAGTCTTAAAAAGGACCAGAAAGACGTTAGGTTTGATCCCCTGCCATGTAATAAAGGCTGTGTCATGCTTCAGTTTCCCATGTATCATTTCTACGGTGCATATTGTAGATCGCCACAAGCGGCAGACAGATGTTTTGCCACCTGCAGGAAAGTGCCACCAAGGCAACCAGATTTTCTACCCCCACTAATCCAGTTCAAAAGCTCCCCAAATGAAAGAAGCAACCTGGCCAGCATTAACATTTCTTTTCAAGGCAAAAGGAATAGTCCTGAATCTAGCATTCTTGCACAATAATTTTCAAGTCAGTTTGTGATGGCATATACTGTATATACTTGTGTACATAACTTGATTTCAGGTGTAAGTGAAGAGCAGGTTTTGGGGCCAAAATGATAGATTTTGATGTGACGTGTGGGTAAGTCAAAGGTCCATCAATGGAGAGGGGAGAAAACGTTAGCATAGCTTCTGGCCTCTGCCGGCCTTTTCATTCCAAGGCTTTAAAAAAGGCCTTTCACATCTGAATGGAAGTAGTTGATTAATTTTTTTAAAAAAGGATGAAGATGATCTGATGGTAATAGATTTTAAGACCTAAAATTTCTATTATTACATGAGAAGTGTAAATCTAGATTTCGAAGATGTACTCGGTTGTTTTAAAAGGTTATTTCTATATAGATGATTATCTTTTGATGACTGATTATTGCCACTCTACTACTCAGAGCAAGGGGTGATTCCTTTTTAAAATAGAAGTTAAGATACAGAACTTACATTGGCCTGTGGACAAGTCAACCCAGGTTTTTGGGGTCAATTTTTTGATTAAAATTTCTAGACTTATATATGAGTATATACAGTATCATACTCCTCTGCCAGTTGAGGCAATTCCAGAGAACAAGTAATTATCCCAAGATTGAAGGGTTAACCTCACCATGAGGGTGGCAAAACTTGGGAACATTACTCCTAAAAATATGTCCTTCATTTGTTGTTTCCTAGCAGTAGTAAGTTACTCAACATTATTTGTTCCTCACAAAACTTGAAAAACCACAAAACGTCCCCCCCATCAGCCTCCCATTCCCCTCTATAGCTCCCTCCTCCCATTTCCTTGCCTCTGGGTGGGTGGGGGAGAAAAAAGACAAGGTAAGGGTACTTTACCGGTACTTTCTCCTTAGATGGAGAAGAGCGGAACATGGAGTTCTGGTGTTCTAGCTACTTCCAGTTGCCATTTTGAGAAAGGAGATTCCTCCCAGAGGGGAGAGGTAGAAGCAAAGAGAGCCCCTGACCAATGAGCGGCTATTACACAGCAGAATGTGCAGCCATGTGGCAGGGAAGACATCCCTCTGGCAGTGGGGTATGGGGCTTAGCTCATCCAAAAGGAAACATATCCATTTTAAACACAAGCCTCACAAGCTTGGGGTAAGGAATGCAAGAGAATGGGAGGAGAATCGGGGGAGGGAGGCAAGCATATGCCTCACGAATGATTAAATTCATAAAGGTCAAACCTGCAAATGTGGAGGGAGGATTGTACAGCAATAGCCTAAATTTGGTTAATCTCAACTAATCTAGATAATGCAAAGTGCTCTATCAGAAGAGAGAAAAGTGGCAGTAGAAGCCAAAATGATTAAACTGAGGCTGTCATCGTGAGATGACGTGACTCTTAAGAAAAGTCGATGTTGCTGGGAAAAGTGGAAGATAGTAGGAAAAGAGGGAGACCACAGTATGGGTTGTCTTGCAACACTAGACTGTTATAGTGCTATTATTCCACTTTCAACATCCTGTGGAATCCCCCTGTTAGATAGTGATCTTCTCAGCATTCCTTGCCATTGGTTATTCCACTTAGGGCTGATGGAACTTACAGTCCAACAACACCTGGAGAACTGCACTTTGCTCAATAGCTAAATTCCAGTATTCTTTCCATACTTCATGATGTTTCATACTTGTTTATTTTTTTTATACCCACCACAAAAGGAGGCTATTTGGCCCATTGCTGGAAGCTGGGGTGCCTGCTGGAACTCATGTCACTGGGGTGGTGAATGTGCTCATGGTTTTAGTCTGAACTTTAAAGAATCTCTTCAAAGAGCTGTCATTTTCTAGCAATGGCACTGGCCTTGGAAACATTGGCTGAGATCCCACATTGAGGAGACAGAGGCCATTTCTGCATTACGCTGTTATAGTGCTATTGTTCCACTTTCAAACTCCTGTGGAATTCTGAGGTTTGTAGTTTCCTGGGGCCAAAGAGCTCTCTGGCTGAGAATTCTCAAGGCCCTTCCCTAAATTGCAAACCCCAGGATTCCATTGGAGGTTGAAAGTGGAATAATAGCACTATAACAGTGTAGCATGGAAAAGACCAGCATGCAGTTTTATGCTGATGCATGAAATTCATCTAATTAGTGAACTGGAATGTCCAAGTTCATCTATATGTGTGATGCACAGTGCTCATCCATGTACAGTGCATCCCTGTCCAACCATTGTGCACCATTGTGGTTCCAGAATGTTGAACTGAATATGTTTCTTCCACATTGGGCAAAATGTCCAACTGGTTATGTAGACATGAGACACCAATAGCCATTCAGACCCAGCATCCCAGTGACCTTTGTGGCTGATGGATTCTGGGAGACGTAATCCACAAAATAACTTTGTCATTACTCCGTCTCTTCTTTTTCGGAGCCTTGGTCTTGCAAAGGACCAAGAACAGTTTGCAGACCACAGTTAGTGGAAGAGACTCATCTGATTTTGGAGCAATCTCACCTTAATGGAATTGTAAATGGCAGTAACAATGATAAATGCTTCTTGGCTGAGTTTCACAAGAACAGAATGCAGGGAATGTATAATAAATGAAGACAAAGACCCTGTCTGTCAAGATTTTCTTCCTGCCGGGCCACAGCCAGCAAGGGAGGAGAGAGGCCAGGAACACTTTGGGAGTCCGAATATACCAAACAGCAGGAAAACACAAGCCGAGCCAGGTCAAGTCCAGTCCAAAGGTTCAGGAGGCAGAGATTCATCCGAAGGGTTTCAGGGAGCAGGAGACACAAAGGTTGTGAGGGCTTGCTAATAATTTGCTGCAAGCAAGGAGCAGCCACGCCGGCAGACTTAAATAGCCCCTGCGAGCAGGTGCTGCTCGATCTTGTTTCCTCAGCCTAGCCCAAGCAGCCTCCCTCTGAGCAGCCCATTTCAGCCTTCTGCGTGATTGAGGGCTGATGGGCACAGCTGGCTGCCACTCCTCTGCATCCCTGCTGGTTCCCTCTCCGTCATGAGCTGGCTGGGGCAACTCAGTCTCTGCTTGACCTTCCAGTGCAGGAGATGTTGCAGGTTGACTTGCTCAGTCACTGGCTCAGCCCCCTGCACAATCAGTTGCTCCTCAATCGCAGCATCGTCATCTATCACACTGTCTTGATAACAAAGGGCCCTTTGGCACTATACAGTGATAGCATTATGATGCCAATTTAGCTGCACCCCACCTACTTTGAGTCTAATTTTGAGGGAAGAGGTGTGATGTAAAGGAGGGCTAGCATCCTGTTGGGAAATTCCATCACTGTAAACTGACCTACAGTTGCGTAAAATTCACTTGCGCCATTGTGCAGTCTTCATATTCTCTGGAAGGGAGATACAGCTATGCCACTGGGACCACTGCAGAAGTGGAGCCAGCGGCATGGCCATTATGAGATACAACATGCCAGAGCATCCCAGTGAACAATGGATCCTGATGTGCACCATGTCCTGATGTGTAATGGGAGCAGTGAAGCGTCTTGCTCAATGCCCCATTGTGTGTTAATGCAATTCACCAGTGTGGTTGTGTTTCATCTCAGTAACATAGCTACAACCCAGGAAACACAGGAGGGTGTCAAAACAAGTGAAATACCAACTAGGAAGAGAGAGAAAAAATTCAAGCAATCAAACAAAAAGGTGGATATAATAATAAATGACGCTATGAAAAATATACAGAACGCAGATTAACCAAAGGCAATTAAATGTGACTGATAACCAGCCATGTGATACAGTACAGAGTCATACAAATACAAAACAGAATAATATCAAACTCTATGACTAAGCATTATGAACGTGTATATGCAAAGAACAACATAATTTTTTAAAGCCTATAGGTCAGTGGTTCTCAACCTGTGGGTCCCCAGATGTTCGTGGACTTCAGCTTCCAGAAGCCCCAGCCACTATGGTCAGTGCTCAGGGCTTCTGGGAGCTTAAATTCACAAACATCTGGGGACCCACAGGTTGAGAACCACTGCTATAGGTGATGAAATACAAGTTTCTCCAACCTCTGCCCTACTTTAGGTGCTTCTTTTCCACGGAAACCTTCCCTCGGTGGCTCCAATCAGGCCACGCAACCCTTTAAAAAATCCCTTCTGGTCCTCCTCTTCCTTCTCCTCCTCCACCAGCTGCTGCTTGACCAGCTAAGGACAGCTCACTGCCCAATTTCTCAGCACCACAAACCCTCTCCTGATGTCCCCCCATACTCAAGGTAGGAGATGTGTCAGAGAGAGGATGTATAGGGCCACCACACTGACCCCCTCCTTCTCCTTTCCCTGACCTGGTTTGGACCCTGAGTGTCCATTCTCCCCACTATGACTCAGCCCCCTTCCCGCAGACACACGCACGCACATGCGCACACACACACACACACACACACACTCTTTGATATTTATGATTTTCCCACTTTTGTGAGGGTCCTGCACCCCTAACCTTTGTGAATGTGGTGGGCCAACTGTTTAACTTATACAATATAGCAAACGCAGTAAACAATAATTTGACCCTAAATATAGAAGTCCATGGTGAACAAAAGTGTCACAAACACATTACAATCTGTTCCAGGCTGGGACGCAGAAAGGCCAACTATATGCATACGACTCCTTCCAGAAATGTGGAGCCATTTCATAGCTACGCCACTGTAAAGTTATGCATTCTAGCCTCTTGGGTTTCTCTGATCCTATGGAGTTCTAGGGATTTTAACTTGATGAAACAGTAGAGTTCTGTGACTGAAAATTCTAAAGAACCTCTCTCTACACTACAAATCCCAGGATTGTTGCCACGACAATTCAAGTGGAGTCACAAGCACTTGAATTTTGTAGGGTGAGAAGGCACAAAGTCCGTCCTTCCATGACAAGGCTTCCATTGTGGCTCTCCAAATCACATTTTTAATCGGGAACTTGAGAAGATTAAAGTTAAATGAAATACACACACCTCAATTGCATCACATCTCTTTCGGGATCGTAAAACCTGTATAAATTTCTTTCCTTCTGGATTTCACAGATAGTTGCTGCAATAATGGCCATCACCGGAATTGTTATGATGGCTTATGCAGATGGGGTCCATGGCGATTCAATTATCGGTGTTGCGTATGCTGTTGGATCTGCGTCGACCTCTGCGCTCTATAAAGTAGGTTGTAGTGTTGTCTTACCTCTTGTAACACTTTAAAACACCCACAGACATGCAAGAGCAAAGGAAGATGGGTCTGAAATGATAGGCTTGCCTCATTTACATTCTGAGCCAGGGGTTTTGGCAGAAAGTTACAACCCAGATAATTGGCTTGTAGCCATCCAGGATTCATCATGACTTCCCTTATCAAGTCTTAATGAGAACTCTTATTATTTCAGGACAAAGAGATTAACATTGATGAGTTCTTCTCATCATCTGCTTTGGTGCTTATTGGTGTTGTTTTGAGAGAGAACTGCTATGCACAACCAGACGGAAACAACGAGAGCTAAAACACTCCAAAGGTGCCAGATCCCATGGAAGTCAAGCAGGGTCAGGCCTGGTTTGTTCTTGGATGGGAGACCACCAAGGAACACCAGGGGCTGTAGGATGTGTTTCAGAGGAAGGCAATGGCAAACCACCTCTGACTATTTCTTGCTTAAGAAAACCCTATGAAATTCAGGAGGTCTCCATAAGTCACCATATATCTGTAGATGATTGGAAGGTACACGCACACAATTCTTCCATTCTCTTATGGATGGTGACAGTTGGGTTCAAACTGTCAGAAAGGCCAGATCTCTCTATATAAGCCTGTCTGAGTTTTAAGATGCTCAGAGGAGAGTTTTCTCCCAATGCTTCCAGCTTCACAAGCACAGTTGGTCAGGACATGGGAGAGAGACTTGGTGGTGGTTGCTCCAAGGCTGTGGAACTCTTCGCCACAGGAAATGAGGTCGGCCTCCTCCCTGCTTTCCTTCCACCACCAGGTAAAGACCTTTCTGTTTGAACAAGCATTTGAGGACTATGGCCATTTCTGCACTAGACTGTTCTAGTGCTATTATTCCACTTTCAACATTCTATGGAATCCTGGGGTTTGCAGTTTAGGGAGCGGCCTTGGGCCCAGGACCCTGGATTCCATAGGATATTGAAAGTGGAATAATAGCACTAGAACAGTCTAGTGCAGAAATGGCCAAAGTGCCCATGTGGAAAGGTCTTTAATGGTGCTTCATCTTTTTATTGTTGTTGTCATGGTTTTGAATGATTTAGTATTGTTTTAAAATGCTGAGATTAAAAATATGATAGCTAATTTAATGATTAGTAATGAAAACATTTTTACTAATTTTAGATTCATGTGCCTTGTTTTGATTCATGGGTGAGCCACCTTGGATTCGATTCGGAAGAGGCGTGGGATATAAATTAAATAAAGAAATGGGTAAAGAAATGGATGTTGCAACCTTCCTAGGGGAAATCAAACTTCACCGAGGTTTCTCCTCCATAACCATCCTCAGTTGTTGTTGTTTTTTCTTTCCTTCCTTAGGTTTTGTTTAAGATGTTCCTTGGCAGTGCCAACTTCGGAGAAGCTGCCCACTTCATCTCTACCCTCGGCTTCTTCAACCTGATCTTCCTTTCCTTCACTCCCATCATCCTATATTTTACCAAAGTGGAATACTGGTCTCCCTTCTCAGCTGTGCCCTGGGGTTATCTGTGTGGAATCGCAGGGCTCTGGCTTGGTATGTTTGCAAGAAAACATTGCAATATTCCAGTGCGTCTTTGAACTTTGTAGCAGAATCAATAGGCATGTTCTTCTGGTCTCAGATACCCTCCTAAGAGGAATCCACCTTGCCTTTTTGTGGGATGTGACATCTCTCCAATGTCACATCTCTCCAGGTCACACACTGAAATGGTGATAGAAATAGGATAGACAAAAGAGGGTCCAGCCAATACTGCCTATATGTTGTTTATAGGTTGTTGTGGGTTTTCTGGGCTTTGAGGCCGTGTTCTATTAGTATTTTCTCCTGACGTTCGCCTGCATCTGTGGCTGGCATCTTCAGAGGATCTGGTGGCATGGAAGTGAGACAGAGTATATATACTTGTGTGGGAGGGAGCAATTTGCATGTGTTAACAGTTGGCCTGTGTGATATTGTTAAATGGGATGTCCCCCAGGGTTGTATTGTTAGTCAGAGGATATGCCAAAATGAGTCAACTGGGGCTATTGTATGTTTTGGAAAGATCATAGCAAAATGTGAATCATCCAAAGAAAAAAAGAGAGAGAGAGAGAGACAATAAATCCAAGAACTACTAGGTATGATTGCTAAATGCATTTCCCACAGTCAGAGGACTGCCCACATATCTTGGAAATGGAGAGGCCAGGGGGACAATGAGAGAGGATAAGCATTCCTGCAGTTTTTCGAACTAAAACTGGTTAAATTTAAAAGATCTGTATTTCCTTGAAAATTCTGATCTGCTCAGACAGGAAGAGCCATTTCCACAACCTCATCCTTTTTTCTTTTTTCTTTCTAGCTTTTAACATTTTGGTGAACGTTGGTGTTGTGCTTACCTACCCTATCTTAATATCTATTGGGACAGTGCTCAGTGTTCCTGGCAATGCAGGTATATATTATACATGTCTGTCTGCTGATCTAAAAAAAATATGTAGCCTTTGGATTACAACATCCTGAATCCGCATGGGGAGGAGGAGGTCCTTTCTGCCCACAAACTGCTGGGGGAATAAAAGATTTTTCTGACAAGTTGAGGGAAGGTCAGGCTAGGAGAGGGAGTTGGACATTTTCAGCCTGGGGAAAAGAAGACGGAGGGTTGACATGTTTGCAGTCTCTAAATACCTCAAAGGCTGCCACAGAGAGGAGGAAGCAGGCTTGTTCTCTGCTGCCCTAGACGGTAGGACCACGTCTAATGGTCTGAAGTCACTGGAGAGTAGATTTTGATTGAACGTGAAAAGGAATTATTTGACGGCAAGAGTGGTTTGACAATGGAACCAACTGGCTAGAGAGGTGGGGGGGTCCTTCTCCAGATAACTTCCAAAAGATGCTGGACAGCTCGCTGCTGGGGGTACTTTAGTTGGATCCTAGGCCATTTCCTGTTATAGTGCTCTTATTCCACTTTCAGCATCCTGTGGAATCCTGGGGTTTGTAGTTTCCTGAGGCCAAAGAGCTCTCTGGATGAGAATTCTAAAGGCCCCTCCCTAAGTTGCAGACCCCAGGATTCCCCAGGAGGTTGGAAGAGGAATAATAGCACTATAGAATCACAGACTCAAGGAATTGGAAGAGACCACAAAGGTCATCCAATCCAACCCACAGTTTTGATTAAAAACTCCCAAAGAAGGTGACTCCACCGCACTCCAAGGCAGCGTATTCCACTGTTACACAGCTCTTACCATCAGCAAAGTTGTTCTTGTGGTTTAGCTGGAATCTCTTTTCCTGTAGTTTGAAGCCATTGCTCTGTCTCCTAGTCTCTGGAGCAGCAGAAAACAAGCTTGCTCCATCTTTCATATGACATCTTTTCAAATAGTTAAAGATCCTACATTGGTTAGGGGGTTGGACACAATGGCCCATAAGGCCCCTTCCAGTTCTATGAGACTCACCTGTATGGGAAGTGGACACACTGACGTGTGCTTCTAAATTCATCTCTTTTCCTTTATGTCCCTCTCCACCTAGCTGTTGACCTTCTGAAACGTGAGGTGATCTTCAGTGTTGTCAGGTTGGGGGCCACCATCATCATCTGCCTTGGTTTCCTGCTGCTTCTCCTTCCGGAGGAATGGGATGAAATCACCCTGAGGTTCATCAACAGCTTGAAAGAAAAGAAAAGCGAGGATCATGCTGAAGACATGACAGAATCCAGTGTTCACTTCCGGAGCAGAAGTAGAGCTAATGGGCCTGTATCTATACCACTGGCTTAGAGCTGGTGTGACCGCTTAACTGCACGGCTATGTATATTCTGTGAATATGATTTAATAATTATTTTTCTCACCCCACCTGTATGCTAAAAATGACCATCATTATTTTAAAAACTGGGGATGGAATGTACATTTAATGCTAAATACATCAGTACATTAAAAGCAAACAAACAAACCTCTGTTTACATTTGTACACGGAACCAGGAGGCAGTGCAAATAAACCACAATAAATTGCTTTTTTTAAAAAAGTTAATTATACAACTATTTTTGGGTGAAGTTTATCAGGGGAGGGGCAGAGAAATAGGATTTCACAGAAAGCTGCGTAAGTGTGGAGAACAATATCTCCCAGATTTTGACAAATTGTGGGTATGTTTAGCCAAAGAAGAGTAAACCCACTGAAGCTGTGAGATTTTTGTTCACTCCCATGAAGCTGACTTTGATTTATGAGGACCTCCAAGTCACTGTGTCACCAACAGTCATGCTTAGGTCCCACAAACTAAGGGCTGTGGTTGCTTTGACTGAGAAAGCCAGCGCGATTCTTGGTTGCATCAATAGGTGTATGGCATCTAGATCTAGGGAGGTAATGGTACCACTCTATTCTGCTTTGGTTAGACTTCATCTGGAATACTGTGTCCATTCTGGGCACTTCAATTCAAGAAGTGTATCAACAAGCTGGAGCACGTCCAGAGGAGGGCGGCCAAAATGGTGAAGGGTCTGGAAGCCGTGAACCCCGATGAGGTAGCCTCTTAGGGAGCTGGGGATGTTTGGTCTGCAGAAGAGAATGTGAAGAGGGGACATGATAGTCATGTTTAAATATTTGAAAGGATGCCGTGTTGAAATGGGAGCAGGCTTGTTTTCTGCTGCTCCAGAGACTAGGACAAGGAGCAGAAAAGGAGATTCCACTTGAACCTCAGGAAGAACTTCCTGATGGTCAGAGCTGTCCAGCAGTGGAATAAGCTGCCTCAGTGGAGTGTGGTGGAGTCTCCTTCTTTGGAGGGTTTTTAAGCAGAGGCTGAATGACCATCTGTCAGGAGTGCTCTGACGTGGGTTCCCGTATGGCCCCTGTGGTCTCTTCCCACTCTACAATTCTATGAGACTATCCATCCACAATATGGTCTTCCTCTTTTCCTACTGCTTTCCATCTTACCAAACATTATTGTCTTTTCTAATGAGTCATGATATGGCCAAAGGACGACAGCCTCAGTTTAGTCATCTTGGCTTCTAGAGGACCTTCTGGCTTGAATTGCTCCAGGACCTATTCATTTGTCTTCCTAGCAGTCCATGGTATCCTGAGACTTATTTCAGGATAAAAAAATGTATGAGTGCTCAGCTATGGACTGAACTGTGTCCGTTGCGTGCTGTTCAAACTCCATGGGCATCCTTCTCTGCTCTAGTATATTCCGTGTGTGTGTGTGTATGTGTGTGTGTGTGTTGTGTGTACTTATGTACTTATTTATTTAATGGTATTGGCTGAGACTGTCTACATTCCATAACTTTATAAATCTGTACAGGAAGCTCCTGCCTTTTGATGACTTGTTATCTGATGACTCCATCTTTTGATGCTTCCAAAGTAAGGACATTAATTTGATGGAGGTTCTGCTCTTTCATCAGTTCTTCTTGTCTTCAGAGGCTTGCTTGTAACTGCTCGCGTGCTCATGCTGCTTGCAAACTGAGCTGGGAGGGGAAGGTGCTAAGCCAGCTGAGAGAGTTTGCAAGAATCATGCACATGGTTAGTCCCAAGTGAGCCTCCATAAGTCCTTCATGCTACCTACAGTACAGTACATAGGTTCCACTTTTCAACCAAATACACTTTTTGACAGTGCTCCAGTCCCTAACCTGTCAGATAAGTAGGGACAGCCTGTACCTGCTTTGCAGAAACACAATGAAATCTCATTAGTTAATTGCAAAAAATATGCATCCAGGAGCTGGCCAAGTGCTCCTATGCACATTAGACACTTTTAAATGTTTTACAAATTATTTACTTAATAGTTTTTGCATATGCAATCAAAGAAATACACATTCGAAGAAAGAAAAAGGAAAAACAGAAAGAAGAAAAGGGGGAAACAACCTTACAACTACAACACAATACTAAAACACTAAACTAAAAATGCCATACTGGCCAACTTGCAATTCATGAACTTCACTCAGAGGCAGACAGTAGTGTTTATTTATAGCAAAACAAGCAACACAGCACACTTCGTCCAAAGTTACTGAGGCTGAAGCATACATGACAGCTACAGGTTTATTCCTTTTCATACAAATTTAAATGCAGAAAGATGTTCCAGCAGACTGGAAGAGAGCAAATGTCGTCCCCATCTTCAAGAAGGGAAAAAAAGAGGACCCAAATAATTATCGCCCAGTCAGCCTGACATCAGTACCCGGAAAGATCCTGGAGCAGATCATAAAGCAGTCAGTTTCTAATCACTTAGAAAGCAAGGCGATAATCACGAGAAGTCAACATGGATTTCTCAAAAATAAGTCATGCCAGACTAATCTTATCTCTTTTTATGATAGAGTTACTAGCTTGATAGATGAAGGGAATGCTGTGGATGTAGCATACCTCGATTTCAGTAAGGCCTTTGACAAAGTTCCCCATGACATTCTTGCAAAGAAACTAGTAAAATGCGGGCTGGACAGGGCTACTGTTAGTTGGATTTGTAATTGGTTGACTGACCGAACCCAAAGAGTGATCACGAATGGCTGCTTCTCATCCTGGAGAGAAGTGACTAGTGGGGTGCCACAGGGCTCTGTCCTGGGCCCAATGCTGTTCAATATTTTTATCAACGACTTGGATGAAGGAATAGAGGGCACGCTCATCAAATTTGCAGATGATACCAAATTGGGAGGGGTTGCTAATACGCCAGAGGACAGGATCAAAATTCAAAATGACCTGGATAGATTGGAGAGCTGGGCCAAGGCTAACAAAATGAAATTCAACAGAGAGAAGTGTAAGGTCCTACACTTAGGTAGAAAAAATGGAATACAGAAATATAGGATGGGGGACACGTGGCTGGATAGCAGTACGTGCGAAAGGGATCTAGGAATCTTCATTGACCACAAGCTGAACATGAGTCAGCAGTGTGATGCGGCAGCCAAGAAAGCCAATGCAATTCTCGGCTGCATTAACAGGAGTCTGGTGTCTAGATGGAGGGAGGTACTGATACCACTCTACGCTGCTTTGGTTAGACCTCATCTTGAATCCTGTGTCCAGTTCTGGGCACCCCAATTCAAGAAGGACATGGAGCAAGTTCAGAGGAGGGCGACCAAAATGGTGAGGGACCTGGAAGCCATGCCCTATGAGGATAGACTTAGAGAGCTGGGTATGTTTAGCCTGCAGAAGAGAAGGTTAAGAGGGGACATGATAGCCATGTTTAAATATTTGAAGGGATGCCATGTAGAGGAAGGAGAGGGCTTGTTTTCTGCTGCTCCAGAGACTAGGACAAGGAGCAATGGATTCAAGCTGCAGGAAAGGAGATTCCACCTGAACCTTGGGAAGAACTTCCTGACAGTCAGGGCTGTCCGGCAGTGGAATCTGCTGCCTCGGAGTGTAGTGGAGTCTCCTTCCTTGGAGGCTTTTAAGCAGAGGCTGGATGGCCATCTGTCGGGAGAGCTTTGAGGGTGTTCCTGCATAGCAGGGCGTTGGACTGGATGGCCCCTGGGGTCTCTTCCAATTCTACATTTCTATGATTCTATGATTCTATGTGATTGGAGAAGATCATAAATTTAACATCGCCCCACAACTCTAGAAATTTCCTAGACTCACAGTTCTTTACCTATTGTTCATCCTTGAGGCTGGAACATGTTTCTTGTCCCTTATCTCTGAACACTCCAAGTTCTCAAAACACTTTTTGGTGCTTTCGGTTCCCCTGATCTTTTCGCTCACTACTAGATACATTGTAGCACTGGGCAATCAAGCAATTAACCATTTGATATATTGCAATACACAAGCAAGCATCAAACAGATAAATTGTTGCAATCAACAATTGGCATCTGATACTTTGTACTGTTTTATCTAACTCTAGCAATGCCTAAGCTGGCTGCCTAATCTATTCTAATACACATCCAGCAGATGCCTCATGACAGGAGCCACAGATCCTGACAGAGACACTGAACACTAACTAAAATGCTAAACACTAACTTACTAAAACACAAAAGGGCTCTGGCCGCCTCCCAAGTCAAAGAGAAGAGAAGCTGAAGAGATAAAATGGTAGCTATGTTTAAATATTTGAAGGGATGTCATATGGAGGATGGAAACTGTTATGTCCCAGGCAGATGAGGCAACCAATTAACCTACCAGCAGGGCAGAACTTACTCACAAAGGCAAGAGCAGGAGTGGTCCAAACAAAATTCAGGTCAAGAATGCAATTTCCAAGGCAAACAAATCCACAAAGGTAAAGGCAAATCCAAATCAGAGTCCAACAGGCAGAGGCCCAAAAGAGTCAGGATTCAGGGAAACCATGGCACAGGGCTTCAACCACCAGGAAGATCAGTTGTTGACCCTGGGAGGAGGTGGGCAGCTGTTCGCCTTTTATGCTGTAATGATGTTGCCATAGGTGTTCCCTCATTAAAGCCTATTTGTTATTTAAACAAGCTGAACGCCTGAGACTTTCTTTCTGGCGTCATCTCTCCCACAAGATAAGAGTCTGTGCTGTTTCACCTTCTGATATTTGTTTCCCATGCTTAGAACCCTGCTGTTGGTTGCTATTTTCCGCTGAGCAAACTTGTGGGGAAACTTCTCCCTCAGATTCAGAATCCTCCTCCTCACTGTCAGGGTCTCCAAGGCTGGGCATGACACCAAAAGCTGCTCAGAGACTGGAACACGGAGTATTGGCTTCAAACTTCAGGAAAAGAGATTAGATCTAAATATTAGGAGGAACTTCAAACGGTAAGAGCAGTTTGACAGTGGAATATGTTTCTGCCTGAGAGTGTGGTGGAGTCTCCTTCTTTGGAAGTGTTGCAAGTTTTAAAACCGAGGTTGGATGGCCATCTTTCAGGAATGCTTTGATGGTATATTCCTGCATGAGAAGGAGTTGGACTTGACGGCCTTTGTGTTCTCTTCCAGCTCTATGATTCCATGAAATCAATTTTGCACACACACAGAAGGCCATTTACAAAGATGGAAGTTGCAAGTGGAATGCCAACCATTTATTTCATGATTGTGCCCACTGGCAGCCCCCATGTTGGGGAGGGGAAGAAATGAATGTGGGTTTTAATCCAAACATTAAAGGAGCTATCTAATGTTCTGATCCTGGACAAGGATTGAGTGACTTGGACAGCTTTTTGAAGTTCAGACTCAAACCCAGACTGGGTTAACCATCTCACTGATCTGGGAGCCACTGGTTTCCCCTGGGCCCTGGTCAACAGATGAAGCAAGCTACACACTCTCCACTTGCTCAGAGTTTTCCCCCTAGGGTGAGATGCATTGTATTTCCATTTAAATTACAGTAATGATCACATAATGTGATTCCGTCCTTATGTGTTAACATATAGGAACTTTATAGAGAACTCTGTTTTTGTGTGGTAGTTTGAGTGTTGGACAAGGATTCAGGGAGACCAGAGTTCAGATCCCCTTTTGGCCATGGAAACCCACTTGGTGACCTTGGGCTAGCCACATTCTCTCAGCCTCAGAGAAAGGCAATAGCAAACCCCCTCTGATGAAATCTTGCCAAGACCACTCTAGGATGGGGTCTCCTATCTTAGAATTGACATGAAGGCACATAACAATATAAGGTTATGCATTTGTAACTGAACTAGTAGATTCCAGCCATCTTAATCATCATCATCATCATTTTGGCCAGAATCTTGACTTAGACTGAGGTTTGTCCCAGGCTCTGTTCCTTCACAAACCTCTGAAGCCAGTCTTGGAAGAAAGAATGTCAAATGGAGACTAAGTGGAAGACCCACAAAATTCACCTACCACAGCAGAGGAGATTAAGATCACAGGGAAATCTTTCATAGGCAGCTTGAGCTGTTAGCAAAGGAGGCCTTTAGATCTGTACAAAGCCTCATCTGCAGTCCAAAGGAATGCAATCGAAACAATGGTTTACTCCCATCCATGTGTGCAAAGCCACAGTGCCGTTCCTCCTTTGCAGACAGCCCTCAATCTGCTGGAAGCAAAGCAGTCTAGTAACTTAATTTTTGTGTTAGATGCAAACAGCCTTTGGGCAGCAAAAAAAGAGAAAAAAAGAGAGAGAAAGAGAAAATACAATTTGACAAATGAGGCAGCTGTGAGATTACATTCTTCAGCACGTAAGGGGCAATCAAGGCTCTCTCTGGCAGGAAAACAAAACGTGTGGTGCATAACACCCAGCTTGAGGACTGTCCCAGAACATAATGCATTTCCGAGCACCCGGGAGGGAAGCTGTGACAATGCAGGCTGCCTTTCACTGCAGTGTCTATGCAGGAATTTATTGCTGTTAAATTGATCTGCCTCTTCCCTGGGAAGAGGTGGAAAACAGATTGGGTTTATGGGAACAAATCGATAAAATCAACAATACCCAACAAGGCGCTGAAAATGCTAGAGCAGTGGTTCTTAACCTTTTTTTTAGCAGGGATCCCCTATAAATATAATTTGTTGCCAGGGTCCCCCAAGACTTAGCTCAGGATTTAAATATTTAAATTTAAATTGATTGATTGATTAATTGATTGATTGATTTATGGTGGACGGGCTAGCTGGCTTCTGGAGACATTTGAATCCCCACTCAGACACTGGGTGACTTTGGGCAAGTCCTTGTTGTTGCTGCAGCTGTTGGTATCCAGGAGCAGGGCTTCGTGGACCCCCTGTGAGGGCTCTACACGCCCCCAGGGGTCCCTAGTCCCCAGGCTAAGAACCACTGTGCTAGACAATAATGTGGACACATTGGCCGAGATCCTGCATCAGAGGTGTAGTTACAATATCGCAGTGGTTCTCTGCTGCCTGCTGCGACCGCTAGAATTCACCTTAAAAGCCACCCAGCTGTTCTGAGCAATGAAGTCGGGCTGCTTCGGTGGGCAGGGTGCTGTAGAATGATGTGATCAGCCCACTCCCCCCAGTGAGCCACAGTGTGATGAACAGGTGTGACACAACCCCTGTGCTTCCTCGCCTGCCACTATCCCTTGCTGGCAGAAGGAGGCTGGTCACATCATCCAGTGGCACCCCACTTGCCAGAGGCACAGAGCTCCTTTGCTCAGAATGAACAACGGGATTTTAAGGTGAGTTGGGGGTGTATTTGCAATTGTGGCAATGGCACATGATTGTAAACGTGAATTGGGAACAATTCTTATGGACTATAGCTTCGTTCAGCTGGGCACTCACTGGCTTTAAAGACAAGAAGAATGGTTTCACATATACAACCCTGCTTCTGTGAACTTGTTCCATGTACAACTTGCATTCACAGGGAAACTCGTAGAATCATAGAGTTGGAGGAGACCCCAGGGGCCATCTAGTCCAACCCCCTGCTATGCAAGAACCCCATCAAAGCATTCCCAACAGGTGGCCATCCAGCCTCTGCTTAAAAACCTCCAAAGAAGGAGACTCCACCAACCTCCACTGAGGCAGCGTATTCCACTGCCGGACAGCTCTGACCATCAGGAAGTTCTTGCTGAGGTTTGGGTGAAATCTCCTTTCCTGCAGCTTGAATCTATTGCTCCTTGTCCTAGTCTCTGGAGCAGCGGAAAACAAGCCCACTCCCTCCTCGACATGACATCCCTTCAAATATTTAAACACGGCTATCATGTCTCCTCCTAACCTTCTCTTCTGCAGACTAAACAGGCCCAGCTCCCTAAGTCGTTCCTCATTGGGCATGGCTTCCAAAGACCCTTCACATAACTCACAAGGCTTCAACAGGATTCTGCCCCTTCAGATAGACAGAATGGCCAGGAGCTGTTGCTGCCCCTCAGCACCTGCTGCCTGAGATGGTACCCTCATTCTGACTCATTCATTTGTGCAATTCACTAATGAACAATAATCGCATAACTCCATGAGTGTAAAGTTAACACTCCAGTTCCTTGATATAGGATCCCAGCCATCATAAACTTCAATGCCAATCTAAAATTAACTCAGTCATTAAAAATAACCTTTCTTCAATGTAACTGCAATTGAATTAGGTTTTTTAAAAAAGCTAACTAGGGATTAATTTAATCGTTAACTCTTTTGCACTAACTTTAACATCTGTGCAAACATGCAGAGGAGCAAGGCACAACTCCGCACCCTAAACATTAAAGGCTCGGTGTTATGCCATCATCTCAGGATCAAGGTAGGACCCTTCCCAACTTCCATAATACGAAGACATGAATGGGACCATACTTACTGCAATGAGCATAGGTGAAAAAGGGATTGCCCAGGAGACTCAGAGCATTTATATAGTGAGTGTGCATCAATTAGGCAAACAGCTGGCGAAGGCTGTCAGCCTATATAAACAAGGAAAGGGATGAAACCACTGCAGACAACTGATATCAGTGGAAGCAGCATGCCTCACGTTCAGATCCCTTCCTTCTGTTCCTGAAAATCTTGATCCTCACCTTGTGTATGGACTTTGCTACTGGACTGTTGCTCTGAATTTACTAATGACTCAGATTGCAGAAACAATGGCCCTTTCTGCAACTCACCCATTTTCAGCACTGGGGTGCGGTGCTCACGTGAGCAGCCTCTGGAGAGAGGCTCTCGCTTCCCTGCCTCTTCGGCTCCGCATGAGCTTCCTGCTTGCGCGAGAGCCCCACCTCTTCCTTTCGCAGTGTAGCCTGGGACCTTTCGCAGGATGCAGTGAGACAGGAAGCGCGACCGGCCCGGCTCCCAAGGCTCCGCACGCAAGGTAAGTGTGCATGGGGCCCCGGAGTGATGCACGACTGCACAGCATTTTCGGCTTCAAGCCGAAAATGAAAAAATGCATGCGCGGTCCGTGTCAGGCCCTGGAACATCACGCAAATGTGAGTGTGTCGTATGGACCGCTCCTCACATTTGCGCAACGCTCAAGGGGCCCTTTTGCATCAGAAATGCCATGCAAAAAGGGCCATGACTGGTAACTGGCTAACGAACTGATATAAACTTTGCTTGTGGTTGCTGATAAAAGATTCTGATTGGTGAGCTGTAAACCTTGGCTGGCTGCCAGCACAGGACACTTTTGATTATTGATTAGAAGCAAGGCTAAGGAAAGCTACTGTTCTATGCCAGACCTAGGTACAGTTCCAGGCTTCCCCAAGACTACATTCACTGCTGAACACTGACAACTGTTCCTGCTACAGCATATGCTCCCCCCCTATTTATTACGGCAAACAGCCAGCAGAAGTTACAAATTAGAACAACAAAAAGGTACAGTTAAAACAGTAGTAGATTCCATTAAAAGTTGTTAAAAGCATTGACCATAAAATACAACCAACAAGTAAGTGGAATTAGAATTATAAAATTTAAAACTTAAAGATAACATACCTATTTATGAGTTGTGTTAACATTTATTAAAATCCTAATAAAAGCTTCAATCATAAAACACAAATTGACATTAGGATCAAATAGATAGAGCTAAAATTCAAATATTTTAAAAAACAAACATACAGTCACCATGGGAGAAGAACAGCAAACCCATCTGCGAAGAATATAAAAGTATTAATCCATTAACTGTTTTTGATGGTTAATGGCTGCTGCAGAAAAGCTTGCCACTGTAGTTGGGACCTTGGGATTCCAGTCAGACAGATAATAGTCTAATGATATTGGCCAAGTAGTACAAGCGTCCAATGGCGAGAGGAGTGGAAACTATAGTACAGGACTTGCAGGAAGGGCCCGGAGACTTAAGTGTCTCTACACTAATGCACGGAGTATGGGAAACAAGCAAGATGAACTTGAACTCCTAGTACAACAAAACAAATATGATTTGATAGGCATCACTGAGACCTGGTGGGATAAGTCTCATGACTGGAATAGAGGAATAGAGGGGTATAGCCTATTTTGTAAAAATAGACCTAACAAGAAAGGAGGAGGAGTAGCCTTGTATGTCAAGGATGCTTTCACCTGTGAAGAGATCCATGACTTAAACCCAGAAAGGCAGGTTGAGAACATCTGGGTAAGAATTAAGGGAGTGAGAAACAATAGGGATATTCCGGTAGGGGTTTACTACAGACCTCCAACCCAGACTGAGGACTTTGATGACGCCTTCCTCAACCAAATGACTGCGCATTCAAGGAGGAGTGATACAGTAATAATAGGAGATTTCAGTTACCCGGATATATGCTGGCAGTCAAACTCTGCCAAGACAGCAAGGTCCAGCAAGTTTCTTGCTAGTCTTGCAGACAACTTCATGGTCCAGAAGGTGGAAGAGGCCACAAGGGGATCAAATATTCTGGATCTGATCCTGACCAACAGGGAAGACCTTGTTAATGAGGTAGAAGTGGTTGGATCTTTAGGGGGGAGTGACCATGCCCTGTTGGAATTTGGCATTCAGTGGGAAGGAGAAGATAAGGGTAGCCAAACACTCATCTTAGATTTTAAAAAAGCGGACTTCTGTAAACTTAGGGAGCTGCTGGCTGGAATTCCGTGGTCAAGAATAGTGAAAGGGAAAGGAGTTCAGGAGGCATGGAAGTTCTTTAAAAGGGAGATGCTGAAGGCACAGTCTAAAACTGTGCCCATAAGGAGGAAAAATGGAAGGCATCTGAAGAAACCAGAATGGTTGACTAAAGAACTCTCAGCTGAGCTCAGTGTTAAGAGAAACATGTATAGGAAATGGAAGAAGGGGAAACCACCAAAGAAGAATTTAAGCAAGTAGCCTGGGGATGTAAGGGGGAGGTCAGAAAGGCTAAAGCACAGGACGAACTTAGGCTGGCCAGAGACATTAAAAACAATAAAAAGGGCTTTTTTAAATACATCTGCAGCAAAAGGAAAAAGAAGGAGACGATAGGGTCGCTGCACAGAGAAGATGGAGAATTACTCACAGGGGGAAGAGAAAAGGCAGAACTACTTAACACCTTCTTTACCTCAGTTTTTTCCCAGAAGGATACAAGCACTCAACCTGGCGGTTGGGGAGCAGGTGAGGAAGCAGGGGAAATGAGGCACGAAATAGGTAGAGGGGAGGTACAGGAATACCTGGCGACACACTGGATGAATTCAAGTCTCCAGGGCCCAATGAATTGCATCCTAGAACATTAAAAGAGCTGGCAGAGGTCATTTCAGAACCTCTTGCTATAATCTTTGAGAAATCTTGGAGGACAGGAGAAGTTCCAGCAGACTGGAAGAGAGCAAATGTTGTCCCCATCTTCAAGAAGGGGAAAAAAGAGGACCCAAATAATTATCGCCCAGTCAGCCTGACATCAGTACCCGGAAAGATTCTGGAGCGGATCATTAAGCAGTCGGTTGCTAATCACTTAGAAAGCAAAGCGGTAATCAGGAGAAGTCAACATGGATTTCTCAAAAATAAGTCATGCCAGACTAATCTTATCTCTTTTTATGATAGAGTTACTAGCTTGATAGATGAAGGGAATGCTGTGGATGTAGCATACCTCGATTTCAGTAAGGCCTTTGACAAAGTTCCCCATGACATCCTTGCAAAGAAACTAGTAAAATGCCGGCTGGACAGGGCTACTCTTAGTTGGATTTGTAATTGGTTGACCAACCAAACCCAAAGAGTGATCACGAATGGCTGCTTCTCATCCTGGAGAGAAGTGACTAGCGGGGTGCCACAGGGCTCTGTCCTGGGCCCAGTGCTGTTCAATATTTTTATCAACGACTTGGATGAAGGAATAGAGGGCACGCTCATCAAATTTGCAGATGACACCAAATTGGGAGGGGTTGCTAATACACCAGAGGACAGGATCAAAATTCAAAATGACCTGGATAGATTAGAGAGCTGGGCCAAGGCTAACAAAATGAAATTCAAGAGGAGAAGTGTAAGGTCCTACACTTAGGTAGAAAAAAATGGAATACAGAAATATAGGATGGGGGGCACGTGGCTGGATAGCAGTACATGTGAAAGGGATCTAGGAGTCTTAATAGAACACAAGCTGACCATGAGTCAGCAGAGTGATGCGGCAGCCAAGAAAGCCAATGCAATTCTCGATTGCATCAATAGGAGTATGGTGTCTAGATCGAGGGAGGTACTGGCACCACTCTACTCTGCTTTGGTTAGACCTCATCTTGAATCCTGTGTCCAGTTCTGGGCACCCCAATTCAAGAAGGACATGGTCAAGCTGGAGCAAGTCCAGAGGAGGGCGACCAAAATGGTGAGAGGCCTGGAAACCATGCCCTGTGAGGACAGACTTAGAGAGCTGGGTATGTTTAGTCTGCAGAAGAGAAGGTTGAGAGGGGACATGATAGCCATGTTTAAATATTTGAAGGGATGTCATGTCAAGGAGAGAGTGGGCTTGTTTTCTCCTGCGCTTGAGACCAGGACAAGGAGTAATGGATTCAAGCTGCAGGAAAGGAGATTCCACCTGAACCTCAGGAAGAACTTCCTGACAGTCAGGGCTGTCCAGCAGTGGAATCTGCTGCCTCAGAGTGTAGTGGAGCCTCCTTCTTTGGACGTTTTTAAGCAGAGGCTGGATGGCCATCTGTCGGGAGAGCTTTGAGGGTGTTCCTGCATGGCAGGGGGCTGGACTGGACGGCCTGTGTGGTTTCTTTCAACTCTACATTTCTATGATTCTATGATTCTAAATAAAATTCCTCAGGACTACCTGGGATCTTTTATATGATTGGGGTTATATAAACAGATCTTAGATCTTGGTAAAGATTGCAGTGAAGTAGGACATGACCCACTGTCTCTACTTCTCCCATCCCACATGGGCAAGCCCCCTTACTGTAAGGGATCTTTTTATATCTACCTTCCAGCAAAGCAGATAGGAAAACATTGAATCTGGCTAGTGTAAATGCCTTTCTGAATTTAGGAATGGTCAGCGTATAAATGGCCTTCTATTATTCCTAAGAGCTGGATATAATGCCATTTGGCTTAGATGATGTTGAAATTCAGTGGCCCTTTCCGCATGGGGAAGTTAAGACGGGCCAAGGCGTCCTGTCACAGAGGCCATCCGCACCTTGGATCAGACTAGGTTCGGACTATTTACCTTAGTTCCGCACCTAAGTGCGATCCAAAACGCCCCCAAGTGGTCCTCCAGCACGCTAAGTAAAGACCGGAAAAACAGGTCTTTCAATTTTCCGGAGCGTGCCATTGAGTTCCTGCTCAGCTATGCAGATGCACAGATTTGCACCAATGTGAGCCTGCGCTCAGCGGAGGGTGGGCTGTGGGCATGGCCAGCTTCAGCGGTTGGTCTGGACCCACGAACAACCAGAAGCCGCCATTTTGTAAGCCTCACCAGTGCGGATCTAAAGACCTCGCACTGCTCTGCATTGCCCTGGAACAAACAGAGGAGCCCTGCGGAAGGGCTTAAGGGAGAGTCCGCGTTGCTTCGAGCCAAGAAGAAGTGGTGAGTAATGGCACAGAGGGATTCACTCGCCTCGTGCGGAAAGGGCCAGTGTCTTGAATTCTCTGTGAGATAGCTATTTTAGCTTTGGTACACCCTAGGCTTTGAATGGCCATTATTGAAAAACCTAAGGTTTATAATTTCATAATTAATGACTTTTTCCACTTTGATACGAGTCGGTTAGTATAAATGGAGCCCGTCTAACTGGTGCAAACATCATCTTTAACCAGAAATGAAATTTACATAACCATATGCAGGCCTCCACAGAGATTTGTCCTGCTTCTAAGCGGATAATTGCATTTTGAACACAGCTCGGGATGCCAAATATTGTCCTCAGGAATTTAGTTTGCACAGCTTCCAGAGGGACAAAGTTATCAAGTGCCCATACTTCTGAGCCATATGACATCTGGGATATCACTTTGACCCTAAAAACCTGGATTACCGAAGGGATGTGCTGTCCTCTCTTGTTGTAAAAGAAGGAGAGGAGTGCCTTCACAGTTCTCTGTACATTTGTAATTGCACATTTTGAACGTACCCTCCAGGTTCCATGTGAGTGAAAAATTATTCCTAAGTATTTATAAGAGGACACCTGCTCAATTTTATGGTGATTTATTCGCCATTCATACTCTGTCCTCTTCCTGGAAAACACAACCACCTTAGTTTTATCATAATTGATTTGCAATTGTTCATTTTTACAATGGCTGTCCAGGACCCTGAGCAACCACCTTAATCCAACACTTGTCAGTGATAACAGCACTGCATCGTCTGCACAAGGCAGTATTGACAGGAGTCTATTTGACAAACTGGGGTGGTGGGAGCGCATCTTTGCTAAGCTTTTGATCAAGGAATTAATGCAAAAATTAAAAAGAGTTGGTGCTAATACACAACCCTGGCCCTTTTTGCATGGCGTTTCCGATGCGAAAGGGCCCTTGAGTGTCATGTAAATGTGAGGAGCGGTCCACACGATGCACTCACATTTGCGCAACCCTCAAGGGCCTGATGTGGACCGCGCATGCAATTTTTCATTTTCGGCTTGAAGCCAAAAATGCTGCGCGTTCGCGCATCGCTCCAGGGCCCCGCGTACACTTACCTGGTGTGCAGAGCCTCAGGAGCTGGGCCGGTAGCGCTTCCTGTACAGTGCAGGTTGGGAAAGGTCCCAGGCTGCACTGTGAAAGGAAGAGGTGGGGCGCTGGCGCGACCAGGAAGCAGCTGCGGAACCGATGGGGCTGGGATGTGAGAGCCTCTCCCTGGAGGCTGCTCGCGCGAGCCCTGCACCCCAGCTCCGCGAAAGGGTAAGGTGCGAAAAGGGTCCCTGTTTTACTCCCTTAAAAGTGGGAATAGGCCCAGTCAAATGGCCCACACTGCTGCATCTCATCCTCAGTTGAGTATCAGCATAAGCTTTATTGTTGCTCTTTGTGTCAATCATCTTTATTACAGTCTATACTGGCACTCTAAAAGAAGTAACAGACAAAACTTATGAAAATAAATAGGAAAACAAGAAATAAACAAATTATATTTCCAAGCTGGGGGAAGCTGATGGCTTGTACACAGTTGTTGTGTGCCTTCAAGGCATTTCCAACTTACGGTGATCCTGAGGGGCCTTATCACGGGACAAGATTCTTCCCAGGGGGGTTGCCATTGTCTTGCCCAAGTGTGAGAGAGTGTGACTTGGCCAAGGTCAACCAGCAGGTTGCCATGGCTGAGCAGGGAACTGAATCCCAGTCTCCCAGAGTTCTTGTCTGGTGCTCAAATCACTACAACATATTGGCTTTGGTCTATGATGCAGTAGATGGAAAAGGAGAGAAGCATTCCAGCCCTCCAGTTGATGGACTCCAATATTCCCCACACAGGCCCTTTTCGCACGGCATTTGCCATGCGAAAGAGGGCCTGGAGCGTCATGCGATTGCAAGGAGCGATCTGCACCACGCGCTCACAATCGCGCAACGCTCCAGGAGCCGGCAGGGGCCGATTGCGCACCTTTTCAATTTCGGCTTGAAGCCGAAAATGGTGCGCAATTGCACATTGTTCCTGGGCCCTGTGCGCACTTACCTGGCACGCGGAGCCTCTGGAGCCAGGAAGAGGTGGGGCTCTCGCGCAAGCAGGCAGCTCGTGCAGAGCTGAAGCAACAGGGAAGGGAATGCCTTTCGGTAGAGGCTGCTCACACGATCCCCACACCCCAGCGCCAGAACAAGGTAAGGTGTGGAAAGGGCCACAGTCAATGGCAGAATTTGGCCTCCAAACAAATGCTACTCAGAGTACCATTTGGCCAACAATCACTGGATATAAGGGGAGCTTAGCTGGGAGTACACTCTCCCAGCCTGAGGCCATGGCAAGATGGATTATCAAGGAGATGGACGATGGATTCCCAATGCAGAATCATAGAATCATAGAGTTGGAAGAGTCCACCAGGGCCATCCAGTCCAAAGTATCCAGTGAATGCATTCCTCTAACAAAGAAGACTTCCCCACACTCCCAGGTAGCACAGTCCACTGTTGAACTGTTCTTACTGTTAGGAAGTTCTTCCAAATGTTTAGATGGAATCTTTTTTCCTGTAGAGATTCCACCTAAGTAATCAAAGTAAAAAAGAACTCTGTAAGCGGGTTAACAACAGGGAAAAATTCATTCCTCCAGTCCATTCCCACCTTTATATCTTTTCCTAGCCTCAAACTGCAAAGCAAATGCAAAAACAAGGTCACCAATAGAAATCAACTTTCTCATGCCACTGGCAGCTGTTAACATTTGGCCATCACACCAACAAGGACTCTCAAACCCATCTGCCTTGTGGCAGAGACCTACCTCACTGCAGTTACGTTTTTTGGAGTACAGCTCCCAAAGCCTCAATTGCAGGGACTCCATTGTAACTTTTGTCGAAAGCAAAAATAACTCAAATTTTATTTCCCTTTCCCTTTCCACTGCCAATTATTTAGCCCACCCTTCTTCTTCCACCTACCTTCTCAGAAGCAATTTTCATTTGCTTGAGAAGGAGAGCTATCCACACAGTAAATGCTCAGTGGGATAAACATTAAACTGATGAAGCATGAACTGAGTTTTCATGTGGGTGAATAACCTGTGCCAGAGGATGGTGCTTGCAGACATAAATTTCATTATGGCATCATGCAGCAGTGCTAAAACAATCATTCCTGGCTTACTGGATGCTCCTCTAACAACCATTTACATCAGAAATGCCAGGGAGAGGGTGCAGCAGAGGATAAAAGTGTTGCAGAAATAAAATGTTAGAAAATGGAGTCCAAGAATAGGTGAGAAATGGATTGGCTCTACATTTTAACCCAACGTTACTCAAGTTTCAGCTTACTGCAATGCGAAATCACAATGCAAAGTCTAAGGTCATTTCCATACTAGACTGTTATAGTGCTATTATTCCACTTTCAACATCCTATGGAATCCTGGGGCCTAAGATACACAACCACACTGCCCAGTATAGGATGCACAAGCACAGCACGTATAGTGGGCCCTTGCTATCTACTGGGGTTTGATTCCAGAGCTCCCCATGAATGCCAACATCCAAGGATGCTCAAGTCCTATTACGTTCAATAGTGTAGTAAAATGGCATCCATTATATAAAACAACTCAAACAAGTATCAGAGAGAGCCTGAGAATCTGCAAATTGTGGGAAGCTACAACAACATATGCCTACACATCAATGCAGTACTCAGCTTGTGGCAAAATCAAGGTTTGCTTTTTGGAATTTTTTTTTTCCTTGAATATTTTCAAGCAGTGGTTGGTTGAATCTATGGATGCAGAACCCATGGATATGGAGGGCTGACTGAACTGCATAATGTGTAACTTGCAAAGACAAGACACAGAGTAACAGGCTGTCTAAGTAATTTCTGCTGCTATGAGCAGAATACAACTGTTGTGCAACCATGACTTTTTGGCCTCATGTGCATAATGCAACTTATGTGTGATTGTGCCCCTAAGTGAATGCTGGCTTGTAGTTTTCTTGATGCCGCGTACTAGTGAATTTCAACAATGCACGAGTGAATATACAAACAACTGTGAAATGCACAACTGTAGTGTGCAATGCGATTCTGCATATCCGATGAGTCATAGCACCACGTGCGTGACTCTGCTTCTGCAACCTTCTACTAATTTAGTAAGGAATGTGTGCAGTTAAAGACTGTATTGCTTCTCACAATACATCCTTTTCTTGGCCAGTGAAGGGACAATTGGGAGAGTCCAGGCGGGGTTAAGAGCCACAATGACAGCTCTGGGGGTGGGACACACATGTGACCCCCGGTCTGCCCCTTTCACACCCCTGTGCTACCAGATGCTCTGATAGGTCTTTGCTTGTCCATGGGGGTAAGAGGCATGTGTGCCACTTCCTTCTTTGTGTGCAGTGCTCCTTCCTCCCATTTCCTTGCCCAGGTGCAGAGAAGGAAAGCACGTGTATCTGTGCAAAAGGCAAGGGAATGAAGGGAGAAGGAGAATGGATGTGGGGACGACAGGCATGTGCCTTGTGAATGCGGTCATCCCTCCACATTCGCTAGGGTTAGGGGCACAGGACTCCTGTGAAAGTGAAAAAAACATGAATAACTCTAGGCACTCCCAAACCATATTTAACACACAAAAAAGTATGATCACCATATTCAGCCCACCATGGATTCCTTTGAGGCAGCAGGGTTCCTTCATGAGGCAGAAGTGGGGGGCTGGTGCGGCTTACTGCCCCCTCCATGGCTGCCCCAAACCATTTTTAATAGGGACTTACAAGGCTCATTCTCAGTTTCTCAGTCTCATCAGGCTTGCGTTCCATATTAAGAATGGCATAGGGAGGCAGCAGAGGTGACAGAAAATAATCCTTGAGTAATCCAATCCACAAGAGTGAAACCCACAAATGTGGAGGGCTGACTGTAGTCTTCTCAAAGGTCAAACCTGGGAATGTGGAGGGACATCTGTAGATGTGTTCCTGAGTATTATTTATTTAACAGGGATGTTACCTCCAAAAGTGGGGGACCTTGAGATCCTCCAGTATCTTCCAAGGAAAATGGGGAATCATAGCTCAAAGGAGGCCTGCAAGGGGAGGTCAACCATGAGACCTTTTACAGTCGATACCAATACTGACTGTAGGTGTCAGGAACCGCGATCACACACACAAATGTATCAGTGCTAATACATGATTTATTAGGAGTGTGATGTGTGTACAAGACTTCAGTGATCGAACTGGAGGAAATTTGCAGAGACCAAACATTATAAGCAAAATAATCTGTTCCCACAGTAATCACACAACAAAAGACCTTGAAGGAACTAGCTCAGGCTGGTATTTCTTATCAGTGCTGAATTCCTGGTGTTGTTCACCTAATGGTCTCTAGTTCACATTCTTGGTTACAAGCAAGCAGCTAAATAATACTACTACATATCCCATACTAAATCCTATCCCATACTAAATATGGAGGGCTATCTGACAGTAGGGCATCAGTTGAGAGTCAAAAGAATGTCTTTATTGGGGGAATTCACACACACACCAACAAGCAAGTAGTCTCATGAACCACACAAGATTACAAAGGTAAAGGAGAGAAAGATTGGATAGTGACCGTTGTGGGGTGAAGTGGGTGAGAATTACCATTCCAGAAGCAGGGGATTGAAGCAAGATGGCTCAAACATAAGTGTTTGAGGGTAACCCAGTGAACAATTATTGGGCAGCCAACAGACAGAGTGACACCCCTACATGCATCCAAGGTGCTACAAATCATCGGGCTTGAAGCCAGGGTTTAAATCTCCTTTTCTGCCCTGAAGGGGAACATGTTAGTTGTTCTTTGACAGAGTAAACAAAAGGGACCTGGAATGGACAAACGGTCTTAACTTCAGGGGACAAGGAATTGATGGGAGTTGTGATAGCTTCTTGATATCAGGGCAGGTGAGGGGACAAAAGAAAGTTTCAGTTGGAAGGGGGTACATGTTGATGACCATTGGTTGCTCTATTGAGGCAGTTTCATTCACCAACGTACTTGACGGTTGAGTCATTGAGGGGATTATCACAAGTCCATAAGCACTGGGGCTTTTCAAGCAATACTTTTTGAACTTAGGACCTACCCAGGCAGAGGCCATTTGTCTTAGCACAAAGCTCCAGCCAAAGTCCTTTTTGCACATGGCATTCGGCCGTAAGTGTAAGGTTTATATTGATTTCATTCCAATTAAACAATATTTATCACCAATTAGACTGTATCACAGATTGGGAGTGTACAACATGGCAACTGAAACATTGGTATCAGAGGCAGAAATAATGTGGAAAGAACAGAGATAGTTTTGAACATCCGAAAAAAGAAGCTCAATAAATTTCAGCAAACATTTTATCCAAAACTAATAATATGCACATATGAAGTGAAACAACCAGATCAAGTAAGCTTTGCATATATAAGTAAACAAAAACATTTTCATTTTTCTAGAGACCACTTGAAAGCTTCCTCCAAAATGCACTCAGGGCAATTCTTTCTTCCAACAACCTCTACCTTTCTTATGGTTTCCATTTTTGTGACCAAACTTACTGATCAGTGCTCTCTTTATTTTTAACATACTGAGAGGGGGCTGATAAGGCAGGCTTATGTAACATCCTGGATAACTTTCTCTCCAGACTTGGCTCACACTAGGTTGTTGTATCTAAGTTAATTATAAGTTTTATATCTTGTCATACAAATTTTGGTGTGCATATCAGGCATTGGTTAAAGCAGTAAATGTCAAGTCACCCCACCGGCACAGGCATTTTCCCAAGCTTACAGTTGTTTACATATCTTTCATCATGGGAGCTACAAAAAGTTCCTGCCCTCTTATCTATGCATAGCTGATTCTCATAACACCTTCCCACTACTTCACTGTTTCCTCCCTTTTGACCTTCTTCTCTCTTGCCAGATACAGAGCGACATTGAATATTATAGCATTTAACCATTTGGAGCCTTGGGATTCTTCAAGAGTTTCAACTGGACACATAGGGCTTTTCTGCACTTTGAGGGGGAAATGGGGCAGTCCGTTACTCACCGGATGCCACGCTCCCCCCAATGATCCACGACGATCCGGGGCAGCGCACGCCCGCGCTACACACTCTCCGGAGACGAAAATGGAGGCTTCCGGTTGGCAGAGGCTCTCCACCAACCGGAGAAGCTCGCCAGCCGGAAGCCCGCCCCCGGAAGATCTGCAGCCTTGCGCTGGCGTGAGCCTGCAAATCTACACTTAGGGCAGCGACGGACTGGGGCGCGCCGGGCTATTGAAAGTCCTCTTTTAATTGGTCTTTCAATAGCATGGGGAACCACCAGTTCTGGGCGTTCCAGAGCGGGCTGAAGTCCAGACAAACATTAAGTAGTCCGGACCCAGTTCGCCTCCAAGTGTAAACGTCCTCGCTGGAGGACGCGCCACCTCGTTTTAAGTATAAAGTGCGGAAAAGGTGTAGATAGCAATTAGCACTGGATACAAAATAGCACTTCAGCAAGCAATGCTTTGTTTGATCTGATGCAGCTATACTGATACATATACCAGTGCATATGTATTACAAGAACTACACATCCTGACAGCTTATAATGTTCTCCCCCTTTTGCATTTCATGCATGCTTAGTAAGGGATTCCGGAGTGAGCTGTTGTAAACTTCCCTGTTGTAGGAAGGCAGAGATGTGAGATTTGGCTGGAATAAAATCTTGTTTTTCCCCACCTTCCTGCCTTCTCCAGCTTCGTTGTACTGTTTACTGCATGCATACTGCTGTCATCTGACACTGAAAATCGGTGTTTTTCCTGCCCTCCTTCGCCATGCTCCTAATGCCATTGCTGCTAAAAAGCCTTCCAGCTAGGCAGAGGATGAAGAAAAGAAGGGGTGGCCGTGCAAGCATAAAAAAGGCTGAAAGAGCTTCTTTGTCAGAGGCTTTGTTAAGTGAGGTATGCCTGCATCCTCTTCGTCTTGTTGTTTGATACGTCACACTGGCCTCTCGGAATGCTCGGGCACGCTTTAATGTTTAGCTCCAGCCAGACGCCAGTTCTGTCATGTGGGGGAATTTTGCCAGGTCAGGTCAATGTTTAACTGGTCTTACTAAGTGTGGAAATAGGGAACGTTGTAGAGGAGTTACCATGGAAATGGGGCCCCATTTGGCTCTCGGTATATGTGTGCGAATGTGTTCTGAGAGAAAAGAAATACTATCAGAGAACCTATCCTCTAAGAGAGTAGGTTGACTCCAGGTTCATCAGAGAGAAGAAACGGATCCACAAAACTTTGTGGCAGTTACCTCTTTCGACTCCTGCAGTTCTTGAAGGGCCTTGTGAGCATAGACTCTGCATTTTAAATCTCACCTGGGAGGCTTCGTGGGCTTTGAAAAGCAGCACCTGAGCACCAAGATTTTTTGCTGGGACGGACAGTTTGTTGTTTTCAATGCAACTCCATTCTGAGGACAGCTTTTCCACCTTCTTGAGGCAGGGGATTTAATATTGTTTTCATCCTCAGAGGCTCTGGTTCTATCTGTCTTTGTGAGTAATTCAGTGTAACCCAAGGAGATGGGCTCGAGTTCTTCTAAGGGCCGCCGAAAGGTGACCAAAGTAGCCCCGGTGCCAAGCAAAGGGGAAAGGCTGACACCTCCGGGGAGCGTGGCCGTGTACAATTTCCCCAGTCCTCTGCAAGAGACAAGTCCAAACAGATTCGCTTCCCAAACAAGGAGAAACCCAGCACCGGAGAGACAGCTTCCGCCGCTGAGAGAAACGTGGCACGGAAGATATTCCACAGGTAATTCCATTATTTCTTTTTCTTTAGCTTTTCAGGATCTAATCAAGCCAAACTGAAGAAACACTGATTTCAATTCAGTTCAATCTTCTGTTGCACACAAATGCGTGCGATGTTTATTTGCTCTTCAATGGATTCTTCTGTAGAGTTAAAAGTGATTAACCCTGGCTTGTTGCTGTGTGCCTTCAAGTAACAGCCATTTCTGTACTAGACTGTTATAGCGCTAGGATTCCACTTTCAACATCCTGCAGTTACAGTTGCAAACCCCAGGATTCCATAGGATGTTGAAAGTGGAATCATAGCGCTATAACAGTCTAGTGCGGAAATGGCTGTAATTTCATGGGGTTTTCTTGGCAAGATTTATTCAGATCACCAGGGAGTTGGACTCGATGGCCTCCGTGGTTTCTTCCAACTCGAGGATTCTATGAGATTTGCCTTTGCTTTCCTCTGGGACCGAGAGAGGGACTTGTCAGATGGAGATTTGAACCCTTGGCCATTTCTGCACTACACTCTTACAGTGCTATTATTCCACTTTCAACATCCTGGGGAATTCTGGGGTTTGTAGGTTCCTGAGGCCCAAGAGCATTCTGGCTGAGAATTCTAAATGCCCTCCCTAAACTGCAACCCAAGGATTCCATAGGATGTTGAAAGTGGAATAATAGCACTGTAACAGGGTAGTGCGGAAATGGCACTTGTTTCCTAAAGTCCTAGCCCAGCATTCAAACTACTACATCACAATGGTGTCATAATTGTGGCTATATTGTGCTTTTACTTGATTTCATTATTCTGAATGACAGCAATGTACAGTCAGCTTTCCACCTATGCTAGGCTTAGGGGTGAAGAATCCCCACAAAAGTGGAAAAATTGCAAATATCAAAATGTGTGTGTGGGTCTTTCCACACTACATTGTTATAGTGCTATTGTTCCACTTCCAACCTCCTATGGAATCCTGGGGTTTGGAGTTTAGGGAGGGGCATTGAGAATTCTCAGCCAGAGAGCTCTTTGGCCTCAGTAAACTACAAACCCCAGAATTCCACAGGAGGTTTTAAGTGGAATAATAGCACTAAAACAGCGCAGAGCGGAAAGGCCTCATGTGTTTGTGGCAGGGGGCTCAGGTACGGAGGGCAGAATGGCACCCAGTGTCCAAACCAGATCAGAGAAAGGAAGGAGAAAAGGTGTGGGTTGGGTGGTGGCCCTATACTTCCCCTCCCTTGCCCGTCTCCGCCCTTGGGTGTGGGGAGGCATTGGGAGAGGGTTTGTGGTGCTGAGAAATCAGGCTGCGATCTGTGCTTAGCTGGCCAGGCAGCAGCTGGTGGAGAAGGAGGAAGAGGAGGACCAGAGGCAAGTTTCTAAAAATCCACATGGCTTGATAGGAGCTGCTGAGAAAGAAGCTTCCCCCAGAAAAGAAGCACTTGAGGTGGGAGGGCAGAGGTTAAAGAAACCGACAGATAATCAAATCCGTGAAAGCAAAACCTGCAAAAGTGAAGGGCTGATTGTATTGGCTTTCAGTGTACAACCAAATGAAATTATAATTATCTGCCTTCATTTCATTTCCAACTAACGTACATACCCAGCATTACCCGGGATTTTATTTTCTCGCAGGTAATACTTGTTAGAAAGATTTGAGATCCTGTGTGTCTCTAATTCCCCAAACTGTCTTGTCCAACAGCTGTAATTTTTCCCCATGTTCCCCAATCCATATGTATTCAGAGTTATTAACATGCAGAGATTGGGTTCCTGAGGGAATATGCTGCCCTCCTCCTTGCTGCTAGTCCTCATCTCTATAGCAACCCGCTGGCCCATGCAAGACAGACACAGTTGACTGATTTTCTCCATATTTCCCAATCCAATCTGTATTCAGAGTTATTAACATACAGAGGCTGGGTTTCTGAGGGAATATGCTGTAGTCCTCCTCCTTGCTACTAGGCCTCATCTCTGTAGCAACTCGCCTGAGGCCCCAGAGTTCTCTGGCTGAGAATTCTAAAAGCCTCTCCCTAAACTGCCAACCTCAAGATCCCATAGAATCTTCTCAGGCAGCCAATCATATGAGGTCTTCTTTTCCTGACACGGACAAACAAACAAACTTTGACATTATATTAATGTATTATATTATATTTATATTTATATTAGATGTATGGTGATCCTAAGGTTACCCTGTCACAGAGTTTTCTTATGAGATTTCTTCCTCTGAGGTTGAGAGAAAGGGACTTTACCCAAAGTCACCCTTTGTGTTTCCACAGTCAAATGCGGATTTGAGAACCAGTATGGTTGGACAATGAGTTCGAATCCCCACTGGATCAGACACTAAGCTGATCTGGTAGATGTCTTAACATTCCTAAGCATTTGCTTGATGGTTTTGCTTCTAGGAATTTCACAGAAAACAAGATTGTCTTGATTTTTTTGTTTAAATGACTTATTTAGCTCAGAGGGTCAGGATATGACTCTCCCTAGATCACCTTGCACTAGTTTGCAATCTTCTGGACAGGAAAGGAAATTTACCTCCACTTTAACGTGAGATGCAGTGCATGACTCGGAAGATGCTGCAGCAAATACCAAAGAAGTCTGGGCATTTTGACAACATATTTTGTGAGCATTTAATGAGTGCTTACATAAACACCTGGGCCTTTTCCGCACGTTACCTTATCGCGAAGGTGGGGGGTGCCGTTCACACAAGCAGGTTTTTGTGCAAGGCGCTCTCTTCGCTGCTCCTTCGTCCCGCAGCTGGCTTCCTGGTCGCACGACTGCCCCTTCCTTCCTTCCTCAGTGCAGCCTGGGAGCTGTAGGCTGCGCTGGGGGAGGAAGCGTGAGCGGCGCTCCTGGGACGACGTACCGCAGGTAAGTGCGTGTGGGCCCTGGGAGCCTTGTGCGACTGCGCACCATTTTTGGCTTGAAGCCGAAAATGAAAAGGTGTGTGCGCGGTTTGCGTTAGGCTTGTGAGCATTGTGTAAATGGGAGTGCCTCGTACGGACCGCTGCTCAAGGGGCCCTCTCGCAAAAGAAACTGCGTGTGAAAAGGGTTTTGGTAAAGAGGATGCAAAGTGGATCCTGCCAGATATTAGGAAAATGACATTTCCTCCCTACAGCACACACACACACACACACATATTTATGCAGCTGTTTTTGCAACAATTGTGCTAAAGCAGCAACTGTAAAAGCACAAGTGGCTAAATTAGTCAGTGGGGCAGTGTATCTGTTCTGGAGTTTAGTCTGAATTTTAAAGATACAGTCCAACATGTGGGGCTTGGTTTTTAGGGGACTCAGAGGAAGAACCCTATTGTTGAACCCTATACCTTGAAGACTTGGAACAATTATTGAAGAAAATCAAAGTAGAAAGTGCAAAAGCAGGCTGAACATTAAGAAAATAAAAATAATGACCACAGATGATTTACATAATCATAAAGTAGTGGGTGAAGACATAGAAATAGTTCAAGAGTTCGGCTCAGCCATTACTTAGAAACTGCAATCAAGAAATCAGAAGACTAGGGCCATTTCTGCACTGCACTGTTATAGTGCTGTTATTTCACTTTCAACATTCTATGGGATCCTGGGGTTTGCAGTTTAGGAAGGGGCATTTAGAATTCTCAGCCAAAGAGCTCTTTGGCCTCAGTAAACTACAAACCCCAGAATTCCACAGGATATTGAAAATGGAATAACAGCACTGTAACAGTGTAGTACGGAAATGGCCTTGGACTTGGAGGGGCAGCTATGAAGGAACTAGACAAGATCCTGAAGTGTAAAGATAAATAATTGAATACCAAGGTTGGGATTGTCCATGTCATCATATTTCCAATTTCTATGTATGGTTGTGAAAGCTGGACAGTGAAAAAAACTGATAGGAAGAAAATCAACTCACTTGAAATGTGGTGCTGAAAAAGAGTTCTGTCGACACTTTGGACTGCTAAAAAGACAAATGAGTGGGTCCTAGAGCAAATTAAGCCTGAACTCTTCTTAGAAGCCCAGGTGACTAAATTGAAGCTATTGTATTTTTCCCATGTCACGAGAAGACATGACTCACAAGAAAAGACAATAATGCCTGGTAAGGTAGAAGACAGCAGGAAAAGAGGAAAATCATATTACAGATGGATAGACTCAGGTCCTTTTTGCATGGCATTTGCCATGCAAAAGGGCGGCTGGAGCGTCGCATGATTGTGAGGAGCGATCTGCACGAGGCACTCACAATCACGCAACGCTCCAGGGGTCGGCAGGTGCCAATCGTGCACCTTTTCATTTTCGGCTAGAAGCCAAAAATGGTGTGTGATCGCGCATTGCTCCAGGGCCCCACGCGCACTTACCTGGCGTGCAGATTCTCCAGAGCCACGCCAGTTGTGCTTCCTGCCCCAGCGCAGCCTGGGAAACTCCCAGGTTGTGCTGCGGAAGGAAGAGGTGGGGTTCTTGAGTGAGCAGGCAGTTTGTGCAGAGCTGAAGCAGCAGGGATGTGAGAGCGTCTCGCCGGAGGCTGCTCGTGCAATCCCCACACCCAAGTGTCGGGAAAAGATAATGTGCAGAAAGGGCCTCAGTCAAGGAAGATGCGCCCCTCAATCTGCAAGACCTGAGCAGAGCGGCTGAGGATAGGGTGACTTGGAAATCTGTCATCCATAAGGTCTTTATAAGTTGAAGTCGACTTGATGGCAGTTAACAGCAAGTCCATCTGCAGATGTTTACACTATGCTGTAGGAAGAAAATCAACTCATTTGAAATATGGCATTGGGGAAGAGATCCTCTCATCTAGGGCAGAGTATTAAATAAATTATAATTTAATAAATAAAATAAGAGTTCTATTGACACTGTGGACTGCTCAGAAGACAAATAAATGGGCCCCAGAGCAAATCAAGCCTGTATTCTCCCTAGAAGCCAAGATGATTAAACTGGGCTTTGTACTTTGGCCATGTCATGAGAAGACACATGTCACTAGAAAAAGAGAATAATGCTTGGAGGGTGGAAGGCAGGAGGAAAAGAGGAAGACTGCCTTACAGATGGATAGACTCAATCAAGGAAGCCACGGTCCTGAATCTGCAAGACCTGAGCAGGGCTGTTGATGATAGGATGATCTGGAGGTCTTTAGGGTTGCCATAAAGTTGGTTTTAAGGCAGCTAACAATCACCTTGAACAGTTCCTTTAAAGTTCAGACTGAAACAAGGAGTAGGTTTGCTGCCCCCCCCCCGCTGGCATTCAGGATTGCAGTTACAGATTTGTAACCTGGAGTCACTGATCCATAACTGCTCTCTGTTCAGTAAGGCCACATTGTCTTACTGAAGATTGCATAAATGCCCCCTCAGCCCACCTTAGGAGCCAGTAGCTGCACTGAGTAAAAGAAGATGTTTCAACCTCCTCCCTTCCAGCGAGTGAGGCTGCAGCGATCAGAAAAAGGAGCCCTGTTGCAATTCCTTGCTGGAGCCTTGCTTGCTGATGGAAAGAGGTGGAAATTGCATTCTTCTTCTACCTGTTAGGAAGATGAAGGCACCTCCTTCACCTGATGTGGCTGTTGGCTCCTAACATGGGCTGGGGGCGTTGGGGCAGGAGATGTTACTTTGTTACGCAGAACTAACTAACTAAGGCCATTTCCGCACTAGACTGTTATAGTGCTATTATTCCACTTTCAACCTCCTGTGGAATTCTGGGGTTTGTAGTTTACTGAGGGCCAAGAGCTCTCTGGCTGAGAATTCCAAAGGCTCTCTAAAACTGCAAACCAAAGGATTCCATAGGATATTAAAAGTGGAATAATAGCCCTGTGTGGAAATGGCCTCGGTAGCGGATGTAGAGTATCAGTGGCTATTGTCACACGCTCCAAGGAAAACTATTGTGAAATATGAGCAATATGAGTTAATGACACAAAATACACTCTCTCCTTAGAATCTCGTTCCCCACAGCCCACATCATCTATCTTGATGGATGGCGTATTTTTTTTTCCAGCGGTTTTGTCTCCTGTTTTAGTGTCCAGGGACTGAGACAGATGAATGTGAAAGAGATTTCTGCCCCGATGACCAGGCTTTTCGCAGTTAATCCATTTTGGACAGCAAACTTCACCCTCTGCAGGGGGATGCTGTGTGTTACTCTGCCTGTGCTATGACCCCGCTGTCTTCTCTGACACTACGCTCTTACATGACATAATTAACACCGCATCCGTGGACAGCATTTCAAGGGTCTGAGATGACACTCCTTGCTATCTCTGCCTTCTGCAGTCTCCCTGGGATTCTGGAGTACAGCTCAGCCTGCCTTTCTTTGCCTTTTTTTTTTATTTTTCGGAAGGTCTTTTCTTTTGGCTGCTTTCTGACATACTCTGGCGACTACTCCATTATTAATTCATAACTAGAAGCCTATAGATGACAAGGAAGTCTTTGTCTTTGCTGAACCTTTCGAAAAGTGAAGCATTCTGTTTCTTTTAGGATCCTGCTGACTGGGCTGGTGGGACAGATTCTGGGAGCTGGGGTCCAGAAAAGTAAATTTTCCAAGTTCAGGTTTTCCTCCTTCCTTTGAAACAAGGGTGTTGAAAGGTGTTGTAACAAACACCTGTGCTTCTCAGGGTTGCCAGATCTCAGGGCCTGGCCCTGAGCCTCAAAATCTAGGCCCTCTTACCTTGTCCTTGGAGCAATGGAGAGGGGTCTCATGGCAAAGGATGACATGTCCAGCCCCTTCCCACTGAGGATGAGTTGTGCCATGACCCCACAGGAGTCCCTGCATCTGCTCATTGCACCCCCACTCACTGGCAGGAGGGATCTGTGTTGGGAATAAGAGTTTCCCAGGGTGTTAGTCCTTTGGAGAAATTCTATGAAAGCTAAAGCTGTTGGGAATTAGCCTTCTTTTAGCAGAGTTGCAGCAAGAGCATGTCCCAATCTCTGTGTGGCTTCCCCGAACAGAGACTGGCTTGGAAAGCAAAACAAGGCAGGCAGTTTCAGGTTACAAACGTAGAAAAGTTTACTAATAAAAATTTACAATTACAAATGCATTGGAGAAATTAGATCCTGACTAACAAAAGGATTAGAGAAAATAGTAGCTTCATTCTTAACTCACCAACTTCTTGGTGGAGATAGCTGGCATAGCAAAGAGAAGGTGCTAGAAGCAAGGTTGCAAAGGGGAAAAGACAGAGGATATGGTCATCTATGGAAGGCCAGTGACTGACTCCAGGGTGTATCCTGGGTCACATGATCTGGAAAGCATAGCCAATCATTTTAAATAACACAGAGCAACAGGTAAGCCCCATTTGTCCTAGAACCAGGCGGGGCGGGCGGTGGAGAGAATGCTAGAATCTTCCAACAGTCTGGATGCATTGTCCTTCAGCACTCTGCTCACCAGTGCTCCAGGACTCAGTCCCTTGGTATGAATGCCTGGATTTTAAGGTGGGTTTTGGGGGGGATCAGATCCAGTGGCAGAGCATAGCCACAATGTTGTGGCTACGTGTCCAATACAGGATCTTGGTTGTTGATTTTTATTTGAAGGCCATACTCTGTGCAACTGTGCCTTCCCCTTATAGCATCACCCTTCTAATAATATCACCAGGGCTCACATTCTGCAACATATAAAGGACCGTCCCTAGGTCTCATATTCTGGCTTGGAAATCACAGGACCTGGCAATCCAACTTCTGAGATTGCTCTGAAACTGCTCTTTGTGTGTCTATTAATTTTTTAGAGTGTTTATACCCTGCTGTTCATCTGCAAAAAGAGTGGCTTACAAATTGTTAATCTGAAGTTCCTGCCCTTGGGCGTTATGATCCTAATACAACACAACACACAAGGAAAAGAGGATGTTAGTGTCTGTGGGGGAAATTAAGTCCCGCAGATGCTGCTGGTTCTTCTCTCCCTCTGAAGTCAGGACTGAAGCAGTTGCGATGGAGGGAGGACCTTTCACGTACTTTTGGGCGCAGGCATAATGGAGCTGCCTTTTCTTCTCTCCCTCCGAGGGCAGTGCAGAGGCAGTTGGGATGGCCTTTGTTCATCCCTGTGGACTGAAACCTGTATTTTTCACATCACACTACACTCCATGTAGTGTCTGCTCATGTTTATCACAGGAGAGAGCCTTCTCAGTGGGTGCCCCCAGGCTCTGGAACTCCCTACCCAAAGAGGTCTGACTGGCACCCTCTCCGCCTACCTTCGGGAAACAGTTGAAGACAAAGCTATTCCAGCAGGCACTTAATATGTAATTTGTATATAGAATGGTGCTGGTTAATTTAATTGCTATTTAATTGCCTTGCATGATGTTGTAATGTTTTATGACATTGCTTTAATCATTACTGCTGTTTAATCTGTGTTTCAACTTTTTTTAAATTATGCTTTTTTATGTTGGCAAGCCGCTTTGAGTCCCCTTGGGGAGAAAAGCGGGATAGAAATAAAGGTAATAACACTAATAATACCAGTGATGGCTCTCCATGGAGCAGAGAATCCACTCTGGGTTTTGGTCCAAACTTTAAAGGAGCTATTCCAGGTGCTGATCCCTACACTCAGAACTAATTTGCTGCCTTGGATGGTTCCGCTAGTTAGTTCAGTCTAAAACCCAGGAGACATATGTCACCCTGCCACTGCAACCATTAGCTGCCCCCGCCTCCCAATGCTGCCCATGTCTTTACCCTAGAGTAATCCTAGCTCCTTTTTTCAGAAAGATCATAATTCCCACCTCCGTTTTCTCTTGGCTGTTGCTGCTGTTAGGAATAATAGGCAGCTTTGCTGTCGACCCGTGTTTAAGCTTTTCTTTTGTTGTCTATTTTTGGAACAATAAAACCTGCACTCTTTATGTTTAGATTTTGTATAAACATCTGTTGAATTGGTTTCCCTACTGCATCTCACCAAGTGTACAAGATCCTCTTCTGTGTGGGCTGGATCCGTGTTTAGAGAAAGATAAATGTTTGCCTAGCACATACCATCACATGTATGGCAACAGTCTGATTTTTTGTGATTCAGGACATGTGCAATGTCTCTTCAGGTGTATTTCTTTGTTTCAGTGCTGCTTGAGGGGACAGAGCAGAAAACAAGTCAGACAAGTTGCTTGTTTGTACTACAGTTGGACCTCCATATTCATTGGGGTTAGGGACACAAGACCCCTGCAAAAGTGGAAAAACTGCAAATATCTAAATGTGTGTGTGCCTGTGGGTAGAGGGCCATGGCATGATGGGCACCCAGGGTTTGAGAAATTGGGTTGCAAGCCATTTTTAGTTGGCCAGGCAGCAGCTGGAGGAGGAGGAGGAGGACCAGAAGCAGGTTTTCAAAGGCTTGATTGGAGCTATCAAGAGAGAAGGTTTCCCTAGAAAAGAAGTGCTTGAGGCGGGGGTGGGTGGGCAGGAGCTGGAGAAATTTACAAACAATCAAATCTATGAAAGTTAAACCCATGAATGTGATTGTACAAGTCCTGGCATGGACCATGTCTGGGGGCAGGGGAGGAATTCATGAAGTTCAGAAAATTTACCTCTTGAGCTCCAGCCTGAAGAATTCTCCACCAACATGGGGGACGTTGGGACATGTAGTCCAAAACAAACTCTTTCCAGCAGTGCATGTGGTTTGGAACATGCAACTGTTCCAGTCTGATTGAAACAGCGGTGTGTCCTTGATCTTTTTCTCCAACAGGCAGGAGAAAGGAAGGCTGACATCCTGTCCTGCATGTATGAGGTCATAAGCTAGACTTGTAAGTTGGAGGGTTCACATTGAGTGTTGCCCTGTTGCAGTGACTGAAAGCACTTCCCAAAAACCTAGTGTAGAAGCCAGGTGTCTCTGCCAGCAGAGGGTTTTCCAAGTCACCAGAGAGTGAGGTGGTGAACAATGAAGCATTCAGACCTTTCCCTGCAGTGAGGGGTTTTGTGGCAGTGACGACGGCCATTTCCGCACTAGACTGTTATAGCGCTATTATTCCACTTTCAACATCCTATGGAATCCTGAAGTTTGCAGTTTCGGAAGGGGCCTGAGGCTCTGCAAACCCCAGGATTCCATAGGATGTTGAAAGTGGAATAATAGCGCTATAACAGTCTAGTGTGGAAATGGCCTATGACAGCCCCACAATGCCTCACTGTTGCAAAGGGCCTCTCTTCTGGAAAAGGGCTTATTCCCTGCTGCCCTACTCCCCAGCACTTTTGAAAACCCTTTGTCATCTTCTACAGTGGGATTTTGGAGATGAGGTGGGGTGGATAAAGAGATGTAGCTTTGGTGATAGAGCTCTGTCTTCTGTGGCTATGGGCCCTTCTGCACTACCCTGTTATGCTGCTATTATTCCACATCCAACCTTCTATGGAATCCTGGGGTTTACAGTTTAGGGAGGTGCATTTGGAATTCTCAGCCAGACAGCTCTTTGGCCTCAGTAAACCACAAACCCCAGAACTCCACAGGATGTCAAAAGTGGAATCATAGCACTGTAATAGTGTAGTGCGGAAAGGCCCTTTGTCTGATGATGGCAGATCTCAGCCTAAGTGTTTAATTTTTGTTGTTTGCTATCACTTTTGATCAGTTTAAGGGTGCAGTAAGGGTGGTGCCACCCCGTTTCAAGACAGCGGGATCAAATAGTTGTACATGTGCATGCAACTCCTTTAAAAAACGTTCCCTTCCTCTCTTCCAAGTGGCACAGCCAGCTGGGTTCGGCCTCACAACGGAAGGGGGAGAAGCAAGCATCATCAAGCAACACCCTCCTCGAAGGCCTCAGGTAAGGAGCTATTAGCAGCTGTGACTTTGGATTCTTCCCTAATAGTGGAAGCCTGTGAAGTTCAGTGACTTAGGCCAAAGAGCTCTCTGGCTGAGCATTCTCAGTGTCCCTCCCTAAACTGCGAACCCCTGGATTCCATAGGATGTTGAAAGTGGAATAATAGCAGTATAATAGTGTAGTGTGGAAATGGCCTTAGAACCAAAAGCTGGTGAGTTAGAGTCATTTATATGTATTTTTTGCCCTTTTTTAGTTCAGTTGTAGTTTAGGTTAATTTATTATTAGGCAGTTGCATAGGAACTGGGGGGCGGGGAATAGCGGTAGTTTGCCCCAGGCGGCAATGTTTTTGGGGCATGCCAGCTCGTAGCCATGCCCCAATGTGCTGCAGCCACGCCCTCGTGCACCGTGGCCACGCACTGCGGCCATGCCCCCGTGCACCTCACTCCGCCCCCCTCCACACACTCTTAAGCTCCACCACTGTTATTCGGTTAGATATTAGAGTTTCTCTGTTTACTTACTGTTTGTCTTTGCAATACACTATATGTTGTTTTATATATTAAAATACATGTTAATAAAAAATACTTTTTTAAAAAAATATTCAGACTGTGGCCAATCCAATGACATTGTTCGGGTTGTCTCACTGATGCCAACATGAGGCTTCTTTGCCAACTCATTTCCGCAAGACACTCTTATAGCACGATGATTCCACTTTCAACCTCCTCTGGAATCCTGGGGTTTGTGGTTCCGGGAGGGGCCAGCCGGCCCCTCCCGGAACCACAAACCCCAGGATTCCAGAGGAGGTTGAAAGTGGAATCATCGCGCTATAGACTGTCGTGCGGAAATGTTCCTAGTTTATTCCCCGCCCCACCTCCATCTACCACCAATAGCAGTGCTATCAGTTCCTTAAACCACCGCCAGCCTGCTGGGATTGACATTCACAGGCAGGCTTCTCTGCGACATCCCATCCCTTCAAGCTGTATCATCAACCGATACCAAGCCTGGCAGGAAACCATTCCCTGGAGGTATCCGTGTTGCCATTTTTCTGACTTGACAAGCTCCCTTTGAAGAGTTGTCTGCCTCCTTCGCTCTCTGTCCCACCCCACGCCGCCTGCCTTTTCTTTGAGATAGATAGTGTGATGCGCGTCTGCTTTCATCTGAGATTCTGCCGGCTGCTTTCATAGCTGGGCTTGTTGATGTAGCTCGCTTGGCCTGGTTCCGTCTTTGGGCTTTTGAAAATCTCGGCATCGGGAAGATTGAAAATGCACCATGAGAAGTGCTCCTTGTAGGATCTCCGGCTCAGGGTTTCTTCAGCTGCAAATGAGAACTTCATTAGTGAGCTAAGCAGTGATGTGCATACATAAGTGTGGGAGGATAACCATACCTGAATGGGGATTTCCTGTGGGTATTCTCTTGCTAGCAGGCTGGTTAGCATGAAAGCCTGGGACACAGGCCTTTGTTGTTGTTGTGTGCCTTCCAGTTGCTTCCAACTTATGAGGACCCCAAGGCAACCCTATCATGAGATTTTCTAGGGCTGAGAGTGTGTGGGTTTCCACGGCTGAGTGGGGAATCAAACCCTGATCTCCAGGGTCACAGTGTAATGCTCAAACCACTACACTACGCTGGTCGGTCTTTCTATAATTAGCCTTCCTACAAGAAGCCCCAGTTTAGTTGTATGCAGAGAGACTAAAACAGAGGGTTGCATACCTTCCAGTTGTCCCAATTTGTCAGGGACAGTCCCGATTAATCCTTCACCATCCCACTTTTCAGCTGCTTTTACAATGTCCCAGCTTCTCTCCCCTGCTCCTGTTTTCTCTCCTTGTCTGCACCTTACTTCAGTTGCTACAAACCGAGTTCAAAATGCAAAAGGAGTTTGCATTCAATTAAATCCCCAGGGGGAGAGGAGAGCAGAGGGAGAATCTTGCCCTTCTCTTGTAGGCTCAGGCAAAAGAAAAGTGTTGTAGCCTCTCCTAGCTGGTGTGTTCTTTCTATAATAATAATATTTGCCAATTTGACCACACTTTGATGTTGCTTGCCTGCACATGTCCCAGTTTTCATCTGTAATATTTTGGAGGGTATGGGGTTGCAGATTCAGATGAAATGTTTCAGACAGCCAAGCAAGTACTTGGGGCATAGTAACTGAGCTGTTCATGTATAAAGGACAAAGTTGAAGGTATACCATATATAATTAACCATACCAAGGGACCTTTTTCACTACACAAGTATAGAGCTATGGTTCTACTTGGGCAGAAAAAATGAAAGTCACAAGTATAAGATGGGGGGCATGTGGCTGGATAGCAGTATGTGTGAAAAGGCTCTAGGAGTTTTGGTAGGTCACAAGCTGAACATGAGTCAGCAGTGTGACGTGGCAGCCAAGAAAGCCAATGCGATTCTTGGTTGCATCAATAGGAGTATGGTGTCTAGATCGAGGGAGGTAAAGGTACCACTCTATTCTGCAGTGGTTAGGCCTCATTTGGAATACTGTGTCCAGTTCTGGACACCTCAGTTCAAGAAGGATGTCAACAAGCTGGAACGTGCCCAGAGGAGGCAACCAAAATGGTAAGGGGTCTGGAAGCCATGCCCTATGAGGAACGCCTTAGGGAGCTGGGTATGTTTAGTCTGCAGAAGAGAAGGTTAAGAGGGGACATGATAGCCATGTTTAAATATTTGAAGGGATGTCATGTTGAGGAGGGAGCAGGCTTGTTCTCTACCACTCCAGAGATTAGGATAGGGAGCAATGGATTCAAGATGCAGGAAAGGAGATTCCAATTGAACCTCAGGAAAAAGTTCCTGATGGTCAGGGCTGTCTGGCAGTGGAAGATGCTGCCTCGGAGTGTGGTGGAGTCTCCTTCTTTGGAGCTTGTTAAGCAGAGGCTGGATGGCCATCTGTTGGGAATGCTTTGATGGGTGTTCCTGCATAGCAGCGGGTTGGACTCGATGGCCCCTGGGGTCTCTTCCAACTCTATGATTCTACTTTTAACTGCCATGATTCCATACTGCGGAATTCAGTAGTACACAGTAGAATGTGCTGCCTTGGGCGATTTCCACACTAGACTGTTATAGCGCTATCATTCCACTTGCAACATCCTATGGACTTCTGGGGTTTGCAGTTTTGGGAGGGGCCAGCTGGCCACTTCTGAAACTGCAAACCCCAGGATTCCATAGGATGTTGCAAGTGGAATGATAGCGCAAACAGTCTAGTGCGGAAATGGCCTGGGAGTGTGGTGGACTCCCCTTCTTTGGAGGTTTTTAAACAGAGGCTGGGTGGCCATCTGTTGGGAGTGCTTCGATGTGGGTTCCTGCAGGGCAGAATGGGGTTGGACTGGATGGTCCCTGGGGTCTCTTCTGACTCTAGGATTCTATGATCTAGGATACTGTTTGTACAAGCCTGGAAATGAGCTGAGGGACCGGCGGTGAGGACTGGATTCTTGAGATCATTGAACTATCTGAAATGGCTAAAGTAATATGGGTTCTCAAACATAAACCAATTGAAGATTTCCTTTTTTTTTTTTTTGGAATGAGTGGAAAGTATTTATGCACTTCTTGAGCAACAAGAATCCAAAAAATGCAACGATTTATGGGTATGAGTATTAGTGTACCGTTGTGGTTTGAGCATTGAGCTATGACCCTGGAGACAGGGTTCGATTCTCCACTTGGCCATGGAAACCCACTGAGCAATCTTTGGCATGTCACACCCTCTCAGCCTTAGAAAATCCCATAATAGATTCGCCTTAGGGTTACTATAAGTTGGAAACAACCTGAAGGCACACAACAACAACAAGGACTATTAGTAGCTTTCCTTAGCTGGACCTGTAATGGTTAGAATAATATTATCCTGTCTTCTTTTCACTATTCTTTTCTCATTACAGTTTGGTAGCAGGATCAGATCCATTTTGTGTATTAGTATACGATTGTTCAGTTCTTTAGATTAGTTCATTTCTTTAGTTTATTCTTTAGTATTTTATTCCACTTAGTGTGTTAATATTGGTTTTCATCTATGATTAACATGTTTGTTGGAGTTCATGTTTATGTAGTCTGGTGTTACACAATTTTGGGTAAAACCTCATAAATAAATATACAGAAGAAGAATTCTAAATATCCCTCTGTAAATTGTAAACCCCAAAATTCCACAGGCACTGTGGCTGATACAGTAGAATGATTGTGTTATAACTGTGTAGTGTGAAAGGGACCCAAAATGAAAGCCTCACTATAGGGCTTGAGGTCCATCTAACAGGAATTACGTCTCACAACATGTGTTCCAAAAACTCCATCGCCCAGCGATGCAGTGATGGGGGCGAGGAAGGGAGAAAGTGGGTCCCCCCCCAAATGAGAATTCTGCTTCTCCCAATGACCGTTTCATTCATCCCCCAAATTTCTAGCATTGCAGAAATTTAAGATGTCAACATTTAGAAATGTAGGTGAGGCATTCAAAGTTCCAAGGAAATTCAAACACAACAAATATATTAGAGTTCTGGGTGTGGATGATTCTCACTCTTGGCAATGCTAGGAATCTGGGGACTTTTGCTTCTTCTCTGTCCTTAACTTCTTGAAGAGTTTCATTTGTCATCCATTGGGGCTTCTCTTTCCTTTTGTCTACAGACAGTATCTTCTGTCATTCCTCCCTGACGATGTCCCTGGCTTCAGTCCAGAGTTCTTCTGGTTTCCGGTCAGTTAGGTTTAACAGTCCAAATCTATTTTTTTCACATTATCTTTAAATTCTGTAGGGCTGTTCTTCAGGTTGTATTTTCGTATGATGGTTGGTTTAGTGTTCTTTAGTTTTGCTCTAACTTTTGCTATAAGTAGTTCATGGTCTGTGCCTCAGTCTGGTCCTGGTCATGTGTTTTCAGAGAGAATGGAACTTCTCCATCTTCTGCTTCTGATTATGTAATCCATTTGATTTCTATACTGGCCATCAGGTGATGTTCATGCATACAGTCACTTCTTGGCTTGCTTGAAGAATGTGTTTGTGATGGACAAACTCTTGGTCTTGCAAAATTCAGTCAGCTGGTCTCCTGCTTTATTTCTTGATTTTAGGCCAAATTTTCCTACTGATTCTGCTCTGTTCCGTACTTTTGCATTCCAACGTAAGGCCCCACTTTGGGAGTCCCTGATATTAGCATGGTTTGGATGGGCACCATACCTAATTGGCATTATATGTAATTGGCAACATATTTTATTGGCTCTGATATCAAATCCAAGCCTGAGAGGTGACGGAGAGGTCCAACCGAGCGAGGGAAAGAATTTGACTGTAAATGTGAGAAGGGTAGGTCAACTCCAAAATTCCTCCAGGTAAGACTGAGTCATTTGTCAGGCAAATTATACACCACTCCTGTGGATAATAGGCTTAAATAGAAGCTGGAATTTTCCAGGGAATCCAACTGCGAGGAGCCCACCAGGACACTGATTGACAGATATCCATCCCTTGTACATCTGGATTCTTTCCTCTGTCCTCACAGCACCCACAATAGACAGCTAGTACAACATCCATCATGTTTTTGTCAATCAAGCACTGATGACAGGATCAAAATTCAAAAGGACCTGGACAGATCGGAGAGCTGGGCCAAGGCTAACAAAATGAATTTCAACAGAGAGAAATGTAAGGTCCTACACTTAGGCAGAAAAAATGGTATGCAGAAATATAGGATGGGGGACACGTGGCTGGCTAATAGTACGTGTGAAAGGGATTTAGGAGTCTTCATAGACCACAAGCTGAACATGAGTCAGCAGTGTGATGCGGCAGCCAAGAAGGCCAACGCAATTCTTGGTTGCATCAATAGGAGTATGGTGTCTAGATCGAGGGAGGTATTGGTACCACTTTATTCTGCATTGGTTAGACCTCATCTTGAATCCTGTGTCCAGTTCTGGGCACCCCAATTCAAGAAGGATATGGATAAGCTGGAGCAGGTCCAGAGGAGGGCAACCAAAATGGTGAGGGGCCTGGAAGCCATGCCCTATGAGGACAGACTTAGAGAGCTGGGTATGTTTAGTCTGCAGAAGAGAAGGTTGAGAGGGGACATGATAGCCATGTTTAAATATTTGAAGGGGTGTCATGTCGAGGACGGAGTGGGCTTGTTTTCTCCTGCTCTTGAGACCAGGACAAGGCGCAATGGATGCACGCTGCAGGAGGGAGATTCCGCCTGAACCTCAGGAGGAATTTCCTGACAGTCAGGGCTGTCCGGCAGTGGAATGTGCTGCCACAGAGTGTGGTGGAGTCTCCTTCTTGGAGGTTTTTAAGCGGAGGCTGGATGGCCACTTGTCGGGAGTGCTTTGAGGGTTTTCCTGCATGGCAGGGGATTGGACTGGATGGCCCTCGTGGTCTCTTCCAACTCTACATTTCTATGATTCTATGATTCTAAGCCCATCAACAGGCGAAAGACCCATTGTCCACCACAGGTTCCCTTTGTCTTGCATCTGGAACCTTCACAGCCACAAGCCGTTTTCAGGGTACAAATACCCCTGCTTTGAGGAGGCCCAGTGCCGTCTCTCAAAGGTCTACCCGTCACGCTGTCCGCCTGGCTCCTGAATGAGAACTGCCCTTAGGTCCTACCCAAGCCAAAACACATTTCTGCTCTTCACTACTCTTCTGGACTGGTAATTATAAATCCCCCCAAATCCCTAAGCCTCTCTATCATTTTCCCTCCCTTTCTCTTTCAGCTAGCTCTTGTGTGAATGTGTAATTGTGTGTATCCTGTGTGCATGCGTGAGCAAATTCCCCTTAATAAAACACATTTTTCCCCTTTTTTTGCTTACTTCTGAATCGTTGGCTGGTTCTTTCCCTGTGTGTGCCTGTAAACACTGGTAGGAAAGATCTCGCTAAGTTGCCCCTCTCTCGCAAGCCTCCTCTTTGAGCTAATTAATTCCCCCCTTTTGCAAGGAGGTATTTGGCATTGCAGGGTGGCCCTTGTGGCACCTATGTTTTAGGGTAACACCAATCCCCTACGATTAAAAAGAAGTCCTATTTTGGTGTGTAGTCAATTTCCTCCTGGATGGAATTTTTCAAATTCTTCTTCTTCTGACTGTGTAGTCAGAGCATTAACTTGGATTCTGGTTATATTGAACTCTTGGACCTCAGTAAACTACAAACCCCAGAATTCCACAGGATGTTGACAGTGGAATAATAGCACTATAATGGTGTAGTACGGGAAGGCCTCCTCCTGTCTTTTGTGCAGATTTCCTTTATAGGAAACCATGTTTCTGAGCAGAAACCTCATTTGCTGCACAGAAAATGCACTTTCTGTGTAGAAACCCCATTTTCTGCACAGAAAACAGAGGTTTTGCACAAAAGTCCATGTGCTTTTCACTAGAGGATAATTTCTCCACAACACTTTGGGATGTTGAATGCCAGGAAAAAACTGCAAAAATCTTGCTGGTTTATTATTCTTCCCAGCCAGCTTTTCTGAATGTTGAGAAAGTCATTTTTTAAACCTGGGAATGAATAACTGCAAATCTTATTTCCACCCCTACTTTCTGAAAGTAGGTCCGCCTAACGCCTGCCTTGCTGCAGATAGTACATAAGCCTGAAAGATTATTTCTGATTCCATTAGCTTTTCTATGGACCACTTCACACATTACATAATCACAATGCTATATTTGAGTTTCATCCCATCTTGTATCTGTCGTGGGGACACCTGCGTAAAACAGGTTTCTTAACACCTGTTTTTGTCTTGTTCCCAAGTTCATTTTTAGGCATAGCTAGGCTGGTGCAGTGATCAGAGAGTTTAACAGAACCTTGGAAGATCTAGGTTCAGGTCTCCTCCAAGCCATGGCTTTCACCAATTGATCTTGAGCCGGTCATTCTTTCTCTGATCCTCGCCTACATCACAGGGCTGCTGTGAAGATGCAAATAGGATGAAATGGGATGCTTCCTTGCACACATGGGAGTAAAGGCCAGGCATCAGATACGATGGAAAGCAATAGTAACAAAGAGATTATGCGTGAAAGAAGCTGAAATCAGTACCTGCATGATCTCAAAAAGAATGATTAGGAGCACGGTTTGAAGAACACTCAGCTTTGTAGTGTTACTTGCTACCACCTAGCGACCACACGTAAAACAGCATCCTTTGTTTTAAATGTATTTGTTTTCGTTGGGTGCCTTCAAGTCCTTTCTGACCCCTAAGGTGACCCTATCATGGGGCTTTCTGGGCTGAGAGTATGTGATGTGCCCAGAGTTACCCAATGGGTTTCCATGGCTAAGCAGGGACTGAAACTCTGGTCTCCAGGGTCATATCTAATGCTCAAAGCCCTATGTCACGCTGGCTCTCGACAGACATATTTAAAATACAGTTAATCCATCATTAACATATTATTCTCTTTGGAATCTCTCTTGAGAAGTTTATTACAAAAATGGGACCCTCTTATCCAATTTTTTAAAAACAAATGGGGAGATTCAATGGTAGCGGACAACTAGTCAGGAAGCCAGTGAGGAAGAAGAATGAATGGAATTGGAATGAAGAAGCAAGAAAGTGAGTAGGCGGATCCTAAGAATGTTAAGATAAATAGTATATATACTATGTATATATTAAGGGTATAGCATGATATATTATAAGATTATTATGTTTTATTGATTATATTTAAAGCTTTATTAGAGATCTTCCTATCTTTATGAAAAGCAACTGACATAGGCATGTATGTATGTTCCTTGTTTTATGTTTTAATAATAAAAATTAAAAAAAATAACATATTACTCTCTTTGTCTTGCAAAAAGCCAGTGGGGTAAATAAAGCTGTAGAAGTATATGTATGGTATTTACAGTCAGAGAAGTTACTTTTTAAAATCATAGATAATCCTCGTTAGGAAAGTTGGAAGTCAAATGTAAATTTGTTCTTCATCATTCTGTGTTATCTTCGTCTTTTCTTTACTCTCATTCTTTACCCTGGTTTTCTTGTGATTTGTTTTTTCTTTCCTTTGTAATTTTTTAAATTGCATTGGAAAATGCTCAATTAAAAACATTTCAAAAATAATACATAGGGAATACAGAGGCATATTTACATCAGCATCCTATCTGACCTGTTCTGCCATGTAACTTTACTGTAACCGCTAGGTAGGAGAGGAACTGAACTGAAAAGGTGCCTACTCAGACACTGGCATGAGCGCTCAGTGCTCATTGGGACCAGTGCATATCTCTGCACAATGAACACTGGTGCATAATGAACACTGGTGTAGAACAAGCACTCGTGTGCACTGTGCACTGATGTGCTTTATACTTCATGAGCATTGCTCACTGATGCGCATTGCACACTGATGTACATTATTGCACTTTGCTGGCTCTCCTGCATAGTGACATAATAGCAGCCCTCTACTGGATACAGACATTACACCACTGTGCAATTTTAATTCCTGCAGATGTAAATCCACTCATGAAGACATAAGACACCACAAGATTCTGACGATGGACTGCAACTCCCAGCAGCTCTATCCACCATAGGCAATGGTGCAATGATGTATTTAAGTCTTTTATTCCGAGTCTCAAGTCAAGTCTCAAGTCTGGAAGCCAACTTTATAAATCCAGAATTATTGGATAGAGTGAAATGAATTAAGTTTTAACAATTTAAGCAAAGTCAGCTCTCCACATTTGCAATTTTGCCATCTGCAGCTTTGGAAGTGGGGAATAGGATCTGATCTTACTCCCCATTACTGAAGATTCAAAAGCTTTAGAAGGAAGGATCCTTCCTTCTCAAGCCCATTGCTTAACACATTTGCTGTTCCCCCTGAGAAATGCACTCACATTTTGGGCTTGAGAGATTGCCATGTGAACAGTAGGCAAAAAGAGATGGAGGCATTGTTCAAAGTCATAAGGTTTCTGGATGAAGGTGTTATGTTACTGAACCAAGGGCATCAAGTCAGTCATTAAAAATATACAAGAGTCAAGTTGAGTCAGTGCATCATTTATGCCCGAACTGAGTCCAAGTTGAGTCACTGAAGCGACTTAAGTCTGGCTTGAGTCCGAATCTATCGACTTGAGTCTACATCACTGCAATGGTGGAAATTGTTGGTTGTTGCAACCAGCACCATCTGGAGGCCCTGTCATGTTAACAGGGGGAATATATTTGCCTTAGGCAGTAGACGAAAGGAAATAGAGATCACTAGCCCTACCGCTGTATTCCTTGCTATTTGCTGTTCACAACAAGGTATCAGTCACTAATTGCTGTCTGCAGATTGTGTCCGATTATAGGTTCAAAGGCTTTATGGTGCCCATAGAGATGATCTGGTAATAACTGGGGCCCGGGGCATCTAGCATGAGGGAGGAAATCAGAAGGCTGGAAAGTGAAACTTAAAGGAAGGACTTGTAAAAACAGACAGGACAGACAAGATAAGAACACAGTCAGAGAACTGGGTCAAAACTAATTTTAACAGGGAAAAATGTGGGGTGTTACACTTAGGAAGAAAGAATGAAATGCACAGATATAGGATGGGTAACACCTGGCTTCAAAACAGACCTAGGAGTCTTAGTGGACCACAAGCTGATGTGGCAACAGTGTGATGCGGCAGCTAAAAAAGCCAACATGATTCTGGGCTGCATCAACAGGAATATAGTGTTGAGATCAAGAGAGGTAATAGTGCCACTCTATTCTGCCTTGGTTAGACCTCACCTGGAATACTGTGTCCAGTTCTGGGCACCACAGCTCAAGAAGGATATTGAGAAGCTGGAGTGTGTCCAGACGAGGGTGACCAAAAAGGTGAAGGGTCTGGAAGCCATGCCCTATGAGGAGTGGCTTAGGGAGCTAGGTATGTTTAGCCTGACAAAAAGAAGGTTAAGAGGAGACATGATAGCCATGTTTAAATATTTGAAGGGATGTCACGTTGAAGATGGAGCAAGCTTGTTTTCTGCTGCTCCAGAAGCTAGGATATGGAAGAATGGATTCAAATTACAGGAAAAGAGATTTCATCTAAATATCAGAAAGAACTTCCTGATAGTAAGAGCTGTTTGACAGTGGAATATGCTGTCTCAGAGTATGGTGGAGTCTCCTTCTTTGGAGGCTTTTAAGCGGAGGTTGGATGGCCATTTGCTGGTGGTGATTCTATGAACATAGGAACTGTCTGAGTTCTCAGGATGAAAATTATGTAAACATAAGGAAGACATGGGTACTTATGGTTCCAATGGGATGATGTGACATTTACAACTTTCACCAATCATTGTAATCCGTGCCAGAATTTGTATGTCAAAGTATGAAGCCTGTTACCATCCAACCTATGCCAGTCTTAGCAACTTTTGAAAGTTGCTGTGTTGCTTGCCAATTCCTAAATAAGTGCCGCTGCTAGAAATCTGAGTGTTTCCTTGGAAAAGCAAGATAGCTGGTGCAAGACAATGCCACTATTTTCCCCATCCCTGCACATGTTGCAAATTTTGCAAGACCTCACACAGTTTCGGTGCAGTGTCCTAAGACTCTGAGGTAGCTTCTCTGCATTGCCCTGGCAACGCATGGTATGTGCCGGGTGCTGGAAACACGGGGAGCAGCATCTCAAGCTCTGCCTCAGGTAGTGAAATGTCTTGAGGCAGCCCCTTGGGAAATCCAAAGAGATGCCCTTTAATCTGACTTTTCTTGACTTCGCAGAAATTGGAGCCTTTCATTCTTGCAAAAGATGTGCCTCCTGACAAATACTCAAGCCTGCGAGGGGGGTCAGAAACATCGAAAGCAAAAGTAAGTGGTTTAGAGGTAATGGGGGACAGAGGGAGGGATAAGGCTGGGACAAATACAGGGGCATCTTAGGATCAGACATGAGTGGTAGGGCTGTCAAGTTGGATACGGGATGGGGGTCCTACAACTTGAAATATTAACAGATCATGGAGCAGGACAAGGCAGCGTAAAACTCTATGAAGACGGATAAAGATACCTGACTTCTCTTACCTTCCAGACTCCAGCTTTCACCTGTCCCCTCCCAACATAGCTCTTATCTCTCCAGTGGAGAGGAGAGGAGGGAGCATTGAGGAATAACCAGCATTACTCTTCTTGTTGACGCCTCCATGCTCCCTCTTTGCTCTCTACCAGCAAGGCAGTAGCCATCTGGAGTGGGGGCAGCTGTGGCTGAAAGTTCGGGTTTGGAAGTTAAGAGAGGACAGGGAATGTTCTCCTGTTTGACAGAGTTTTATGGTATCCTGTGTTTCTCAACAAGATGACGGAAATAGTAAAAGGCTTGGAAACCATGCTCCATGAGTGGTGGCTCAGTGAGCTGGGCATGCTTAGCCTGGATAAGAGAAGGTTAAGAGGCGGCATGATAGCTAAGTTTAAATATTTGAAGGGATGGCATAGGGAGGATGGAGCAAGCTTGTTTTCTGCTGCTCCAGAGACTAGGACACAGAGCAATGGATTCACAGGAGAGGAAAAGAGATTCTAACCAAACGTTAGGAAGAGCTTCCTGATGGGAAGAGCAGTTCTGCAATGGAATTCCCTGCTGCCTGGGAGTGTGGTGGAGTCTCCTTCTTTGGGGGTGTTTTAAACAGAACCTGGGATGGCCATCTCTCTTCCAGTTCTATGATTCCTCTTGCTTGACAGAGATTCACAGTATCCTGTCTTCTTGAACAATCTATTCAGGATTAAAGTTATAGACGCCCCATCTGTACCCAATGTGGCCACCCTCTTGAGGGTGAAAGAAGCAAATTTCTTCAAAAAGCATGCTTTGCACTGGCTATTACCTTAGAAACTTTTGATCTTGGATCTAGGGCAGTGGTTCTCAACCTGTGGCTCCCCAGATGTTTGTGGACTTCAGCTCCCAGAAGCCCTGAGCATTGACCATAGTGGCTGGGGCTTCTGGGAGCTGAAGTCCACAAACATCTGGGGACCCACAGGTTGAGAACCACTGATCTAGGGTGTCTGAAAGGAGAAAGGGACTAACTCTTTGCCTCATATAACGTTTTCTTGCATCAATTACAAATACCCTTTTATTCCTAGACCAAGACAGTGGGGGATAAGACAGTGACGAAACCATTAGCTTGTTTTCTAACCTGTCTGCCTGCCTTTTATCTCTCCACCTTCCCTGGAAGGAGCTAGAGAAAGGAAGGCAAGCTGCTATGCATCCCCATGGAAGACGGCAGTATTTACTCCAGATGAAGATGTTAGAGATAAGAAAAGAGGTAAGGGTGAAGTTTTTTTGAAAGAGATGTGCCATTCTTTGACATAAGATAGAGAAAATGGAAAAATGTGTGAAATTATGGAATGGCAGTTTTGTGAGGCTAGATAAGACAACTAAGGGGGTGGGACATCCAGAGTTTATAATATTATCAATATATTCACTGCCATTATCAGTGGGCTTGCAGTGTCTAGTTGATTAATCAGTTAAACTGGGTTGAAGCTTAATTAAATATCTTTTAATTGGTTCATCATGTGATTTCCAGTCCATTAAACTGTAGTTTAAACATTGCAGTTCTGATTCTAGTTAGGACTAAGAGTAGAATCCAGCCACATGTGTCTTGTCATCGTGTGCCTTTAGGGTTTTTTCCCCCCCAAATTGTGATGACTCTAAGATGAACCTATGAGGGGATTTTCTGGGGGCTGAGACTATGTGACATACCTAAGCTTACCCAGTGGGTTTCCATGGCTGAGCAGGGAACTGAATCCAGGGCCATTTCCGCAGTAGACTGTTATAGCGCTATTATTCCACTTTCAATGTCCTATGGAATCCTGGGGTTTGCAGTTTGGGGAGGGGCCTGAGGCTCTGCAAACCCCAGGATTCCATAGGATGTTGAAAGTGGAATAATAGTGCTATAACAGTCTAGTGCAGAAATGTTCCTGGTCTCCAGGGTCTTAGTTCAATGCTCAAACAACTGCACAATGCTGATTCTGTCTTGTGTGGTTTTTTTTGGTTAAAACAAGATGATCCATCTTTTGAATTAAAAATAACAAGAGTCCCATGGGCACCTTCAAGACTAACAGGTTTTATGTGGCACAAGCTTTTGTGGGCAGTAGTTTATTTATTTAACAGTAAGCTACTTTATCAGCTGCACATGGAATGCAAACTTGATTTTATGCTAATTTTACAGTCAAAAGCTAGAATCCAGGTGAGACACTTGTTGTTGGGTGCCTTCAAGTTGTCTGGCAACTGTAAGGCCAAGCTATTACAGGGTGTTCATGGTAAGAGTTGTTTAGAAGGAGTTTGCCTTTGCCTTCTTCTGAGGCTGAGGGAGTGTGACTTGACCAAGCTCTCTCAGTGGGCTTCCATGGCTGAACAGGGTTTAAACCTTAGTCTTAGTCTGATGCACAAACTACTATACCGTGCTGCTCTTACACTTGTGTAAAAGAGATTGTGTCTTCTCTGATGTTGCGTATGTCCAGTCCCTAGTACAGCCAAGTATTCTGTAAACGTATACCCAACCCTTTCTCTCACTTTCAACTCAGCAGGTGCAGATCTAATCTACTGTTGTGCAAGGGGTGAGCTCAAGGCCATGGGGCCTGTTGCATGAGCAACTGTGCAACTATAGGATCCAGCTTAACTTTCTTGGTGTATACTTATACTATGCTAAAAATATAGGATCTTGGACATAGTTTTCTCCAGACTGTACTCAGGCTGCAATGCTACGCTTGGATTGCATAGCAGAAATCTCTGCAAGCAGAGTTAAACAAAAATTGTGTCATGCAGCCCTTGTTTTGAAGGCCAGCATTGTGCAACTGAGCATAAGGAGCAAATGTACAGAGAAAGTCAGCAGTGTGATGGAGCAGCCAAGAAAGCCAATGCGATTCTTGGTTGCATCAATAGGAGTATAGTGTGTAGATCAAGGGAAGATATAGTACCACTCTATTCTGCTTCGGTTAGACTTCATCTGGAATCCTGTGTCCAGTTCTGGGCACCTCATTTCAAGAAGGATATTGACAAGCTGGAGCATGTCCAGAGGAGGGCGGCCAAAATGGTGAAGGCTTCTGGAAGCCGTGAAGCCGTATGAGGAGCCTCTTAGGGAGCTGGGGATGTTTGGTCTGCAGAAGAGAAGGTGAAGAGGGGACATGATAGCCATGTTTAAATATCTGAAAGGATGTCATGTCGAGGAGGGAGTGGCCTTGTTTTCTGCTGCTCCAGAGACTAGGACAAGGAGCAATGGGTTCAAGCTGCAGAAAACGAGATTCCACCTGAATCTCAGGAAGAACTTCCTGATGGTCAGAGCTGTCTGGCAGTGAAATATGCAGCTGCCTCCATGGAGTGTGGTGGAGTCTCCTTCTTTGGAAATTTTTAAGCAGAGGCTGGATGGCCATCTGTTGGGAGTGCTTTGATGGGTGGTCCTGCATGGCAAAATAGGGTTGGACTAGATGGCCCCTGGGGCCTCTTCCAACTCTGTAATTCTGTGACTCTATAAATGCACAAGCAGATGTGTGTGTGCAATGCACATCCATGTGCAGTACCACTTCTGCAATCTCGCACTTAATGCAAATGTTCTGCCTTAGACAAAAATGCCCAATTACTTACATAAAGGAACTTGCACCTGCATAAGACAGCCTCAGGATCCCAGCTGTGGTTTGTTGAGGGTGCTGGGAATTTTCTGAGCAGTTCTTATATTGAATTACCAGTTCCATGCTCTCCTGAAGGGTGAAGATGACTGTTCACACATTTTTAGGCTGGATGTTTAGGTACTTCCCATGACGAATTCTTTCTAAACCCAGGAAGAACTGAAGAGGCGTCTGCGTGAAGAGGCAAGAATTCCTAAGCTCCCAACAAGGGATGTGAGAAGATCTCTGGGCATAGGCGGGGAAATAACAGCTCTGATGATGAAGATCTGCTTGCCCTGGAGCTTAATCAAACCTTTAAAAGAACCCAAGGTAAGCAATACCAAGGAATTCATTCAGCAATTTCCCCCCTGGGTTATGCTGCTATTAGAGCCCTCTCAGCTAAGAAGGGAGTTCACCCTTCATGACTTTCAGGTTATTTCCTGCTGTAAAACCTGGAAATTATCCAGTTAAGGTCTTCCTGGACTGTTGAAAAAGTCAGGACAAAAGGCCTCTCCTGGGTCTAAAATAATTTGGGAAGGCCAAAACATGCTGAAAATGTCCCTTACACCCGCTAAGGTTGGTGGGGAGAGGCATTTGAGAAAAATATATATATATTGTAATGTTTTTATTAAATAAAAAAAGGAACAAGTGGGTCACATCTTCTTTAAATGAATCCCACCTCCCTACCTCCGCTTATATTCTCCAGTTGAAACCACTTTGTTTCTGTTTACACAAAAGAGCAATTACATTTCTATTATCAATAAAAACAATTACCCTTTGTCTTGTTTCCATATCTCTAGATCTTATAAATCTATGTCTTTATCCAGACCAATACTCCTTTCCATTCCCTTTCAAAATTCTGTGTTGGTTTATTTTTCAAAGAGAATGCTAACTTTTCTGTTTCTACCATCTCTAAAGCTTTCAACTTCCACTCTTCTAGATTTATATCTTTATTTTCTTTCCAATATTGTGCATACAACAACCTCGCTGCTGTCATCAAGTATAAGAGTATCTTCTGATGACTTCTTGTCTATGTTGACCTAACATATTTAACAAATAAAACTCCGGTATCATTTCAAAATTCACTTTACATATTCTTTGAATCTCATCATGTACCCTCTTCCAATATTTCCAGATCTTCCTAGACTGTCGAAAAAGTCAGGAAAAAAGGCCTCTCCTGGGCCTAAAATAATTTGGGGAGGCCAAAACATGCTGAAAATATCCCTTACACCCACTAAGGTTGGCGGGGAGAGGCATTTGAGAAAAATATATATAGTTGGCCCTGTACATTCACTAGTTCATTAGTGTTGGGGGCAAAAGACCTTCACAAAAGTAGAAAAATTCGAAATATCAAAATGTGTGTGTGTGTGTGTGTGTGTGTGTATGAGAAGGGGGAAAGGCATGGTGGAGAGAGTGGGCACCCAGGGGGGCATTAGGAGAGGATTTGTGATTCTGAGAAACTGGCTTTCCTTAGCTGTCCAAGCGGGTAGAGGTTGGCTGGTGGCTGGTTTTTGTATCTTTTGATTTTTTTTTTATTGTGTTGGAAAAACTTAAATACTTACATTGTATTAGAAAAACTTATTAAAAAAGCTTTATCATCACTGCAGAATCCTGGAAAAAGTGGGGTAGTGGAGCATCAGAAAGCTGACTCCTGGGAAATTGACACTCTGGGCAAAGCTGGAGAAAACGGAATGACCGGTCCCAAGGAGCTGATATAGTACCAAATCATCACGGTGCTACTGTCTTCCTAGTGGCTGGCTATGCAATAACAAGAGTTTACTTTTGCTTCTTTACCTAGGCGACCGGTGGAGTGGAGAACTTTTTAAAGAGCCTGGACCATCTGACGCCTGTGTCAGTCGGAGAGGCAAAGTGGAAGCGTGGTTGCTGAAACAGCAAGGAACAAGAGAATCTTCTTCGGATGCTTCAAGTAGTGACTCTGATAACTGGAAATACCCTTGCCGGAGGCCTGCCTTAGTGAGGACTAAAACAGAAAGGATCACTCTTTTTGATGAGTTTTTTGATAAAGAGTTCTGATTTAAAGAGGTTGTGCTGAAGCTCAGCCTTCAGAATGCTGGTGAGGCTCTTCTATGGGACAGAAGGGAAAAAAAACACATGCCTACCACCATCATACCACTGCCACAACTATTCTAGCAACAGAATCATAGAATCACAGTTGGAAGGGACCACAGAGGCCATCCAGTCCAACCCCCTTCTGTCATGTAGGAACTCACATCAAAACACTCCTGGTAGATGTCCATCCAGCCTCTGCTTAAAAACCTCCAAAGAAGGTGACTCCACCACACTCCGAGGACGCACATTCCAATGCTGGACAGCTCTGCCTGTCAGGAAGTTCTTCCTGCAGTGTAGGTAGAATCTCTTTTCCTGCAGCTTGAATCCACTGCTCCTTGTCCTAGTCTCTGGAGCAGCAGAAAACAAGCCCTCTCCCTCCTCTACATGGCATCCCTTCAAATACTTAAACATGGCTATCCTGTCCCCTCTTAACCTTCTCTTCTGCAGACTAAACATCCCCACTCCCTAAGCTGCTCCTCATAGGGCTTCATGGCTTCCAGATGCTTCACCATTTTGGTCTCCCTCCTCTGGACACATTCATAGAACTGGAAAGAGCTGCAGAGGCCATCCAGTTCAACCCCATGCCATACAGGTATACATAACTAAAGCCCTCCTGAAAGATGGCGGTTGCCCCAAAAGATGGAGGACCTTGAGATCCACCAGCAGTGCCAGCATCTCCTTAAAAAAATGGGAAAAAAGGCTCAAAGGAGGCCTGCAAGAGTGGGGTAACTATGGGACCTTTTCACCTGTGTGTACTGGTACTAAGTGTAGGACACCAACTGCGAATCAAAGGAATGTTGTATTGGGGAATTCACAGACACACACAAGAAATCAAGCAGTCTCACGAACCATACAAGGCTAGTGAAGGGAAAGGAGAGAAAGGTTGGATAAAGAGAGATTTCGGGTTTATAGGGTGATGTCTCCCAGTCCTGAAGCAGAGGATCAAGGAAGGATGGCTCAAACACGAGAGTTTGTGGGCAGCATGGAGGAACGAGAGTCTGGGGTGCAGGCCTTGAGGTATTTAAGTAAGGCAATCATGTCACCCCCTCGGTCTTTTCTTCACCAGATGGATCATGCCCAACTCCCCAAACCTTTTCTCATATGTTTGGTTGTCTAAACTTTTTATCATCTTTGTTGTCGTTCTCTGAATCTGCTCCAATCTGTCTATATCTTCTTAAAATGAAGTGCCCAGAACTGAATGCAGTACTCAGAACTGAGGCCTAGCAAGTGCATAATGTAATGTGAAGATTACTTCTCTTGTCTTAGAAACTATGATTCTACTAATGCAGCCTAAAATATTATTTGCTTCCTTTGCTGCAGCATCACACTGCTGGTTCATGTTCAACTTATGATCAAAAATAATCCCAAGGTCCTTTTCACATGTACTGCTGCTAAGCCAAGTATTCTCCATAGTAAAAGTGTGCATTTGGTTTCTTGGGCTTAAATGTAGATGTGTTATCTATCTTTACCAGTTTTGTAACCCAACATCTAAGTCATTGAAAAAAAATATTGAAGAGTGTTGGTCCCATGACAGAACCCTGTGGCATTCCATTCAGGACTTGTCTCCAATTTAATGTACAGCCATCGATGATGACTCTTTGAACACAGTTTTCCAATTATGGATCCATCTGAAACCATTGCCATCTATTCCACATTTAATCATTTCGCTAATCAAAACACCAAGGGGGATTTCACCAAATGATTTGCTGAAACCTGGATAAATGACGTCTCCAGCATTCCCACCATCTACTGAATTACTGACCCAATTAAAAAAAAGATATGAAATTAGTTTGGCAGTATTCTTGACAAATGCATAGTGGCTGCTACTAATCATTGCATTGTCATCTAGATGCTTGCAGACAGACTCCTTTGCGATCTATTCTAATGTTTTTCCTGGTATTGAGATGAGGCTGACGGTCTGCAGCTTCCCAGATGTTCTTTTTTTGCCCTGTTTGAAGAGAGGGGACAATGTTTGGTCTTCTCTAATCTTCTGGTACCTCACCTGTTCTCAGAGGCATAGCTACGGTGGGGCAAATAGGACATGTGCCCTGGGCACCAATGCCAGGGGGGCACAAAACCCCCCAAAGATTTAGCAGAGGAGGAGGAGGAGGAGGAAGCTGCCCTGGAAGAAGGGGCACAACTTCCATGATTGCCCTAGGTGCTGTTTATGCTAGATATGCCTCAGTGTGCTCCCCAAGATTTCTCAAAAATGAAGACAAGTTGTTCAGAGAGTACATTAGCAAGTTCCTTCAGTACTCTGGGATGGAGTTTATCAGGCCCATTTAGTTTAACTAGGTGATTTCTGACTGTCTCCCTGTCAATTTTGATTTGCAATCCAGATCCCTTGCCAAGGTTTCTGCTGATGCAGGGAGGCACACTGTTCTCTTTTTGGGAGAAAACTGAAGCAAAATAGATAAGGAGCACTTCTGCTTTTTTGTTATGCTTTTGTTTACCATGCTTGCTAAGCAGTGGTCTCACTGGCTCCTTGATCGCTCTTTTACTTGAAATGTTTTGAAAAACCCTTTTTTGTCACTTCCTTGCTTGCCTAGCCAGGCTCAACTGCTTCTGAGCTTTAGCGTTTCTCATACTATTCCCACAAGCTTGGGCTAAACATCTGTACTCTTCTTTGGTGATTCATTGTTCTTTCCATTCTTTATGCATGCTTTTTTTTTCACTTCCATTTTTTTCACTTCATTTTTTTTTCTCCACTTCCAATGTGTAACCACACTGGCTTTTCTGTTGTTTCCCATCTTTCTTCTTCCATGGGATTGTTTGTGATTGTGCTTTTTGCAACTCCTTCTTCAAGAACTCCCACCTTAGATAAGTGTCTTTCTCCTTGAGCAGCTCTACGCATGGGATTCCTCCAATATTTCCCTGAGCTTGTTAAAATCGGCTTTCCTGAAATCCAGAGTCCATGTTTGACTATCCACAATTGTGAATTCTAGGATTACACAGTCATTCCCCCTAAAATGCCAACTACTTTGATACCAGTGACCACTTCGTCCCTATTGGTTAGGACCAAGTCCAAGACAGCTGATCTCTCTTTTCCTTCCTCTAGTCTTCTCCAAACAAAATATACTCTACCCAGCTCCCTAATTCATCCTTCATAAGGCTTGGCTTCCAGACCTTGATCATCATGGTTGCCCTCCTCTGGACATGTTCTAGCTCGTCAATATCCTTCTTGAACTGTGATGCTCAGAACTGGACACAGGATTCCAGGTGAGTTATGACCAAAGCAGAATAGAGTGGAACAACTATTTTTCTCAATCTGGACACTACAATTCCTCTTGATGCAGTCCAGAATTGCATTGCTCGTTTTTTTTGGCTGCTGCATAGAGTAAGTGAAAGCAAACTACTAAGTGCAAAGCAGAGAAAGGGAGAGCTGGGTTTCATTTCAACCAATCAATAAATAAGTACCTAATGTCTAAGCTTGAGAAATGGTTTCCCTTCCTTGTAAGGGATGTTAGTAACTGAACACCTATTGAAGGAAGGAAGAAATCAGGCCTGTTATCAGATAAAGAGACCTAGGGCTAAACGGTTTAGATGGCCAAGATGACTGAGACAGGATCTCATATCCAAACTGTGCAAAAGTTACCCTCCTTAGCAATAGCATGTGTATTTCTATACCGCTTATCAGCTAAGTGCTTTCTAAGTGGTTTACAATGTGTTAGCTAATTGCCCCCAACAAGCTGGGTACTCATTTTATCAACCTGCGGAAGGATGGAAAGCTGAGTCAACCTGGAGCCCGGCAGGATCGAACTCACAACCTTGTGGCTGCAGTACCAGCATTTAGCTACTGCACCACCAGGGCTCCTTATCTTTCTCCTCTCCTATTATCAGTGCTGTGGTTTGTGGGTGCCTTTCAAATTGTTTTGACAAAAGTTTAAATTTGGTTGATGGCTTGTGAATGGGTGTAATCCAGCTGTCATACAGTTTCTCTCCCAGCAGCCTGAATGTGTCTTGTTGCTACTGTCATTATCAGAAGACACTTGCCCCAGAGGCCAAGAATAAAGAACAGTTTTGCTAAGTGGGATGCAAACCACAATGCTTCCTGGCAATTTCTTGGATCTTGCATAGGGAGAAAGGCAGGATATAAATCAAATAAACAGAAATGAATTCTCAAACACCCTTGAAATCAAGACTCATTTTTAGTGCCTAGATTTACCAAACATGCCCAAGTGTCAATAATTCTACGCATCTATCTATGATTTTCCTTTCCAAAGGGGTTCTGGACATCTTTCCTCATGTAGCACATCAACTGAAAAGAAATCACATTGTCCTGGTAATAAATTGCAGTTTCAATACATCCCTCCTCTATCTTTGTCACAACCTTCTCCTGAGGATCAGAGTGTTACAAGCTAATATATATTAGCTTAGCTGTATTCTCCCCTTAGCTAATTTTGAAAGTATTTTCAATGCATTTTTAAATGCATATATTATAAATGCATTTTAAATGCATATATTTTGTAGCACCAGAGGTGAATTATGAAATTCACTATTGCAAGATGTAATGATTTATGCCAGATTGGGACTAGGCTATCAACAGCTACTCACCAGGATGGTTACGTATTACCTCCTGTTAGGGCTGCCAAGTGCCCCATATAATAAGGGGTACCCCTCTACTGGAGGGCCAGAAAACTTATTCTTTTCAAGTTCAATAAGGCAGGTCTGCCTTATTAACAGATTTGTCCTCTATTTGAGCTCTGGAAAGTTTTTTCCTTTTATATAGAACTAGCATATATACCTGGCATTGCCCGGGATTTTATTTTCTTATATGTAACACTTGTTAGAAAGATTTGAGATGCTCTGTCTCTAATTCCCCAAACTGTCTTATCCGGTACCTGTAACTTTTCCCCATATTCCCCAATCCAATATGTATTCAGAATCATTAACATACAGAGGTTGGGTTCCTGAGGGAATACACTGCCCTCCTCCTTGGTGCTAGGCATCATCTCTATAACAATTGGCCAGGCCCAAGAGGTCTCTGGCTGAGAATTCTAAAGGTCTCTCCCTAAACTGCCAACCCCAGGATTCCACAGAATCTTCACAGCCAGCCAATCATATGAGGTCTTTGCCTGACACAGACAAACATACAAACTTTGACTTTTATATATTAGATGAGATGCCAAAAGATCCTGTATTTTTGGGTGTAGGTTCTTCATAAAGACAGAAATGTGTGCATCGTGTAATTTATGAATGTGGACAATATTATTAATTTTTCAGAGAAACGCATAGCAAGGTTAACTAAATTGCAGAGGTACAGTGGCAGAGCTTGGAGTGTGTGGAGGGATGGGTGGGAGGGGGGCAGGGCTATGGCATGGGGGGCATGGCCGCTGTGTGTGGGGGCGTGGCTAGGGCACGGCTATGGGCCAGAACACCCCAAAAACATTGCTGCCCAGAGAGAAGCACTCCCCCTGCCCCCAAGTTCCTATGCAATTGCCCAGCTAGATTATTTTTGGCCATCCTGTCCACCTTATTCAGCCATGCAGGAATCCATAATCAAAGCATTCCCAATAGATGGCCATCCAACCTCTGTTTAAAAACCTCCAAAGAAGGTGACTCCAACACATTCCCAGGCAGCCCATTCCACTGTTGAACTGCTCTTACCATCAGGAAGGTCTTCCTAATGTTTAGATGGAATCTCTTTTCCTTAGAAGACCTGAAGGCAAACACACACACAAACACTGAGAAGGGCAGGATTCCACCCCTTCCTCTCCCCACCCTCTGCTGAGTTGACTGCAAGCTCCTTTTGGACTTTGAACACAGTTTGCAGCAATGGAAGTAAGCTGAATACAATGGAGAAAAGTGGGGTGAGAAGCTGGGACAATTTAGAAACAGATTGTTACCACCGTGTACTGGCCTGGCCTTTGGTGAACCAAAGATATCGTTTTGATATCACAATTCGGCCCTGCTCTGCCACCAGCCAAGTGTTTGCGAGGCCACTGAACAAGTGCGAAGCTAGGCATGGCTACTATTTGCTGCTCATACCAAACCAAGCCAGAAATAGCCAGGACTGCTTTAGGGGACCTCCCGAAACAAACACCCTCATTACCAATGCGCAATAAACAAAGAGACCCACTGCCCTGAGAGGGCACCCTGGCGAGCTAAGTGCTTAACTGCCAAGCTAGCCGCATCTACATACCGGCCATACTATTGTCAATTCGGAACATAACTCAATCGTGTAAATTCTGACCTTTCGGAGGCATTGTCTCCAACCCAAAACTTATTGTTTTCGCCCAAGACCAGACTAGCCTACGGTCGTTCTTTCCCTGATAAAAACCCCCAGTTCTGAGAGCTCTTTGGAACTCTCGCCGGACTTCTACTCTGGACTCTGGACTTCTACTCTGCCTTGCTGCCGCTCGGTTCAGCAGATTCCCCTCGGCTGCCACGCCGGGTTTCCTCCTCTACAATCGGCTTCCTCAGGACTGCAAGAAAGGTGGCGTATCACCCATTCCCCTTGAACTCTATTTTCCTTTTCTAGTTAGGAATGTGTTTGTGCTTTTCTTTAATAACTGTTTAATAAATGTTAATTGTTATTTGAACTGTTTGCCTCCTCACTGACCTGACGCTGTAGACATAGGGTAAAAGATCCCCGCTAAAGTTACCCTGCCTCTCGTTAGCCAAGAGAGTGCTCGAGTTAATTTCCCCATCTTGCTTGTGTTGGTTTTGGTTATTTGGGCGCCCCTCCTGGGACCCCCAAGTCACAGGGTAACAAGATGAAAAAAGAGAGATAACAGAGGATTAATCTGGATGGCCCTTGGCTCACTGGGAAAGTTGGAGCATATATAGGGAAAAACGGCAGGGCAAAATGGTCAATAGCATTTCTGTAGAGTCTTGGGAAGCACCATTGGTCATTTAAAGGCAAAACAATACCCCCTCCCCCATTTTTTATTTTGGTGGGCATAGGGACCCTTTGAGACAAAAATACCTAGGAGGGCTAACATTTTGCCTGCCATTGATCTGTATGCTTCCTCTTAAAAAAAAAAAAAAAGCTGAAATGAGGAAGGGAATTAGTTTCCCTGAGTGGAGGAGGCTCTGCCTGTTAAAAAATACTTTGTGGAGTGGGGCAGAATTGCAGATAAGGCTTTTGGCACATCAGGGAAGGATGAAAGCAAGGCTAATTTGGTGAGGGTGTTGGTGTCTGTAACAACTCAAAAGCAACAGACACAAACAGGACAATACTTACTGCAGCCCCACATAGAGGGTCAGAACACTTATATAGGGAAGTCTCATTAATCAGGCAAACAGCTGAGGGAGGCTGCTGGTGCATAAATACCAGAGGCAGGGCAGGGAGAAGTCTGTTGCAGACAACTGACAAGTCTGGTGGAAGCAACATGTTCTTCTTTTGAGCTTTGGCTTGTGTCCCTGAAAAACCTTGACCCTTGCTTTGTGTGCTGGTTACGGTTCTGGATACTCCCTTGAACTAGCAATCTGAGTTTACTGTTGATCTGGACCACTGAAACAAGAACAGTAATTTACTGATAAGATTCTGTAAACCTCGACTGTGGCTGCTACTATAGACTCTGTATAAGGACTGTGAACTGTGGCTGGCTTTCTAAACAGGACAGCTGGCCTGTTTCCAGGCACAATTCAAAGTGTTGATTTTTACCTATAATAATACAGCTAAAGTCCAGGTTATCTGAAGGACCATATTGTCCCTTACAAACCTGTCCCTGCTTTGAGATCTACTGTTGAGGCCCTTCTCTTTGTACCACCATGCTCATGGGAACATCTGGTGGGAACACATGAGATGGCCTTCTCAGTGGCTGCCCCCAGGCTCTGAAACTTCCTTCCCAGAGAAATTAGACTGAAACCCTCCCTACTTCTTTTCACAGAGAAAGGCTTTTCTGGTTAGACAGGCATCTGATGAGTGATTTATGAGGCCTGTCTCACCTAAGCAATGAGCTCAATCTTGCTAATTACTGTGTTGGGATGTGTGTGTGTGTGTGTGCGCGCGCGCATAGGTAATGAAATATACTTTACTCTGGTTTAATTTTTTTAATCACTTAATCTCTTTTGTTCACTTTTCTATTTCATGTATTCTTACCCATGTGTTTTTTCAATTTGTTGCAAGCCACTCTGAGTCCTAAACTGGGAAAAATAGAACAAGGACATTTAATCCTCCAACACTGGGGGATTAAAAAAATGTATCCTCTCCTCACACTCCATGTGCCCAATCCAGCTTGGATCAGTCCCCTCTGTTACAGTTACGAGTATAAAAGTACCTTTCTCAGAATTAGATGCTACCCATTTAACATATTGTCTGGTTTGACCCATTTTTTAATAGCTGACCAAGGCTGACAGAGGAAGCATTCAGAACTGAGTTAGACAACAAAAGATATTGCAAATGTGCTTTATATGATCTTGTGCAACCAATACAGTCTTCCACAATAAACTACAGCAACAGAAAATCTGATACCAGAGGCAGAAAAAAAATGAAAGAAGAGTAGGTAAAGGTTCCCACACCACAAAAAGGACAAGACATAGAATAATAGAATCATAGAGCTGGAAGAGAGACCCCAGGGGCCATCCAGTCCAACTCTATTCTGCCATGCAGGAACACACATCAAAGCATTCCCAACAACTGGCCATCCAGCCTCTGCTTAAAAACCTCCAAAGAAGGAGACTCAACCACACTCCGGGGCAGCATATTCCACTGCCAGACAGCTCTGACTGTCAGGAAGTTCTTCCTGAGGTTCAAGTGGAATCTCCTTTCCTGTAGCTTGAATCCATTGCTCCTTGTCCTGGTCTCTGGAGCAGCAGAAAACAAGCCCACTCCCTCCTCAACATGATATCCCTTCAAAGATTTAAACATGACTATCACGTCCCCGCTTCACCTTCTCTTCTGCAGACTAAACGTACCCAGCTCCCTGAGCCGCTCCTCATAGGGCTTCATGGCTTCCAGACCCTTCACCATTTTGGTCCCCCTCCTCTGGACACGTTCCAGCTTGTCAATACCCTTCTTGAATTGAGGTGCCCAGAACTAAACACAGTATTCCAAATGAGGCCTAACCAATGCAGAATAGAGTGGTACCATTACCTCCCTTGATCTAGACTCCATACTCCTACTGATGCAACCAAGAATCGCGTTGGCTTTCTTGGCTGCCTTGTCATACTGCTGACTCATGTTTTGACAAACTTTGTATCCCAAACTAACAATACACACACATGTGAGCCAGCATCCTGTTGGTTAGCTCCAACTAGAGTAACTTATTTAATCAATTGTTGAATGAGGAGCCAACATATAGGTAATTCCAATTGACTGAATGGGTCTACTGTAGTCAAGGCTAATAACAGGATTTCAGCCACGAAATGAAACAACCAGATCAGAGAAACCTTACAAAAGGAAGCAAAAACATTTTGAACCTTCTAGGGACCACCTGCGGGCTTCCAAAAATGCATCCAGGAACAGATATTTCTTTGACCAGACATCATAGAATCATAGAGTTGGAAGAGACCACAGGGGCCATTGAGTCCAATTCCATTCTGCCATGCAGGAGCACACACTCGAAGCACCTCCAGCAAATGGCTATCCAGCCTCTGTTTAAAAACCTCCAAAGAAGGTGACTCCATCACACTCTGAGGCAGCATATTCCACTGTCAAATGGCTCTTACTGTCAGGAAGTTCCTCCTGATGCTTAAATGAAATCTCTTTTCCTGTAGTTTGAATCCATTCTCCTAGAATCCATACGTCCTAGTCTCTGGGGCAGCAGAAAACAAGCTTGCTCCATCTCCAGCATGACATCCCTTCAAATATTTAAACGTGGCTATCATGTCTCCTCTTAACCTTCTTTCCATCAGGCTAAACACACCCAGCTCCCTAAGCCACATTCTTATTATTTCTATTTTGGTGGCCAAACATAAACATATACCAGCATACACATCTATGCTTTTTAAACATGCTGGGCAGGTGACTGGTGAAGCAGGCTTGTTTTGTCTTGTCTTGTCTTGTCTTCCCTTTTTCACTTTGCTGCTCACTCATGATCAGCATAGAGTTCTAGAGACAGCTGCTGTTTAGCTTGCCTGTCATAAGGAAGCACACACAGCTACAACTGGATGAGTGAGAATCTGGCATTTTTCCAGTTCAAGTTTTGTATTTTGCATTACTTACTGCAGACCTACTGCTGCAATCTGACGCTGAAAGTCTGACAATCAGGAAAGCCAATGCAATTCTTGGTTGCATCAATAGCAGTATGGTGTCTAGATCAAGGGAGGTAATGGTACCACTCTATTCTGCATTGGTTAGACCTCATCCGGAATACTGTGTCCAGTTCTGGGCAGCTCAGTTCAAGGATATTTACAGGATGGAACGTGTCCAGAGGAGGGTGACCAAAATGGTGAGAAGCCTGGAAGCCATGCTCTATGAGGAACGGCTTAGGGAGCTGGGTATGTTTAGTCTGCAGAAGAGAAGGTTAAGAGGGGACATGATAGCCATGTTTAAATATTTGAAGGGATGTCATGTCGAGGAGGGAGTGGGCTTGTTTTCTGCCACTCCAGAAACTAGGAAAAGGAGCAATGGATTCAAGCTACAAAACAGATTCCACCTAAGCCTCAGGAAGAACTTCCTGATGGTCAGAGCTGTCCAGCAGTGGAATATACTGCCCCGGAGTGTGGTGGAGCCTCCTTCTTTGGAGATTTTTAAGCAGAGGCTGGATGGGAGTGCTTTGATGTGCCTCCCTACACAACAGGGCGTTGGACTGGATGGCCCCTGGGGTCTCTTCCAACTCTAGGATTCTCCAGCCCTCCTTCACCATCCTCCTACTGCCAGCAAGGCTGCTGAAAACCTCTCACTGGATTGATTACAAGGAAAAAAGAGGGGATGGAAAGGCAGGAAAAGCTGTTGTAAAAAGGAGCTTCATTGTTAACAACTCTGCTAACAGGGGTACACACCAGTATTATTATTAATACTGGATATCATGATCTTGATGAATATGAATTTTTAATTATGTATTTTAATATTGTTTGAATTCTTTTCCATTGTTTAATTATGTTTTAACTTTTGTATTCTAAGGGTTTTAGCTATATTTTAAAATTTTAACTCGGGAAAAAGCGGGATATAAGTAAAGATGATAATGATGATGCTACTAGACCTGGCACAGCCATTCTTTATTTTTTTGAGGTTATAAATTCAGACAGTCTTCAGAACCATTCAGGCCCATACTCTATTTCAGTGACAAAAGAGAATTGCTCTTAGCAGCTACAACCCAAGGAATGCCAGATATTTATTTATATCCCACCTTATTCCCTATTCAGAAAAGGTGGCTTACAACATTTCTACTTTCAAGAAGTGACCATGAAGAACAAAATCAGCAGGTCTGTTCAAACATGCCCTCCTGCAGAAAAATGTGTTCTCATGTCCTTAGAAGCTACAATTCATTAAACCTCTGAAGACATGACAGACTGTGAGTCCAATGCTAGCAAACAGCCTTATATTCATTTTCTTTGATATGTCAAAATGTGACTGTTCAACTTTTTTTTGGATACACATAAAAGGATGTGTTTGATAACATCCACTTGTAACAGGTAGTCAGTTCTCACCTTCATGGGGATTTCGTATGATGGAGTGGCCAAAGCAAGGCTCTAAGGGCATTTTGGGGGGGGGGGTACCTGAAGACGAACTCTTTTTTGTAATGTACTGAAGGCAACATTAGAATCTGACACGCATAGGGGAACTATAGAAACGCTTTCTCTTGGTGGGGGTGTGACAGCAGCTCTTCAGGCTAAGTGTTTGAAGGGTGCTCCTTGAAGTTTTACATTATCTTGGTCAGATGGGAAGATAAACTGAGACTACATAACATATTCTATACAAGTACAAAGCACCTCTCATGGTTCTTCCTGGACTACACAGATGTAGCTCAGTTAACAAAGCCTTTGACAGTGAAGCTCCTTTTTACAAAAGCCCAGTCCCCGTTTTCCTCCTCATCCTCTGTCTAGCCAGAGGCTTTCAGCAGCATTGGCACTGGGATGATGGAGGAATGAAGAAACAAACCATAGCAGCAGGTCTGCAGTAAATAATCCAATTAACAAAGCTTACGCTGGGAAAGTGGTGGATTTTCATCAACTTTATTGTAGCCATATGTGCTACTTGCACCAGGCAAGGTAAACAGCAGCTATCTCCGGAATCCCTTGTTGATCATGAGTGCACAGCAAAACAGAGAGAAAAGGGGAGAGTAGGTAAACCTGGCTCACCACTCATCTCCAGCATGTTAAAAAAGGCAGAGAACTACATGTTTGGCCACCAAAGTGGAAATCATGAGAAAAGCAAGAGTCTGGTGAAAGAAAACGTCTTGTGGATGCATTTTGGAAGATGCCTTCAAGTGGTCTCCAGAAGGTTCAAAATGTTTTTGCTTACTTATGCAAGGCTTCACTGACCTGGTTGTTTCATTTCACATGCCTATACTGTTAGTTTCGCATAAAAGGGTTGATAAAACACATGGAACTACTCTTCTTTTTTGTGGTGTAGGAATCCACCCCTATATGGCTTGGGCCCAGGTTATTTGAGGGACAGTATCTCCCTTCATGAGCCCAGTAGGACCCTAAGATCATCTGGAGAGACCCTTCTGTCTGTCACACCACTCTCTCAGGTGCGTTTTGGAAAAATAAAGGAGAAAGCCTTCTTGGTGGCTGCTCCCAGACTTTGGAACTTCCTCCCTAAAGGGGCAAGGATGGCATCATCGGTGCCCTCCCTCTGATGGCAAGTTAAAAAATGTTTGTGCCATCAGGCTTTTATAAATTGACTAGGTCTGGGCTTTTAATGTTGTGCAGCTTTGTTTTGAAGGTTGGTATTGTTTTTTAAAATGTATTTTAATGTATTTAATATTTCTAACATGCCATGTTTATAAATTGTTTTTTAAATGTCCAGAGGAGGGCAACCAAAATGGTGAAGGGTCTGGAAGCCATGCCCTATGAGGATCGGCTTAGGGAGCTGGGTTATGTTTAGTCTGCAGAAGAGAAGGTTAAGAGGGGACATGATAGCCATGTTTAAATATCTGAAGGGATGTCATGTTGAGCAGGCTTGTTCTCTACCGCTCCAGAGACTAGGACAAGGAGCAATGGATTCAAGCTGCAGGAAAGGAGATTCCACTTGAACCTAAGGAAGAACTTCCTGATGGTCAGAGCTGTCCAGCACTGGAATCTGCTGCCTTGGAGTGTGGTGGAGTCTCCTTCTTTGGAGATTTTTAAGCAGAGGCTGGATGGCCATCTGTCGGGAGTGCTTTAATGTGTGCTTCTGCAGAGTAGGGGGTTGGACTGGGCCCTTGTGGTCTCTTTCAACTCTATGATTCTATGATTCTAATCTGCATAGTTTTAATGTTGTTAGCCACCTTGAGTCCCATTGTTGGGAGAAAGGTGGGATATAAATGAATACAATTAATAAATACCGCTATTCTTGCCATGTTATTTCCAACTCTTGTGCCAAATTTTCTGTTAAAAAATTATGACCAGGAAAACATCTGCTTCATCAACTAAGACATACCTATACCAACTTTTCATGGATGACAAGATTAGCGACATCCACTAGTCACAATGGTTATATATTACCTCTAGGATCACAGGCAGTAGGCCCTCAATTTTTCTTCCTAGAGAACTGGAGTGGGAAGACACCACTGACCTCACCTTCTGGTTGCAAGGTTGCCACTAGCATTTGGCTGATAGCTTGGGTAACAAACACTGGGCCAGAAAAGCCTTTGATCTAATCCAGCCGCACGTTTCTTATGTTATTACAACAGCAGATGAGTGAATGCAGATTTGAATGCTTCTGTTTGTTAAGCACACAAAAAAAGAAAACCTCCTGGTATTTAGAAAACCATGTGAGGAAGAGTCTAGGTCAGTAGCAAGCTAACTTCAGACTTGCAAAACTTATTTTGGTTTTCCAGCAAAGCCACAAGAGTGACTAGCTAGAGCGAGACATAAAATAACTACTCAGGGCAAACATACACCAATTACTGAACACAGTGTATCTGGGAAAACAGCTCAAATAAATTGTTTTCAAGAACAGAACTAAGTTTGCATTCCATTCAGATAAAGTCCACTCCTGGTTCTTTCTCTTCAAACCTGGTTCATTTCAGCAGCCTAATTCAGATGGGGAAGACTTCATATCACTCTGTTCTTAAACCAAAGGGAATCAGAAGTTCAGGTTTATGGAGACTCACTGAAAAAATATCTACCCATTGACCAATCCATCTTCTATGTGCAAAAAATACGAAAAGACAATCTAAACATGCAATCTACAGAAGTAGCAGCCTTCAGAGTGTGACACCAGACCTCTTAACACAGCAGGTAACAATTATACAGCCTCCCAAAGGCTGGTGAGCTTCATTTCCCAGAGACCCTAGCCAACATAGTGAGACCTGTATGATTCTTTTCATACCCACTGGTTTAACAGAGAACATGGAAACTACACTGACTCACCAGATTTGGAAAGAACCAAAAAAGAAAAACTGGAAGCAATTTAAACAAAGAACCTCAGGAGTGGCATCAGTTAGGAAACCTCAAGACCTTCTGGCCTGAGTTTTCTGTAATGTCAGATTGCAGTCATAGTAAAAAGGTATTTCAAGTTATGTGATCACAGGATTTTCCCACCAGACTTCAGGATCACTGACCCAATCCTTAGTCCCATCACTGACCCCAAGTTGTCTTCTGTTTACTTCAGACAGTAGAGCTGGGACACTCTAGTAGCTTACTTAGAGCAGGGGTGAGCAACTTGTGGTCCTCTGAAAGTTGCTGGGACTGCAACTCCTATCATCCCTCAGTACCGGCCATGGCTGAAGGAGTTACAGTTGAAGAGAATTTGGAGAGGCACAAGTCATGTACCCCAATATTTAGAGCTACAGTGGCAAGAACGAAGATATCTAGTGGTAAGCAAGAAGACAGATGCTGGTACAAACATGGCAGATGGCTCCAGAAACATGGTGTTCTCAGTTGTAAAGTGCTGTAGCTCAGGCACTGCTTAGCTAAGGGAGAGGAGGAGGTGAGCCATACAAACTAGCTGGAGAGAAGTGCCAGTTTTAAATTAAAATCCTTTATTTGTCCCAAATACAATTCACAACTTATACATAGTGGGGGAGATGCTCAGTCTGTGCAAAATAAGGATGGCCTTCCTTTAAAACTTACTAAGCTGTCCAGAAAGGGTCTTTTTCTTCCAAGGGTGACTGGAGGTCAGGTCCTCTCAAATGTACAGTAACTCGAACCATTTTACAAAATGATAGGTTGAATCCTTAACATACAACATAGTAAGGCAAAGTTGAATTCTGAAGATTTTTCTCTCAATAGAAGGAAGCGTGTTTTTTTTTTCCATGAGTCATCTAGGGTCATTTTTATGCTTTGCTCATATATATATCTATACATCTATTATATACCAATGCTGTCATTGCTGAACTGCCAAAAAGAAGTGATCTGCTTTACATATTGCACTGACAGACAGAAGTACACACGGTGTAACTGCTGAAAAAGGATGACGGTTTTTAACAAGCCCATGTAGCTCATTTTTAAAAAGGGGAATGTTCCAATTTAGACTTTGGATACCGTTCTCCACCCCCCAAAAAAACAAAAACAAAACAAAAACAAAAAGTCTGCAAGGGTTTTGGCTTATGTAAAACTTTAGAGGAAAACAGGAGAGAGAAAAAAAGACACAGTGGTGCATTTGGAAACTTGCTTTCAAGATAACTGAAGGATGGAGCATTTTTAAAATATGAAAGCAAAGCAATATGAATCCAAATCAACTCTAGGTTGTTCCAACTGCTTTCAAATAATGATTCTCTACTATTCTGGCAATAATTTTGATTAAATAAAAAAATCAATCCAATTTACATTAATTTGTTTTTCAATTTTAAAAACGATCCCTCACTCTCTTTAAAAGAAAAAGTGCATCGGACTCCCTTTTAGCAGCTACTCATGTTTTTCTTTTCTTTTTAAAAAGATAGCTTACAATTCTTGCTAGAAGAGAAGGGCTTCATAAGACCTCACATGGGAGAAGTATCCAAATTATAAATGAAATAATTTATTATCAAATCCAGAATTTAAATAAAAGCCATTCTTGCAAAGACAAAAAAATCAAGAAAAGAAAAGCATGCACTCAAAAATTAGCAGTGGAGACAAATATACGTATCTATACAGGCACTGGCAGACGCAATTTGTTACCGTTACTCGATGTAACACACACCCCACCCTACAATACATTTTTTCATCCACTAATCACTGAGGTACCAATATTTAAGAATGGAAAGTTCAATATTGAAAAATAAAACCTAAAGTTGAAGCTGTTTTCATTTTCCCCAGAAAAAAAAACAAACTATGGTGAGTTTTGTATGAAATATTAGTATACTTATAGAATTTTACAATCTACATTGGCTTTTCTCTCTTGCTCGAACCAAAAGAAAGTTGTGTTCCACATACACAGGTTCTTAGATAAAATGTTCACCATTTATATAACAGGAGTCAGTAGACTTGCAAATGAAAAGATAGTATCTTGGCTACCTACTGGCACATCTTCTTGGTTACCAAGAGGATCTGAAGTCTGAAACAACCTGTCGTAAATTCAGAATAAGATGCGCCATGCCACACAGTGCAACGATTTAGGTGCGACGGTCGATGAGACACTCACAGAGAAGAGCTGCATGGAAGTTAAGTCCACCTGCAAAGCAATTCCACATAAATTGCATTGCATGCAAAGGACGCCGCTGCCATGTTGGCTGGGAAGTAGAGTCCTCCTATTAACGCAGCCACAGTTTAAGACGCAGTGCATCAACTCCATTTAAATAGTATCTGAACAGCCTCTTGTCTCGTACAAAGCCAAGGTTTTCATAAAGTTTCAATGCAGACTTGTTTGTGATCTCCGTCTCCAAGACAACCTATAAAAGAAGACACATTTTTGAGGGACAGGTGCATTCTGTTGGGAGTTTTGCAGAGAACAAAATCCAGGCTAGTTTGCAAGAACCTATGAAGTTATCAAAATGATTCATACTGAACCGACAATCAACTTTAATAACCAACTTCGTCATAGAGGAGAAACAAGTATTATGGTTCTGCTTGCTTTATTTGCAAACAAAATCTGGAGTCAGGGAAGAACACTACAGATGTCACGGTCTTCGGAAAAGGGGGGCATCCCATTTATACGCCGGCAAATACTATTTGCCCATGTATAAGACGCACTGGTGTACAAGACATGCCCCATTTACAAACTGTATTTTTCAAGGAAAAAAAGTGAGTCTTATATGCCAACAAATAGGGTACTTCGCCCACCCCTGCTCTAGATGTACCAGGTCACTAGAGCTATCTCAACCCCTAAGCAAGTCAGTGACTCAGAGGAAGTCCCGGCCTCTTAGACAGACCACGTGTGCTCAGGGAACGGCAGACAGCCAAACAAAAGCCTCCACACAGGCCCTCCAAAAACAACACAAAGAGTCCAGGATATGCTCCAAAACACAGCTCACCTTCTGCTCTCTCCTCAGAGACTGAGCTCCAAAGACTTAGGCAGCAGTTATATAGAGCTACGGGCTGCTAGCTCTGCTCCTAAGCAAGTTAGTGAGTCAGCAGAAGTCCCACCCCCTTAGACCATGTGCTCAGGAGTACACATAGACGTTTTCTTTTATATAAAGTTTATGTAGTTTTGAATTTACAGTATTAAGCGAATTTACATGACAAGCGGACACTGAGTCAAGCTTATTCCATATTTTAATGTAAGTTTTCTAGAGAAAGTGCAGGGGTCTTGACCTAGCCTGCTAGATGCCCATCAGCCATTTCTGTTCTAAATCCTCCTCCTCTTCCTCCTTTATTTATATAGCGCCAACCATGTTCATAGCACTTTACAAAATTAAAATACAACAGTTGACATAGATAAATACATAATAAAATGAAGATATAAAAACTGAAAAAAGTCAAGGGCATATGCAGTTACAACTAGTGCAACATAACATTACTATAATGCCAATACAATGAAATATCTAATTAACAATAAAAACTAGTCCAACATTCCAAAAATTTCAGAAAACAAGAAAGTTTTCAATTTAGATTTAAAAACAGAAAGAGAAGAAGCAGTTTGCAAGGTCACTGGAAGGAAATCCCACGCATAAGGGAGAAAAAGGGTGTAACTGAGCTAAAGAGGAAGAGACTCTAGGCTGGGTAAGAAGACAAGTGTTTGTGGAAAGTAGGTTTCCAGCAGGCTGGTAAGGAGAGATAAGAGCAGCAAGATAAGGAGGACCTAAATTATGTAAGACCTTAAAAGTCAAAACAAGGAGTTTATAGAGGATCCTACAAGGAATAGGCAACCAACGAAGGGAGATCAGGAGAGGGGTAATGTGATCAAAATGGTGGGCTAAGAAAATAATTTTAGTAGCAGAGTGGAAAACAGAGACCAGAGGGGAAAGATGAGATCAAGGAAGACCAGAAAGTAAAAGATTACAGTAATTACTACTGGAACTCATCCTTGTAAACAAAAGTTCTACAAATCTGGGTTTGCCTTGTTGGGCAGCCATTAAGTTCCAATCACATTCTTTTCCTCCTCATAGGAGTGCTAAATGAAACTACATCTTTGTCACTGCACTGGCCTTTGGAAGCACATTAGGGCAGGAAGAAGTGAAAAGAAAGTTAAGATAATAGTTGGGGGTGAATTTTGAGAAACAAAACTATTCAAAAACAATTATTTCAAAGTCTGGAGTGAGATTAAAAACAAGATTTACAGAAATGGACTAGATTAAAACTTTCATTTTTGGGTAGAATTTTAACTATAAAAAAAAATGTGTGGCCTAAAATGTTGGTTCTTTTTCAAACAATTCTAATAGTTTCCCATGATATGCCATTCAGAAAATGGCATCAAGAATTTTTGAGATTTATAGATGACAACCATTTGATTGCTAAATGTATGTTTTTGTTGAAATTTGATACGGAAGATGAGGAACTAAAAGAATATATGACTAACTGGGCAAAAATTTTTGGATATAATACACATATGAGTCAATGGAAAAATTATGGAAAAGGATATTGAAAATGCTCTGTTATGATCTCAAATAAAACTATTATAAAATGATATACTGTTGGCATTTTACACCAGAGAAACTAGCAAATATATATAAAGAGAGGAAAGCTAAACGTTGGAAGTGTCAGGACCATGTTGGCTCCTTGTGTCATCTGTGGTAGACATGCGATTAAAGTAAACAGTTCCAGATGAAGATACAAAAAAATGATGCAAAAGATTTTCAAATCTGAAATACCTAGAAAGCTTGAATTATATCTGTTAGGAATCTGGGAAGAAGACACAACATTAGATAAGAAATAACATAAACTAGTACAACATACGTTGTTAGTAGCAAGATTAGTATATGCAAAGTATCGGAAAAAGTCGGATTTATCAACAGTGGAGAAATGGCTAAACAGACTGATGGGACTTGTTGAAATGGGCAATGTTATGCACAAGATAAAAGGCAGAACACATAATGAATTTTTGTGCGAATGGAAGTCGTTGAATGAATGTGATCTGATAATAGGTTTTGCAACTTAAAATTTATATTACTACATGAGAAGTATAGAAGCAGAAGACATTGTTTTAAAATGTTATTTTTATATAGATTATTATTTTTGATGATTGATCATTAATATACACTAATCTAGAATAAGTAAAAAACTAAAATGATAAGTGATTAGCAAAAATTAATAACTATGGGATAAAATGAATGATCCAATAGTTAGGTGTAAATGCTTAGACAAGATGAACTGTTTGCAACAAGGGCAGGAACCAATTTTTAGTTATGTTCTGTTAGTTTTTGTTTTAGTCATGTGTAGTTTAGGATGTTTGTTGATGTTTGTATGAATGTATTTTTTGTTGTTTTGTATGTTTGGTTTGTGGGGTTTTTTCCTTAATAAAAAACTAATTCAAAAAGAGTTTTCAAAATTTATTTGGCAAGGGGGAAAAAACTAGAATGAGATTTAAAATGTTAAAAGATGCCAAACAAAGAGGTGGTTTAGGGCTTCCATATCTGAGGCTATATTTGTATATTTATTGTTTGACTTGGCTTAAAGACTGGATAACCCTACAGAGAGAAAATTTTTTACAATTGGGATGTTTTGACTTGATTTTTAAATCTTAATAATCATTATTTGAGAAAGCTGATTTTGAGAGTCTAAAATAAATACCAGTCAAGGATCTGTTCAAGAATGCGTTTGTGGGTTTCCCCTAATGAAACATTGTTTAAGAGGGAATTTATGTTTGTGGGTAAGTGGATAGCTTATAAAGATATTCTGATGTCCAAAAATGCCCAATGGCAAATGGAAACTCATGGTATCTTGAGAAATGAAGTAATAAATATTAGTTGGTTTGCATATAGATAATCGTCTAAGTAATTTAAAATGGATAAAAACTTGTTTGGTTTTGAAACATCTAAATCAGAATCTGAAATGCTGTTGCATACAAATGATGATCATTAAACTGGTAAAATGTATAAATATCTCTTGAGAACTGAAAACAGAAAATAAGCAAATTAAAGAATGAATTATTAAATGAGCCCAAAATGTGGGGCATAATATTCATTTAGAACAATGGGGAAAAATGTGGACAAGAAGTTTGAAATTTATGTTGAGTTACGATTTAACAGAGAATTTTTATAAAATGATGTACAGAAGGTATCTTACACCTGAAAACTGTCAAAAATGTACAAAGGTTCACCTAAACACTTGTTGGAAGTGTAAAAAACAAGGAACTTTTTATCGTATGTGATGGATCTGTGAAAAAGCAAAAAAACAAAAAACAAAGAACTATGATTTATTCTTTGATGAAGGATATTTTAAAAATCAAATTAAAACTGATACCAGAGATGTACTTATGAGATATGTTTGAAGACTGAATGGACTGTTTTGATGACAGTCTCTTCAATATATGACAACAGTGATGAGACTTCTGTTTGTGAAGAGATGGAAAGAAGTAGAGATACCAATGCAAGAATGGATGGTGAAGCTTTTGGATTTACTGAAATGGACAAACTAACTGTAATATTAAAAAATGGTTTGATGGCTGAATATAGAAAAAAATTGGAAAAATGTTTGAACTTTGCTAAGGAAGTTTGTGGAGGTTCTTTTAGACTTAAGATTTAAATAAATTTAGAGATAAGGCAGTCTTATCTGGCATAAAAGGTATTAGTTTAAATATTTATAGCAGAAGTCTATTTCTTAGTGGTATAAAATGATTAGGCAACATTTTTTAAAAAAAATCAAGTTAATGTTTAACTTAGAGGAAGGTGATTTAATACTTTGAGTTACAACCATCAACTGTGGGTTGGATTTTCCCTAGTACTGTGTTTAGTTTTAGTTAGTTATATAGTTGTTTATCATGTGTTATTTTGTTGGTTTCTGTTCGTATTTTGGTGTAGTTTTGTGCGTGATAGACCCTTATATGCTGGTTTATTTATAAACACACACAAGCATACACACACAAGCTCTTTTGTGTTTAATAAATTTTTTTTAAAAAAATCAGGAAAAAGTCTTACTGCTTTCAAATACCTCCAAAACCCAAGACAATATCAATGATTCCTGCTTGCATCTCACTTTGTGTGGTGGCAGGTGGTTACCAGGCTAAAGGTATATAGTTGCCATCAGTAACTGCATCTGTGCATTTATAAATGGTATTCAGTACCATCAGCCTAGAGTATACTTCTGCTTGTATCTATGCTAACTTGTTGTCATCACTCAGTGCAATCCATGGCTACACTGCTTCCATGTCCTATTTGTCAAACATCTGATTTACCTTCACAGCCTATTAGAAAACATAGCTTTCTTCCTCAGTATACACAGCCACCACTGCTCCAACGGGAGAGTCAGGGAAAGGGAGAAAGTCCCAGAAGACGTAAGCAGAAATTAAAATGAACAGGGGGGAACACATTCAATTTTTCATATCTCTAGACAAAGGCATTGTATTCCCACTGCTGTGATGTGTGATAAATAACCACATGTCATAGACGCAGACCCAGTGTCTTCCAGAAAGAGCCACAAGCAATTTTATCCAATTCAGAGGAGAGCCAGTGTGGAGTAGCACTTTGAGTGTTGGACTATAACCTTGGAGACCAGGGTTCGATTTCTGCTCAGCCGTGAAAACCTACTGGGTGACCTTGGGCACATCACACACATTCAGGCCCCAGAAAACCCTGTGAAAGGGTCACCTTAGGGTTGCCATAAGTCAGAAACGACTTGAACAAACACAACAACAACAGATGGAGTGAATGGAAGGCTCAAGCTGTAGCAAGTGATTTTATGAGCAATACTACAATGCCCATCCTTTACTCTTAGGATGGGGTAGACCAAACAATCCAACTTCATTAACATTTTCCCTAGGGATATTTATGTTATCAGTGCCTCTTGCAGCATTCATTTCCATTTATTTAAGCCTTCAGCTTCGACACACAGACTGTCAAAGCTGGTATTTTGTCACATCATCAGGATGGTTAGAGGCTGAATGTATGGTTCAGCATAATAGTTACTCAGTAACTGGTACATGCTAGGAGAGTCAGCATGGTGTGGTTTGAGCATTGGACTACCACTCTGGAGACCAGGGTTTGAATCCCTGCTGGACCATGGAAACCCATTAAGTGACCCTGAAAAAGTCACATTCCCTCAGCTTCGGAGCTAGGCAAAGGCAAAACCCCTCTGAACAAACCTTGCCAAGAAAACTCTGTGATAGGTTTTGCCTTAAGGATCGTTTTAAGTTGGAAATGACTTGAAGGCACATAGCAACTGTTACGTAAAGCGATCACTTGTGAGCGCAAAACAGCAGCAGCAACAAATTAAACATCAGAGAGAACATGCCTTCCCAAACACCCCAAACCTTTCAGTGGAGGCAATTCACATATCTGTCTTTGAATCAAGTTGCTGAGTGGCAAGGAGTGCATACACATGCATGGCTCAGGCCTAAATATAACTGCTTTAAAAATGCAGCAAGGCAAGAGGAAGTATGCAGAATGCTCATATTTCAGCCTTCCAGCTCACTCCATCCCAGAGTCTAATAATAGGTGCAGGCTTGAACATATTAATCTAAACAATTCAGCATGTTTTGAAATGTAAGAAGGGCTTCTTCAGAGAACAACTCAATCCAAAACAATTCCTTTGATAGAACTTGCCTGCACCTCTTACAAGAGATCATCTATGCTGGCTGGGTGCCAGCCTCTTGTGTTGGCTTGTGCTCAGCCACGTTCACTGACAAACTACCTCTGGAGAGTTTCATTTATTTACTTGTCTAATTTTTATCCTTCTTTTCTCCTAACATAGGGCCCCAGGTGATTTACAGCAAAGTTAAAGCAAGACAGAGCTAAACACCTGATAATTTTTTTTAAAAAAAATATGAAGGGCTATCATACTAATTTTTTTTACGAAAGTAAAAAATCTTTAAAAAACCCCCAGGAATAAGGATAAAAGTGCAGGATCCCATGAAATGACCATTCTGCATAACCAAGTACTCATCCAATGCCTGACTGAATAAAAAAGACTACACTTGCCAGTGAAAGGAGCGCACAGCCTCGAAGCAGGCACTGGGAAGGGCCTCTCCTGTGTCCTCACCAAATGGCAACAAAAGAAGATCCCCCTCCCAGCAACCCCACCCACAGGATCTTAAAATCTGGATAGATTCATATGGACACCATGATGCTGTGATTCCAGGGCAGCTTCATTTCTTGTTACTCCAAGACCAAGAAGCTGATTTCTGGGTGCAGAGGACTGCCATGCAATGAAAACAGCAGCATTTGCTAGGCTGCAAGTAAACCACAAGAAAGAGAAAGGAGCAGAGGGCCCATGTGCTGATCCATGTCTCTCCAAGGCTTCAGAGCACAGATCAACAATGGGTGGGCCTCCAACACTGATGGATGGCAACTATGGGACCTACCAGTCAAGGACATCTGGAGGGCCACAGGTGTCACCCCTCCCCTCCTGTGTCCTACAGAACCTTATCTGAAGGAAGGAGAGGATGTCAGGTAGAAGATGGAGCTAGCTTGCTTTCTGATGCTTCAGAGACTAGGCACAAATGAATGGAGTCAGGCTGCTATTGCTCTTGACAATGATATCTTTTATTTTACCCTGCGTTTTTTTCCTCCCACAAAACTGGGACTCAAAAAATCATGAAAAAAGATTCCGCCTAAACAATGGGAACAATTTTCCTCAGAGGGTGAACAACTGTCCTCCTTTGGAGGTCTTTAAACAGAGGTCAGGTGTCCACCTCTCTTGTGGTTTAGCTGCATATTCCTTCAGGGAAGGGGGTTGGAATAGACAGCCCTTGGTGCCCTCCCAGCTGCATGATTTTATGGTTCTAAGTATTGGGAGGAACAGGGGGATGGAAGAACATGAGAAGGGAAAAATGAGAAATAGAGTTTGGCCCCCTCAGTAATTTGTTGCAAAATGAAGAAATTTTAAGCGTAACATACTGTTTTGCTGCATTTTATTCAGTTGTAGACCAATGCTCAAACCACTACATCATGCTGGCTCTCAAAGGCCATTTCCGCACTAGATTGTTACAGTTCTATTATTCCACTTTCAACCTCCTATGGAATTGTGGGGTTTGCTGTTTAGGGAAGGGCCTCCCTCCAGTTTAGGCACCTCCCTAAACTGCAAACCCCACAATTCCATAGGAGGTTGAAAGTGGAATAATAGCACTGTAACAGTCTAGTGCAGAAATGGCCACAGACTTAGGTAATTATTGTTATTTTCTAGTGCACAGGAAATCACTTCCCATTTTTTTTGGGGGGGGAATTCTTGGAGCCAAAAACAACACCTGTCTTTTGAATAATCATGTCCACCAGTGGCTTCTGAGAGAGTCACTGTCTGATTTTTAGGCCTCAAATTATTTTATGTGTATTGGTTTAAAATGGCAGGTGAGACTCTCCAAGGAACTAGGGGGAGCTGGTGGGCCTCCACTCCTACTAAAACTGCCCTCTCTATTCTGGGCCTTTGGAGGCAGAGTTTTTTTTAACTGTACTGCAGTTTGGACAGTGTTGCCAACTGACATATCAGAAAACAGCGTTATCAATTTGAACATGTTAATGCCATAAACACCACTTCTATTCACAATCCCAATGACTTAGCATGTTCACACAATTATCATCCTTTAAACAGATCTAAATAGACATTTAAAACCTCTGCTCCAGAATTAAGCATTCCCTTATGTGTAGTCTGGTACACCCAAGCTACAGATTTAACTAGTGTCATCTTTTGATACTTCAGAGCCAGAATTAGACACACAGGAAAATTATCTATCATATTAACAATTCTGAACTGTTCATCCTAAAATTCTTTCTTCTGTATTTTCAGGGTAGAACAGAAATAAGGCATGAAAATAAACATTATGCAGTTCAGTGAACGTTGTCGGAACCATCCATTTTGGCATCAAATGTGATCATCGAGCAATAATTCAGACCTGTATTGCACTGAAAGTCTGAGTATTTTTGCTAAGAACATTAAGTTCTCAAGACAGGCTCTGTTAAGTCATCTGCTCTTCAAGGGATGACTCAAAGTAGAAAATCAAGTTTACTGGCATCCCAAGTACTTCAAGATTCTCTCTTCTGGTTTTTCAGGAAAGCCTATTTGTCAGCAAACTCTTAACAAAAACCAAACACTTGGAAATAAATCTGAATCATTTTGTATAGGTTAATCTTGTCAAGTTCCTCTACAGCAGTGGTTCTCAACCTGTGGGTCCCCAGATGTTTGTGGACTTCAGCTCCCAGAAGCCCCAGCCACTATGGTCAATGCCCAGGGCTTCTGGGAGCTGAAGTCCAAAAACATCTGGGGACCCACAGGTTGAGAACCGCTGCTCTACAGTGTGGTAAAGGTCAGCTATAAAATAAGTAACAGCTTTGTGATTTTTAAAATCACATAAAATCACCACTGAAGAAACTCTTTGTTACACCGGAACTGGCAATACACAGTTTAAAATCAGCCAACAAACCATAGTGAAATATCAGAATCTGAAATGGAATTGAAAGCCATGGTCTGAGGTAACTATCACAAAAGATGACTATCAGAGTTATGGCAGGAGCCCAATAGAAGCAGGAGTACTAAGCACACAGAAAACAAAAGTCGAGAATATCCTCCAGCCCACGCTCTGTCCATTTATATTCTTGAACTATAGTATGCATTATAAACAATGACTAGCACAAACCATAGTTTTAGTGTGATGTCTGAACTGAGACACATATTTTGGGATTCTTTTTGGCCAATCACTTTGCTTAGAGCCAGTTCACTGGGTTAAATATGGGCAATAAAACACATAAAGCTTTGCAACAGCTCACAGACATTTTAAATGCAAAACTTAAAAGCCTTTGGGAGAAAGAAATATATTGAGGTATTTTCATTATTTACAAAATGTATATTCCATCCATCATCACAAAAATGATTCCTGGGCCAATTACAGCATGTCATATGACAGTATAAAGCCAACAGAAATAAGCAGACTAGACTAACTGGTTCTTAACCTTTTCTTCACAGTGGACCTTCTTTAAATATTTTTTGTTGCCACGGACCACCAAGCCTTAACTCAAGGTGGCTTTTGGCTGTATGAAAAGTAGCTAGAAATGTCACATGCCTTCTCTAGCCACTCAGCATCATCCACTTGCTTGTTCTCACTGCATGCAGAAGTAGCAAGTGCTGAGTACATTCTGAGTATGGTTTGAGATACTGTAATGAAACATCATACAAATGATGTCTGTCACCGGCAAAAGGCTCCTGCTCTTTGAGATCAATGTATGACTGTCTGTCTAGCTGTACATGAATCTTTCTCACGTTCATTTTCTTTTTTTCTATTTTAACTGTAAAAGCTCATAACATTTCTTCAAGCCTTCACGGAGCCCCTATGAGGAAATAGCAGAGCCCCCTTGGGGGTCCATGGACCCCAGGTTAAGAACTGCTGGGCTAGACAGTATTGAAATATCACATATGCCACCCTTCTTCAGTCTTGCTCCAAAACATGCAAGCCCAGCCAACCAATCAATGGCTTATTTTTACCTAGTGCCGAAAGGGTCCAAAGTTAATGTCAACCAACATTAATGTTAGGCTGGCAGGGCAGAGGATTCTCCAACCGGGAATGCCAGCAGTAAAAACTCACTAGGAAGTGTTATAACCAAAGTGGCTTTCTTGATGAATCTCAATTCATGAGCACAATGATTCATGGAAATGTTCCTTTAGGTTGCTCGGTTCTGAAGTCTTTAGGGCTTTACGCATCTAAACTAGCACTCCTAACTGGAACAGGTGATAATTCATTTAGAACACTGGTTCTTAACCTGGGGGTCTGCAGAACCTTCACAGAAGTCTGCAAAGCCTCTGCTGGACACCAACAGCAGCACAGAAACAGGGATGTAGCAACGTGGGGTGGGGGGGCACGGATGCCAAGGGAACAGTTTCAAATAGGGAACAGTTTCAGCATCTGCACCCCCCTGACGAAAGGGACACAGCAGTAGACATGTGTGTACGCCCAAACTATGACTCTGGAGACCACAGTTTCCCACTCAGCTATGAAAATACACTGGGTCATAACACGCAAGTCACATTCTCTCAGCCTCAGAGAAAGACAAAAGCAACAAATCTTTCCAAGAAAATCCCTCATGATAGGTTTGCCTTAGGATCACCTTAACTCAATCTTCAAAGAGGAGAGACGTGGCGGCTAGTAAGAACCTCCCTCTGTAGCACTTTGTTGTTGTGTGCCTTCAAGTCACTTCTCACTTATGGCAACCCTAAGGTGAACATATCACAGGATTTTTTGGCAAGATCTGTTCAGAGCAGGAGGGTGCCTTTGCCCTCCTCTGAGGCTAAGAGAACGTGACTTGCCCAAGCTCACCTTTGGAGCGAGGATCTGAATTTTAGTCTCCAGAAGCCTTTAATAAATAAATAAATAAAATTTGAACATTTAAAACTAAATTTAAATATTTAAATTTTAAGTCTTGAAGGTCTCCATAAACAAATTATATTAACATGGGGTCCCCAGTAAATATAAGATTCCAAACCATTGATTTAGAACCAGTGTTTATGGTCTAACATAACTGAACCAGTCAACACCTGTGTGGCTGCATTTTGCACAAAACTAGTTTTCTGACGTGGATTCCAATGCAATTCCCAGCTGAGGCAGCATTTTTTTTTGAGCCGCCTGCAAATTAAACAAGAGACCTCTAAACTATTTCCCCATCAACTAATACATACAGGAGAGACAATTATAATACTTATGAAATTGTAGTCTCTTATTTAGTGAAAACAATATTCTGCAAAATATGAAATATAATCTTATTTTTCTGCAACTTAATCAACAGTAATGAAGAAGACAATCAGTGTGATTGATTAATCATTCTGCTTCCAATAAATGGGGCAGTAAATTAAAGGGAACTGAATGAGTAAGAATCAACATGCGAATGTCGAATCCATTCAGACAGAATTATTGCAACTTCAAATTCTAAGAATATTAAAAAAATAAAAGGAGGAAAGCTTTCTTACAATCTGTTGAAGAGCAAGCCCTGATCAGTACTGAACATACTGATTCCACAACCTATGCCTACAAAGATTCCTTCACATCCAGTACAACAGTGGACATCACTTGTCATGGCCACTGATGAACTATAGTTCAAATCCTAATCTGAAAGTTGGATGGCACACCTCCCTGATAAATTATAGAACACTTGTAGTAAAAATAGCCAAAAGACATCAAAGGACCAGAATAGCTGAGGCATTTTCTAAGCTGTCCAGGTTATTAAATATCACAGCATGGGCGGCTGATATTGAGAAGTAAAGTGCTGGAATTCAACTGCATCCAGGAGGATGGTCAATGGCAACAAAAGAAAGCAGTCCCTCTATACTCACCAACAATCTAGCGTGCTGAGATACTTTACAAGCCTGTTTGAAATCAGTGTTAGGCTAGTTTCTGTGCTTTGCTAGGACATGCATTGTACCTGTCTAAGTCAATTAAAAAGAATTGCTGTAGCTTACCAAGGGAAGTTGAAATAACAAAGGCAAGATTTTTCACCTGTTGGTAAACCTGCCTCATGTCTTAAGCACAAGTTCAAGCAGGAAGAAAGAATGAAGAAGCTGCCAGACTGCAGGGATGCACAGCATGAAACCCATAAAGATTAACGAGGTAGACAAAGATACACCTCACTGATCAAAACCGTAAGGAACAGAAGTTTGTTTTATGCTGAAAGAAGTATCTGAACTGAGTGAAAGGAAATGTTCAAGCCTGTCCTGGCAGCTGATCAAGGCACTCAAAGAAAGCATAGGAAATGTTTTGAGATCTATTGCTTTCACATAGGATGGGAAGGGTCAGCTGACAGCCAGAAGTGGCTCCTGGAACAATTTCATCCGGTCTGCAACAGCCTTACACGATTTTAATCAGGTGTATTAAAAGCTTTGCTGAAAGTTTTGCTTATAATATATGTTTGTCTGTTTTTAAATGTTTATAAAAGATTCCTTGCTTTTAATATTTCATCTCTTTGGAGCACCAGTTGTATAATAAAAGTTGGTAACTGGTAAGTGAGTTGTTCACGTGGCAATAAACTTCTGGGTTCCAGACCACTGTCAAGAAAACAGATTAGCTCCTTAAAATAATGACACTGGCTATATCTATGACAAGGTGGGCAAAGGCAGCTGCCAAGACTATTTTGCAATCCTCTTTCATAGCACTGTGCAGAAAATAAGTTGTCTTCCTTAAAAGCCTTGAAAGAACAGCACTTGCCTTTTTAAACAGTTTGCAACTCCCTCTACCCCATTCTTCAGCATCAAAAAACACCTGTTTTTCAAAACCAATTGTAGACTTCCAGCCACTTCTGATTTTGTTTTTTCATTCTTTGATATTGTTTACAGCCTGCCCAGAATCTGGACCTACCCCAGTTGCACACCTCAACCTAAGATAAGATTTCATGTAATAAAACAGATGTTAGACATCAAGTCCCAACATTCCGTACCATTAGCTACACTGGCAAGGGGTTGCTGGGAACTGTAGCTCAGCATCTGGAAGACTGTGTGATTCCCAACCCACAATAAAGTGCAGTCACTCACTTTTTCAGAAAGTGTAAAGATTCTGCAGTTTCTCAATTTCACCTGGAATGAACCTCTTTTAATACAGTACTTTATTCAACCAATAATACCACTTGAAATTATTTTATGCAATAAAACTGCTGATTCTTACAAGCCTGCACCTCTAAAAGAAACTGCATATTCCACTATATTAACCCCAAAAGAGATAAACAGACAGAAAGTTTTCTAGAAAACATAACTTTCTGAATGTATTTTGTATTGTGCTTTGAATGATGAGCTGCTTCTACTGCAAGGAGCATTTGGAAGGAAAGCCTTCAAGTGAAGCATGGCAGGAAGAAATATTGCCTTCAAAGGAACAGAAGACCCACCTCATCGCAGTCTCCTTCCACCATGGCATAAATAGCTTTCTTAACCAAGTTTGTACCTAGAACAGAGAATATAAACAACATATTTCAAGTACAGACATAAATTATTTCAGCACAATTTACTCTTACTCTACAGGCCATGATCCTATATACTGAATGTGCATGATTTAATTATAAGCAAAATTTATGTTTACTGTGGATATTGTACACCACTAAGAGAATAAAGTCTTTACCTCAGAAGGAGAAAAAATATACATGCTTCTCCAACTGCCTTCCATTTTGGTGGGCATTACTGTCTTCTCTAATGAGACGTGTTGTCTTATATATCCAAAGTATGACATCTCAGTTTACTAAAAATCTACCAGAATACTGGAAATAGAAATAATTTCTCCATGTTCTCGAACAAGAGGGAAAGAGCCCAGTTGTTGCTGAGGTTGGCAAAGAGAATGGAGATTTCATGGCGTACGCACAAAAGGACTAGGCATCACTGTAAAGTATGGTACTAAGTGATCTGAAGCAGTGGCCTATGAATCCATTTGCTGCAACTGCAAGTGCCCCTCCACCAGTCCATCAGAGACTTGCTTCTGTTGAGCTCAGATCCACATAACATCAGGGCACCACTAACGGGGCCAAGATCCTCGGTTCTGTGGGGTCAGAGTCAGTGGTGAGGATCGTTTTGGGAAGCAGTCAAGGTGAAACAGAACATGTGGACATCTGGGCTAACAAAGCAGATGGAATTATCAATTTCTGTAAATAATCCCAGAGTATAAGCCTACCAATCTTGTTATGAAATGCTGCTGAAATACAGAATGGGAGAACAGCTCACTTCTGCCTCATGTTAAGTTTATAAATCATTCACAACAAAGAAGCAGGTATTCAAAACTGGGGTAGAAAATGTGATACTCCTCTCATGACTCTGGAAGTGTTGAGCCCAGTAGAATCCAGAGATCAGCAACTAGTAATGAGGCTGCATCTAGCCTCATAAAGAAGTCTATCTGCTCATAATATATGTGGGTGAGGAGACCAGGTTTTGTATGCCATAGCCATCAAGGTGCACTCTGCCCCAAACTAGAAATATATTCCAAAATACAGCCATAATACATGCAATGTATTTCACAATGGCTCAGTCTAAAACACTTGGGAAAGATGGGAAGATGAAGGTATTGTCTGGTGGTGGGCCACTGGTGGTCTCACCTTTATCTGCTTGCTTCTGTTTGGGAGAAACACACAAATGCACATATACAGAGTTCTTTTGGGGCTAGAGTGCTTCTACTGATAGAGAGCCAGTGTGGTGTAGTGTACTGGGAGAACAGGGTCCAAATCCCCACTTGGCCATGGAAACCCACTGGGTGACCTTGGGCACATTACTCTCTCTCAGCCTCAAAAGAAGGTCATGGCAGGAAATTTCTGCCAAGAAATCCTTATAAAAGGTTTGCCTTAGGGTCACCATAAGTCAGAAATGACCTGAAGGCATACAATAATAGGCACTTAACATGAGCTGCGTATAATTTTCATCCTCAAGAGAACTCTTAAACATTGCACAATATAATTATGCAATTATTCTAATAAAACAAGATCACATGTCTTCCCCAAGAACTGGTATGTTTTGGAAATCACGGAAAGTGAAGAGTAACTAATTAGTGACCCTGTTTCTTACTTGTGCCATACGTGTTCCAGATGCAAAGCAGCTATCAAATGAAAGTAATACACATGTGAAAGTAGATATTCTTAGGATATGGGCTGATGGGCAGCACAAAAGTGGTAGATGCTGCAAAGGTCAGTAATAAAAATCAGAATAATCCATAACAAAAAAAGATTTCTGCCAATATGTTATGTTAAAACAGCAATTGGTTGATAGATTACTTTCAATTGAACTTTAAAAGTACACAAGCACTATTCTTACCTATGCCTTTTCTTCTGTATTTGGAATCCACTGCTAACATGGCTATATAACCTCTGCGAAACATCTTTTTGTGCATATCCAACTTGCAGACGATGGCACCTACACACTCGTCTCCTACCATTGCCTTAAAAAAAGAACCCAAAGACATTTTTGTAGGTAAAGGAGGCAATACACAGTGCCACAAAACCCACAATCTTATAGTCATATTTATGAAAAAACTCCACACAGGAAATTGTTATACAGACAGATGCATCTCCTAGCAACAAAAAAAGAATACGCTGCAGGTTTTGTTGAATGTTAAGTTATAGACAGGCTTTTTCAAAAAAGGAATGTTACACTCATTGGTTTGGATTCAGAGTACCACAACCAAAAGGAAGCTTGCACGAGACTTCACAGTTTCCTCCAGACTTCTGTGCTGTCTTCTCCACCCCACAGTAAATTATTCTGAAAGGTCTGGGAAATCTATTAAAACAGCAAGGGAAGGGGGTAAGATAGCTACTGAGGGAGAGGGGAACTGCCCAGAATCACTGGAGTGAAGTCTGCACAAGGTATGCCACCCAATTTTGCAGCCCTCTGCATCTTATCCCATGCTATTATGTTGAGAAATAAATATAGCCATGTTAGCTGTGCAGCAAAATACAATAAAATCCAATATCTACAAGCAGCGATAGTTTCTGAGCCAACTCCTTTCTCCTCTTTGATTTTTAAGAAGCAGCTAGCGAAGCTTCAAGAGCTTGTATATTTCATGCTACATGGACTCCTCTACTTTTGTGAGAGTTCAGGGGACAGAACTCTCATGGAAATGGAACCCCTCCCATGCTCCCCCTCCTGTTCCCTTCCCTTTTGCAGTGGTGTACATATCTTACTTCTCCACACCCACTCAGGCAAAAGGTAAGGGAATGGGAGGGGAAGCACTATACATGGAGAAGGAAGGTCTGCACATGTCTTCCCCCATTCCCTTGCCTTTTGCCTCAGCCTGCATTCTCCATGCCCAGGCAAAAGGCAAGGGAATGGGGGGTGTGTGTGTGTGCACGCGCGCGCCATCCCCTATTCTTTTTCCTTTTGCCTTGGTTTGCGTTCTTCAAGCCTAGGCAAGGCAATGGGGGAGAAGTATGTACTCCCCTTCCTTTTCCACTCACAATGCTTCCCCTCCCAGTCCCTTGCCTTTTGGTCACGCATGGAAAAGGGAGGTGCATGTGGCCCAGCAAAAGGCAAGGGAATGGGAGGAGGAGGAGGAGAATGTGGGGGGAGGTGCACACACATCTCACAATAATCAAGTTCATAAGGTCAAACTTGTGAATGTGGAGGGAGGACTGTATTATGTTGGTTTCCTGGCTATTCCAAGAAGTCAAAACATAGAAAAGCCTCCTTGTACAAGCTTCTCAGAATCTAAACCACTGGCTTCAGCTTTGTTTGACACAGAATTCCTAAGTTTCACAAAAGGAATATTTCTATCATTCAAATAAGTCATCAAATCAGTACTATATTTTTATGGACAGTTCTGAAGGACTCCAGAAGCTACTGTACTTACTTGCGTATACGTCAAAAAACTGACAAAAACATCACCCTCTAAACTCTGGCTCAACTTATCCACAGGTCAATGTTGGAAAGAGATTATGAGGGTGATGCTGGCTGGATGAGCTCTGTGCTTTCTGCCATTTCGGGCGCTTCAGGAGGAGTGACAACTGCCATTTTTAATGGGAGCTTACTGTATAAGCCTTCTTGTGAGGCTTTGCAATCCATCTGTAAACCTCACAAGGTGAAGTTTATATAGCATGTCCTTATTAAAAATGGCTGCCACAGCTCTGCTCCATCTCAGGCACCCAAAAATGGCAGGCACACCACATTCTTCAGCTTCCCACACACTGCTGCTGAATGCTACTCACACTGAAAAAAGAGGTGGAGAAGGAGGAAAGTCTACCTTTCCTTCCCTGGTTTGACCAAGGAAGAGGTAAAGGGGTGGGAGCACCACTTGCACATGCCACCCACCAAGAGGGGTTCTCACCTCTGCCTTGTCACTACCTTTGTACTGGATCCTCAACAAGGGCAAGATACATTCTTTGCTCTCCCCCCACCTATATGTGTATATATGTAGACTTTTAAAATCAGCAATGCAATTTACACCACCCCCACTTTTGATCCCTCCCCAAATAAACAGATCCTTTCCTTTAGCTTTTTAAAAGCATGTTCCCTCCAATGCATTTTTTAAAAGGAGAGCAAAAGATTTATTTGTTACATGCTCCTAAGTTTTATCCTTGACTTATCCATGGGCCACAGCAAAATCCATTAACTTTGGACTTCAACTTATACATGAAGTCACCTTATACATGAGTGTCTATATGGAATTTGGAACAATTAGCTAAGGGACTGAAAAGGAAAAGCACAAATAAACTAAAGTCAGAGCCTGAAATACAATTTGGCCAATTCTAAATCAGTTGCTATGAATATTTTAACATTTTAAGCAAGTCTTTGTTAGTTTCCCTTTTGACAGGTTCACTCAATAATATATTCCCTGCCTGAATTCAGATACCCCAATCTATATGGATACCGTAGCTAATTTTCTTCAGTGTCCTTGTGGTTTAAAAATGCCATTTGGCTGTGAGAAGACCCAACCATAAAGTAATTCAGTGATGCTAACTGTACATTTCACATTCATTCATGACCAACGTGTACTTAAATGATTGAGATTGGAAAAGAAGAAGCTACAAAAGGGGAAACATTTGCAAAACATACATAAATAGGTAAACAATATATTAATTTTGTACAGTTGCATTTATACACACTGAAACATTTGGAATGTAGAAAAAGTTATCCAAAGTATAGAAAGACTGCTATATATACCCTTCTCCTCTTGCATGCCAGTCTATACTTACATATCTGCTAGAATATCCTGAGCAAGGCAACAACAGAGACCCATCAAAGAAACTTCACTCTTGAACCAAAGAAACTGGGTTTAGGAGGTTCTTAAAAGCCATGGAAGAATATATTTTGTGCAGAGCAGCTTCACTGTATCATGATATAGCCAGTTGCTTTGTTAAAGAGATCCAAATGGTGAAAATGTATGATCTCTTGGAACCAGGACGCTTTGTGGACCAACAGCACAATCCAGAGTTAAGCACTCCTAAGTCCCATCAACTTCAACAGGACCAGAGATGTGGTGTGGAAAATTTTCTGATTATATGTGGAAAAATTTCCACACTATATATATCTATGTTTACCCATAGCTGTCTGGGCCATTGTACTGCATTAGTCATATCAGATGGGCTGAATATGAAATTCTAGTTGTTCTTCTAAGGAGACAAGCACTGACAAACCCTAGTGTTCAGAGGAACAGACTAACAAACAGATTAACAAATGAATACAATGAATCCTACAAGTGTTTCTGTTTCACAAAAACTTCTTGCCTATCAATCAGTCACAAGTACAGGTAGTCAAGACAAAATGTAGTAAGTAGCCCGTACCCACACATTCCCATACATCCTTTAGTAAAATAAAATGTTCAGCTAGTTGTACTGAATCAGTTTCTCAACCTGAAATGGAACTCTTAAAAACCACAGAGAGTGAGCACATGAAGCTGAATGTATATACAGGTATACTTCAAAAAAAGTACTTCTAAGCAAATATGCTAATACAGTAAAACAATGTCCTTGTAAAGCTTTTAAACCAAATGCATTAAATCATATACATTTATTTAGAGCATTTGAAAATCTTCTAATTCTAATTTTTTTCCAGGATACCTCCCCCCATCACTGAATAGGACTGAAATAAGCAGGTGTTTTTAACTTCTCTCACTGAGATCAATGGGGCATCTTTTTCTGACAAGTCTCTTGCAGGAAGTTTATTCGTGTAATGAGTTCAAGGGCACACCACATGTAGTATACAATAAGCTCACTTGTCTTGCCAACTGACAGTGTTTGCTCAGCAGGGTGAACACAACTGGTTGTCTGATCTTTAAAATGCTTAGGCTGGCACATAACACAAGCGTTTTGTACCCTCACACTAGCACAGCTGTTCTCTTATATTCTGTTCTTCCTCCATGGGAGTAGAAAGTCGTATGACTAAAAGGCAGACAGAGCAGATTTTGTTGGGCAGCAGGGCCTGCATCACATTTTATCGCACAATAAATCTATTTCAAGCCACTATCTTTAAGATTCTATCCAGGCCACGCATAAAACACTGTTATATCCAAATCCAGGTCCCATTTCCTTCTTAAGAAGAAAACAGTTAACTATTGTTAAAAGGTGTATCAATTTACCTAGGAAATAAATTACGCAAACATGGTGCAGGTAAGGCAACTAGGTCTGAAAAGTACTTTGATAAGAATTTTAAGAAGCAGGCACAAAAATCTGCCTGCTGGGCTGGACTTACGATATAGCTACAAGGCATTACTGACTTACGCAGGGGTTGTTCAAATGTTACCACCAGCCAGAAATTTAAAGAATTCTCAATTGTTGTGGATAAGGTCTGAGTCATCCTGCATGCTGGCTGACTGTTCTTTGGTATACAAACCACAAACCTTCTGTCCATGGTTTATTTACCATGATGCTCAAACCCAGTAGGATCCAGCACTCTGACTTGTCTGTTCACTGACAGCAAGAAGAACAACAGCAGGACAAATTCCATAACAGTGGCAAAAAATAACCGCAGAGATAAACAACTACAAGCAGAAGCCAGAGCACATACCCTTGGAAACATGGATTCTCTTCTCTGTGTATTACACTCCACATTCACTAGGGTTGGGGCACAGGACCCCCACAAAAGCAGAAAAATCACAAAAAACAACATGTGTGCAGGTTTGTGGGAAGAGAGCCAATGCATGGTGGGGAGAACGGACTACTCAGGGTACAAACTAGGTCAGGGAAAAGGCACGGGTTGGCATGGTGGCCCTATACTTCCTCTCTCTTGCTCATTTCCTTCCTTGGGTGTATAGTGGCATTGAGAGAGGGTTTGTGATGCTGAGAAATCAGGGTGCGATCCATCCTTAGCTGGCCAGGAAGTGACTGGTAGACAAGGACTAGAGGTGGGTTTTTAAAGAGCTGCAAGGCCTGAGAGGGAAGGTTCCTCCAGAAAAGAAGTGTCTGAGGCAGGGATGGGGGGCAGGGGTTGAAGAAATCCTTGAAAGTCAAATCCTCAAATGCAGGATGCTGAGTGTATTTACTGACTGTATTTAAGTGATCTGCTCTCTCTGAACAACAACAGATTTCTACCTTTATCTCTGCCAAGGAAGCTAAGTTATCTGTAACTCTTGGAATTTACTCGTACAGGGTACCTTCATACACCTGTGCCCGATTCATTCTCTATGCAGGCCCAATTTTTAGCAGTCATATATATGCCATAGGCTTGCATACTCCCCTTTTTCTCAGATTTATAAACACTTTTTTTCTTCCTTCCATGCTTTGTCCAGCCTATCTGAAAGACTACACCTACCTACATGAACATAAAGATCCTAAGGGAAAGATTTTCTCTCACTTCCTCCACAGTCACAGGTCTGTTTGGTGGTGACATGGGAAGAGTCTTCTCAGTGACTACTCCCAGACTGTGGAATTCCCTCCCACAGAAGGCTAGGCTGGCCTCCTCTCTACTCTCCTTTTGCCAGCAGGTAAAGCCTTTTTATTCAAATAGGCATTTGATGATTAACTGGTTGTACAGAAAAGGTCTTTTTATGGAGTGGAATTGCTGTCTTTTTTTGTCTTAGTAGTTCTTTAAGTGATTTTATGATTTTTTAAACTAATAATATGATTGCTTTTAAAATTGCATATTCAATTTTTAGACCTCATTTTGCTTTAGCCTTGTGGTAAGTTGGGTTGGGTTCTATGGCAGGAGGAAGGAAGGTTATGAATTAAACATATTTATATATAGCTTGGGAGCAGCTCTAGTTAGCATTAGCCATTGTTTGCTGTGAGCTCTGAAACACACAAACCATGGAAGAATGGTGAACTCATTTGAGGAGAGGGAGACAGGAGGATGGGTTACATTCTAATTGCCAAATAACTGTCAGTTTATAGGCTGCATAATGGGACAGCTGAACTTGACAATTATTTTGCAAACTAAAGAGCAGTGGAACTTTAGAGAACAAATAGCCCCACTCAGATTCTCAGTTTAATGCAGATGTGTCTTATTCAGGCAATTTCACATTTTACATTTACTTGCTCCCAGAGAATAATGCTCAGCACTTAAAAAAATTCAAGATTTCAATCTGAACACATGGGCAAGAGAGAACCATAGCATACTACCACAGTCGTTTAAAGTTTGAGCAAGGAGTTTGGTTAATATGGAGAAGTGAAGCACTACTTGCCAGCACTTCATCATGATGCTAAATGCTATGAAGCATGCACTGGCAAGGTATTAATTCTGTTTGAGGCTAACTACTAAGTGGCAATACACATCCTGATTCTGACTAGAGTGCCAAGTCATCTAGATTTCGGGAAAACTGAAGAACTGAAGAACTACTGGAGGCGATAAGACACTGAAACTCATGGAAACCCATACACACAAGGCTAGAATCCATTCAGAGCTGCCATTTCAGTTTGTTTTTGTGCAGTTTTCTGGATGATCTAGCTTACAAACAAGCCACACAAATGTCAGAATTTGTGCTGAACAACGATATCAGCTGACTCAAGCTGAAATGCTTAATCACTTTTCTGAAAGCAGATGTCTGCGAACATCTTCAGTCCTTTTACCATATGCAGCATGAAGTCAGCAATATACTAAAACATGTTGTTCAGTTTTGTTGCTGAGCTTCCAAAGTTGCATATACCATAAATAAAGTTATTCAAGATCTGCTGCTGAACACCAGGGCTGTGTGATTCATGTACCAAGGAGAAAAGTAATCAGCACTTATTATCAGTGTTGTCAGTATGGACTGGTAAACCTAGAAGACTTCTCAAGCCATTTTTTCCTGATGCAATCAGCCATTCACACTTGTCCATCAGTGAGCGACCTGCCAGGGTTTGTACACATTTCAAACTCTTAAAAACCTCTGACTTACCAGCAGCTCATAAACATCACACCAGCTTCAGATCAGCTGGAACAAAATCCATAGGTGACTTTTTTTTCCTCTTGGAAAGATCATGAGAAGAGTGGACTCTCACAAGAGTTGATCCAAAATCAAATTAAAAAGGTATTAAAGGTACTAAAGGCAATCATATAAAAAGGTACAACTAAACAAGATACCTGCACATATCAATCACCTATTAAAGAACAAAGCACCCATCCAATTCTTCTAAATAAATCCCATGTTTCTTTTTTACACAGAGGCATTTCAGAACTAGTTTTTCACTGAACACTGTCTACCCCTACTCATCAGTGGCTCATCTTTCAGTAACAGCACAGCTTTAATCCTGAAGTTTTGCTTCCATTAAATTAACCATGAGAATGACTGGCAAATGGAATACTATCCTTTAGGGATAAACAATTTTAACACACACAATATAGCAAAATCACCTAACTTTTTGGGATTCCCCTCACCATGCCTCCCTTTCTTTAAAGTTACACTTCAAAGAAAAATCTCCCCAAGGCTATACTCACTTAGCTACCTGGATGGACCAAGCAGAATTATACATTACAGAAAAATTTATAAACCCATCAGGTGTGTAATTTGTTGCCATTCTAGTTCCACTTTCTGAAACTTTTCTTAGCCTTGATGCTTTATCAGTTTTACGCCACGGAATAAAGTAATCTTTTTCTAAAAAAAGTATGAGAACTCTAAGAAAAATAAATATAGCACCTAAAATGAACATTAAGAAGGCAAAACTTTCAGCTCTACAAAAAGATGAGTAATTGTTTGAATTTCATTTGGGAGAATAATAACTTATTATAATGCAAGAGACTGCACAGCGATTAAGACAACAGTACATAAATGGTACTGTGAATACTATGATACTCCTGTTTTACAAGTTCTTAAAATTTTAATTGCTTTTGAGAAATAATGGTGGTTGATATTAATCCTAGGACGCAGGAGAAGATAACTTGACAATACATAGAGAAAAATGTTACGATTTTAGTAGTCAAAACGCTGCAGAATCTACTCTACATATATAAATACAATTCCATGTCACATTTAGCATGGTTTTAAAACCTTCAATATTATTATTTCTCATTTTCACTATGTTACAATAGGGCAAGAATATATTAACCAAACCAAATTAAAGCAATAATGACAATTATGGAACAGAAGTTTGAAAAGCCCCCAAACATTTCAAATATCAGTCCCACTATTTTCTGAGTTCACTGTGCGACTGCGTTTTAACATCCTGCCCCTTAGAAGTAAAATAATCAGAGAAAGTCTACTTTCTATTGCATAAACTTACACCACAAATAGGAAAACTGTTCAGTTATACAGAAATCAAGGATTTAAAGTCTTACGTCAAATCAAGTAGATCACTTGGCTGTGTGGCATTTCATTTATCCTTGAAAAAGCGACTAACAGTGGGCTAGTCAGGTGCAGAGTCTGGCTTACTCTGCAACTTTTTTCACCTTTTCCACAACTACCCAACCTATAATCCTCCCCTCTACCCACCACTGCATACTTCTGACAGCGGCTCCTTCCCCACCCCCACCCCCAACTTACCAAAAAGCAAAGCTGAGGCCAGTTGTGGATAAAATACCTATATGTGTAAATGGAGTAGGGTTCAGACAGATCTTTGGTGATCAGTCTCATGATATCTGGCATCTGCAGCTCGGATTCATAGCGAACATATCGTATCGTGAGGTCCTCTTTCTCCTCCTCCACTTGCCGTGGGGGCCAGGAAGAGTCTGTAGGGGGACCTGGGGAGCATTTTTGCAAACTGCAGGTGGAAGCCAAAGACCGGGAAAGAAGGAACAGGGACTCCTCCTCCTCCCCCCTTTCCAACTCCTGCTCCTCGCCTTCTTCCTCCTCCTCCTCCCCGACTCCCCCAGCCAGCCCGTTCCTGTCCCCAGCAGAGGGGGCAGAAGGTGCCTCCGGGTGCTGGTGGCGGTGATGGCGGGGCTGCGCAGTCCTTGCCTGGGGGAGGGAGACCCGGTGGTGGTTGCTGAGAGAGGCGGGTGGAGGTGGCTCCGGCCCCCCTTCCTGATACTGATGCGGGGGCTCCTGCCCGTGTCCCATTGTCTTGCTGGGGAGGGTGCTGCTGCTGCTGCTGTTACTCTTGGCGGTGCTGGGCGGGCGCTGGTTCTCGTTGCTGCCGCTGCTCAAGACCTTGCCCTTCAGGGAGCTCCGCAAGTGCGGGCCCGCGATGAGCCCGTTGAGCTGGTGGTTGCGGCGGTGGGACGGGCAGGGGGGCCGGCGGCGGCGAGAGGGCGGCCCCTCCCGCCCGCCTTCATCCCCGGCCTTGGCCGCCTCTTCCTCGTAGGGCCTTCCTCCTCTCCCCTCCTTTTCTTCCTCCTCCTCCTCCTCCTCCTCCTCGGCGGCGCCCGGGAAGGGTGAAAGGAGTGAGGCGGCGGCTCCCGGCGAGGCGAGGAGGCTGCTAGGCCCGGGCGGTACCTCGGCCATGTCCTGAGAGGAGACAGAGGAGAAACAGAAGGAGGGAAAGCGTGAGAAGGAGAGAAATTACCCTCCCCCGGAGCCCGCCTTCTCCTCTCCCCCTTTTCATTTTTTCCTCTCAAATATACCCCGGCTCAACCCCGTCCCCGGTTCCGCTTCTTCCTCCGCGTCCTCACCCCAAAGTCCCCTCAGCAGCAGCGGCCGCGGCGCCTCCCGCTCCCCTTCTCCGCTCCTCCTCATCCAGCGGCCGTAAAGCGCGACCAGGTTTCCTGTCAGGCCCAGGCCGCGGCGTCTCCACAGCCTGGGGAAGAATGCGACGTTTCACGACGTCGCCATCGTTTTACGGCTAGGCCTCGGAGGAATGACTGAGAGAGGGAGGAGGAGGAGAGGGAGAGGAGGCGTCGCCTCGCCTGAAAGGGCCTCATCCGTTTCCCTCCCTCTCTTCTTCCCCGTCCCTCTTCCATCCGGCCGCGTGCGGCGTTTGCCCGGCGCCTGCGCTCTTGACGCCTAACCCTGGCGCAGTGGGGGTTTCGCTTGGTTTTGTTATTATTGGCGCCGTCCTTTTTTTTTTTGGTATCTCGATGGTCCTAAAAACCAGATCTCTATGGTCAGCGAGAAGGCGAGACAGAGCGACGCTTTGACTCTGCGTCTGTGGAAAGGCCCTGGGGATGGCCGGGCAGAGCGGCGCAGGCGCAGATACGAAGTTGGCCGGGAAATAGGCGGGAAGGATTCCTGAGGGGAATTCGATAGTGACGAAGAAAATAGACGGGGTCCGCGACGGCGGCGGATAGTGGGACGAAAGTGGCCCATAATAACAACAACAACAGCAATTATTTTTTATTGGTTACCTGCCTCTCCCCAAAGCTCGAGGCGAGTTACAGCATAGATATAATTAAAAATAAATTACGTCTGAAATATCCTAAGAACACAAAATCATTTAAAATACAAATATATCTCAAGTAACAGATTTCATTTTTTCATAAACAATACAGAAATATATATATATATTCAATGGATTTTTATCATTAGCAATTCTTACATTATATATTATAAAATCCTGTCTACTCCCCTCCCATTCCGTATTAAAACTTTAAAATATTTCTATCCCTTTTATCGTCTCACTTTCCCAGTCCTTCCCTATTAATCCCTTTCTTCTTCCTTCTCTGCTATCCTTTCACAGCACTTTTCTCAAATCCAAATCAAATTACAGACATTTTAACCCGAACCTACCTTCTGTGAAATGTCTGTTTGTTATCATGTGTTTAGATTTGCCGTGCTTTATACTTAGGTGGGGATGTTTGGTATATAAAAATAAAAGAAAAAGCGTGGTCCATGCAAAAAAAAATAATACAAATATATCCTAATTAAAATATAATTAAAAGTACAATTAAAAGTACAAATACAATTAAAAGTGTACTTACAAATAGATGTGGTAGGCCTGCTGAAGAAATAGGTTTTTAGCACTTTTTTGAAGCTGGAAAGTTTGTCCTTTGTTTATTTGTAGATTATTATTATTTATAACTTGCTTTTTGGCCTGCAGTGGGCCTCAAAGCGGCTTACATATTAAGATGATATAATTTAAAAACAAATAGTATATATTGCACTATAATTAAACATAATAATAATAATAATAACACATGTCCTGTAAATAATATGTATAGAAGGTGTCTCTTATTACAAGGAATGCCCCCTATTTGAGAGTTGGGAAGCTTTTCAAGATCTCCCACCAAAAATAACTTTTGTTTCTGGGTTCTTTATAAAAAACATGTGTGCATTATGTAATTTTTGTAAATGGACAATGTGTTATTTTACTGAGCAACACATGGTTAAATTAACTGAAATCAATACTTTTATTTCGCATTTAGATAAAATAGAAGCATGCTAATAGCTACTTCCTGATTGTCAACCACACATATCATTAATTTTGATTGTCTCTCACTGATATTATGGAAACTATTAATATCAATCTAGCAATACTAAACTAGAAGGATATCTGCACTAAAAATCTTGACCATTTAAAAATCCTAATGGAAATGTAAAATTCTTTATTTGCCCCTGTTAACATATTTCCTTTTGTGACAGTGTTTTATTTTTAAGAAGAATTGTGTTCTTCTTTACTTTAATACATTTTATTTGACATAAGCTGCTGGGTGGGAACAAGGTAGGCTCCAGTCTGCACAAGCTTGTGGCAAGTAAAACTTTTTAATAAATAAAACTCTTTAAACCAAAACTCTTGCTAGTACTGCAATTTATGGCAGAAGCTACTAATCGTTTTTCTACTGCAAGCTGCTTAATTTTTTTTAAACAGAAACAGAAAAGAGCGATATAAATGTTGAATAGAATCAAATTTCTCAGAATGCAGAAAAAGAGTGTTGGGAGGCTGGTAACAGTGTTTGCAAAATAAAACAGGGTGTACAATTGTGAGACCATGAATGCTTTTTAGCCTGGTTCTCCTTTCCCTTTGGATTGCGCAATTATTATTCTGTAATAGTAAATATAAACAGAAAATTCTTACAAGTAAGGAATGGTCATCTCCTTGGAAATTGTTCTCTTCCCTTGTTGCCTTCCTCTCATTCAGTGCTCACTTGTATCCTATCAGGTCTCCATATTTATTTATTTATTAAAATATTTATATCCAGTCAAGAGCAGCTTGCAATAAAACAAATTGGACAAATTTATAACAGTGGAATAGAGAAAACAATAATAGCAACTTCGGATCCTATCCTTGGAGAAAGGCAGGGTATAAAATAATTAAATTAAATATGTAAAAATGGGCTGGAATCCTGTTAATTCAAGTAGGATGTTGCAAGTTAAACTTACAACCTCATAACTGTTTCCTGTTCACTTTTACAGTCGTACTGTTGCCAAAATTGTTAATGCCTCCGCAACCTGCCTTAAGAGCCAATCAGCGATCATGAGTGATGGATTTCTGTGGTCCTGGCACGTGAAGTGCTGCGGGATGATGTGACCAACCTTGTCTTGTCAGTGAGTGACAGTGTGAGGAGCAGAAGCAGGGATCTCATTATTATTATTATTATTATTATTATTAATAATAATAATAATAATAATAATAATAATAATATATCTTTACTTGTATCCTGCTTTTTTCCTGAAGGACTCAAAGCAGCTTACAGTACTTTAAAGAAAAAAATAGTTAAAAATCGTAAGTTAAAACACAGATTAAACAATAATTAAAACAGTGTTAAAATGCATATTTAAAAAAAACAAAAACAAAATCACAATTGGTACAAACTGAAAATAACTAACACCTTTTGTCAGCCAGATAATGATCACATACTGAATACTTGCTGAAATAAAAATGTCTTCGTTTATCTGCAGAAAGAAGGCACGGAGGGTGCCAGTCTGAATTCTCTGGGAAGGGAGTTGCAGAACCCATCCTGCACTACCAGTATCACAGAATTCAGTTGTTCAGGACTGTTGACTGTCTTTTAAGGTGAGATTCTGACGTTGGATAAAGAGATGGAGCGTAGGTATGGTATAGCTATACTTCTGATGCAGGCTCTTGGCCATGGTTTTAAAGGGCTAAAAGCATACTAAATAATTTAACCAGTTAAAGAGATAGTTTAAAACCAGTTCAAACCATTTAAAACCATGTACATGCAAGAGGTTGTGTAAAACTAATTAGGTTATACCTTCTTAGAGCCCTCCAGTGCTTTCCATATGTGCTGTACTACAGTTCCTATCTTCTCACTTGGTTTGTTGGGATGATGAGCATTTAAATCCAACATATCTGAAAGACACCAAATTGGGGGTGGTTGCTGAGCTGTTTGTTGTTCAGTGGACTAGCGCATTTGTGGGACCGACATTCTCCTGTGCATCATTGAGACTGTACAAACAGCTGCCTGCTCGCTACTGAGTCACGTTGTCCAGTGTTCTGTAAGAAGTCTCATCTGAAGAAATCCACTCAAGTCTGCAGAGATCATGTTCTCTTTGCTTGAAGTCATAAAGCTGCTCATGATGTCAGAACTGGCAGCTCTTGGCAGATGTCCGTCATATTGTGCCCAAAGGTTCGCAAAGAATGTGTTGTCCTGGGGGTTGACTTTGAAAAGAGCTCAGAAACTTCGCCTGGTGCAGAATGAAGTGGATAGATTGCTCATGTGTGTGCTCGTCCTGAAATATATTACTCCATGCTTTAAAATATTGCTTGATTTCTCAATGGAAAGTGTTTGTGTTGACTCCCCAAACCTTAAACAAGTGAGACTCAAGTATCTAAAGCAATGGTCCCCAAGCCTGGGTTACTAGATGTTGGACTTTAGCTACCAAAAGTGCTAGGCAACATGGCAAATGATCACATATTCTAGGAGCTGTAGCGCAGCAGGACCTGACTCAGGTTTGAAAACTATTGAACAGAAAAGAATGTCCTCCAACATGAACCTTTCAACAAACTGAGACTTGGAAAGGTTGTTTACCAAGTCCCCTGCCTTCTGAGGCTCTACTGAAGAGAAGGCCTTTTCTCCTGAGAGAAAATTCTGTTTCAGGATTGTCAGCTGAGAAAAGAAGCCAGAACATATTATAATTGTGGGATCACAGATTGTGACAAACTGTGCTTTGGACAAGTTAGGATTTGCAAGACAGCAGTAAGCCTGGATAAATCTGAATTCAAATTCTCATTTTTGTCCATGAAGTTTAGTTGTTTATTTACTTCATTTGTATGCCACCTTTCTCCCGGAGTGGGACCCAAGGTGGCTTTCAGAAAGGATCAATTAAAATCCAATACAATTAAATAAAAAAACAATTAAAATGTCCATCAAAACAATATAAAATAATTTAAAAGCCATACGAAAGTTTTTTAAAAATAAACAAACATCCCAGTTAAAACTGTCGTGCTAATACATCAGAAGCCTGGTTAAACAAAAAGGTCTTTGCTGGCGAAAGGAAAGCAGGGAGGGGGGGAGCCTAGCCTCCCATGGAAGAACGTTCCACAGGGTGGGAGCAGCCACTGAGAAGGCTCTCTCCCATGTCCTCACCAAGCAAGCCTGTAATGGTAGTAGGACCAAGAGAAAACCTTCCCATGTAGATCTTAAGACCTTGTCAGGTTCTTTGGGAAGTTCACCAGAAAATATTAAACTAGTCATTCTCTCTATCAGCCCAGCATATCTAAGTCCTACAAAGCAGTAAGGATACCAAGACTGTACAACTGCTTTGGCCAAATTCCAAATGAGAAACTGAATTGGTCTAACTTGGACCAGCTCCAGAATTCGTTGGATTGGCCCAGTTCAGTTGTGGAGTGGAATGGCACAATCCAAAGTGCTCTAGACCAGTCTCAAAATCTAGATGTCAAGCATGGTTGGGAAAAAGTTAGATTGTATTTCCAACAAGGCCATATAGGAAAGACATCAAGGTGGTATGACATGGAGAGTAAAGGAGGGCAGCTGCTCTGTTCTCATTGAGTGGTATAAGGTGCACACTGGGGCACAGATCTAACCAGCACTTTCCAATCACTATGTGTATGTGGAGTGAGTAATGAGATAATTGAAGTTGTATAGTCAGTCTCCAGCATTTCTTTTTCCAGTGTTAGTAGCAGATCATGAAAGAGCTGTGGTGAGAGATGGATGCTTGTTGGTCTCAATGAGCTTTCTTTAATTTCCTTTTGGTTTATTAAATAAGCTAGCTTAATCTTCTAGTTGCCCTTCTTTTTAATTTTTTTTTTGTGTGTAGCAGGAAAATGTATCCACCCTCACCCTAACTGTTTTTAGCCGTTGTTGATGCTTTGATGTTAGGTGAAAGGCAGGCTGTCAGAGTTACTACAAAAGGCAGAGCATTGCCTGGGACCATTTTGGGAAGGGAGAGGATCCTGGGATTGTTCACAGTAGGCAACAGATGAGCTAGGGTAAACAACGTTTTAGCATTAGCAGCCTAGCACAGCATCTTAGGATATGTTACAAAGTGCTCTTGTTTGGGGCAGAAGTAGAAGAAAAGTAGAAGAAAAGTAGAAGAAAAGTCAAACTAGTGGAGCAGCAGGGGCAAGTTCTATAGAGCAGAAACAAAGCGTAATGAGAGTAACAGCTCTTGCCTGCAAGATTTAGGCAGGCAATTCTGGGATAGAGGGGGTAGACAGAGTATGAGTTCATGAGAAGGTAGTTCAAAGACCAGCTCCAGATGCCTTAGTGGGAGCTGGGGCAGCGTGAGCTTCTGAGCAACTAAGCTTCCTACAGAGACTGCCAGTAATAATGAAGCACACTCTTGCCACCTTGCCACCTTACTTCCTTATGCTGTGTCACTGAATGTCACATTGGTTTACTGGTGGAATACAGCAAAAAGCAACCTCTCCTCAAGTATATTGCCACTATTATCATTTTAACTATACATTTTAGCTGCCCTGCAGTAGACTTAGTAGACTGATGCTTTAGAGAACTAGTGCCAAGATGACAGCTGTGTGAAATGAATTGCCAAGATGGAGCAGTCAACACAACTTTTAAAATTTGTTTTTGCTTTTTGCAAAAGCAGCAAATTCTAAAAGCCCCTATCACTAAGTCTCCTTCATTCAATGGGGAGGGGGAGGCCTGGAAATCTGTTTCCCAAATCTAAGTTTGGATGTAGGATACAGGATGCTGATTGGACTTCTTGGGTCCAATTTGATGTGTTCCAAATTGTGCAGAGCCTTAGAAGATACTATGCAGATTGTAGTATGTACCAGTTTCGATTTCTCTGGCAAAAGACTGGGATGTAGTGTACAGTCCTTCCTCCACATTCATGGGTTTGACCTTTACAAATTTGATTAATCGCAAGATGCATGTGTGCATTCCCCCCTTCTCCTCCTCTCATTACCTTGCATTTTGCCAGAAATGGAGAAGGAAGGCAAGCGCTTGGACAAAACGCAAGGAAATGGGAGTGGGGAGGCACATATGCACCCACCTTTTCCTCTCTGGAGCTTCCCACTCCCATGCCCTTGCCTCTGGCCCTGGCACTGAAAACTCACACTGAGGCAAAAGGGAAGGGAATGGGGCAGAGGCACATATGTGTGTGCCTTCTCCCCTCCGGAGCTCCCCCTCTCATTCTCTTGCCTCTGGCCCTGGCATGCAAAAGGCAAAGGAATGGGAGTGAAAAACCCTGGAAGGGAATGGGAGAGGGATCGTTGGGGGGGATATTATTTTTGGTTTTCCCACTTTCACAAGTGTTCTGTACTCCAAACCCTTGCGAAAGTGGAGGGGCCATTGTATGTTCATGAGTTTCATTGGCTGGGATATCTTTGCCAGCATTAAGAGGACCTGTCTGTCACAGCCAGAGAGATAAAAGAGATTGTAATGGGAAAGAATATATTTACAATGTGATGTTTTGCTCTCAGTGGTTTTGTCACTACAGGGAGGCCCCCACCTTTTAATGCCCCATTGTCTGACGACTTGCTCTTTTGACATTCCAAATTAAGGACAAGCTCCATTAATTTGACCGGGGTTCCATTCTTTAATCAGTGCTTCTTGCCTACAGAGGCTTGCTTTGAAAACCACTCTCACATGTGCACTGCTTGCAAAGCAAACTGAAACGGGGGCAGTGGGAAGGCTGAGAGACTTTGCAAGCAGTGCGTATCTGGTCAGTCCCAAGTGAGCCTCCTCAAGTCCTTCATGTTCCCTTCAGTACAGTATATGAGTTTTGCGTTTCAACAAATTCTGTGTTCTGACAGTGCTCCAGTCTTTCACCTGTTAGATAAGTGGGGGAGCCTGTATAAAGCTAATGTTGCCAGTGCCCAAGCGATTACTATAGTGTTCTGTAGTTGGATTTTGGAGTATTGGAAAGATAGTGTGTTAACAATTAGATATCACTAGAGGGCAATGTTGGATAACAATCTTTTCCATCAAATTCCTCTTGCAACAGCAGAAATCAAACACAATTGACAGGATTATTTCTGCTGAGATCTTTCCAAGTGCCTCTTCCTATTCTACTTTTGCATCTGTCCTCAAGTTGGTGTGAGTGGGACAAAAGTGTTTGCGTAGTATGTCTCCAGCAGGAACTCTCATTAGCGAGACAACATCAACTGCAGTTCTATGATGAATGGATGTTTCAAAGAAACCTGGGTCTGCTCTACATCATGTGTGAACAGCCCATTTAAGAAAGAAATGTAGCCTCCTTGAGTGCCAGGCCAGGAGGAGAAAAGGAAGGGATACAATGTCTACCTCCAACAAAGTAAACCTCTTTCATTGGACTACAACTGGCAAGTGTTATCTATAAAGAACCTGAAAGTTTTTCCAGATGTAGTAGTACAGAGATTCCTTGAAAAATCCAATGTTCTCTGCCTAAGAAAGGATAAGTGAGTTTTGCACAAGACAGGGACAACTGGATCTCAGGGACGTTACTTTTCTGCTACTAGTGGATTGAAATTTTATTACTTGTCTTTTATTGCCCTTTGTCCCTAGTCCTCACATGGCCGAGGGAAATGGCCTCTGCCTGCACTGAAACCCCACAGTATTATCGTAACTGACAACATAGTAACATCTGAGACAGAATGTAGACTCTAACATTGCTGCCTCTTCCCCCTGTATGATTTTTAACATCTTTGCCTGATGAAGAAGCCAGTAAAGATTTGAAAGTTCGCATAATGCATTTTATGCTTTGGAACTGGCCCAGCAAAGGTATTGCTGTGTTAGTGGATTTTGGCTTTTGTTGTGTTTTGCTGCATGGCCAACACAGCTATCTCTGAATAAGTGTCAAGAGCAACAATCTTTAATTATAGCAAATGGTGGACAGTCTTCACCTTTTGTTTCACTGGCAGCAGACCAAGAGCATAAAGGGTTCATTGTGCTGTGCTAGAATTATAAGAAGGCCAGAGGGAGTCTTCTGTCTTCCCTAATATTTATGGTCATCTCCTTAGCTAATGTTTTTAGACACACTAAATTGACCAGCAGGGCACTAACGCCAATGCTCATGATATCCACATTACATCCAGTTTTTAGAATGTTGTAAAATCATCATTTAATATCTGCCTGTCCTTTTTGGTTAAATTAACGCAGTCCACTTCTTTCTAAGAGGCTTGCATTTTGGTTCCACCAGCAAAGCCACACTTTGGAAAAATCACATAATGTTGCTTTCCATGTAACGCAACGGTGATGTCAACAACTCCCTGAAAGTTAAAAGTTGTTGCAAGCTCAGCAGGCAAAGAACATTTTAGGCCAGAAGTCTTCTGGTGTTGTTTTAACATTCCTCAAGAAAAAATGTGGTGTACTGCTCTGCAGTTTGAAGTTCTGCAGTCCCCTTTTCTCTGTTTCAGGACTGTACTATTGCCTTCCTATCTTACAGTTAAATGTTTCCTTCCTGTTAGCATATTGAAAAGGGGTTGATAATGGAATGTTATTGATAAATAAGGTACAAGTGGTAGAGTTCAGCTGCCTTTCCTTTAGGACCTGCTGGATTAAGAGGTCTGCACTGGTGCTCTCCAAGCCAGGCTCTTCTGCTGCTGTTTTAAAAGTGCTTTTCATGTGAACTTCTTTGGAGGGGAGATGTGTCCCAGAACCCCGAAGTGTGAACTTCTGGTTACACTTCTTAAGGCCTCTCCCATGGCCCATCACAAATGTGAAATTGCCCTGACACCCCCTGGAGGCCATGGGAAGATATCTTAACCCCCACTCAAATTTGGGGGAGCTGGGGCCCCCAAAACAACGTTGGTGGGGATATACATCTCACTCCTGTTTAGGTAGTTATGGTACTGTTGGGTAGGGTGGACAGAAGCCACACTCATCACGTGTTCTGTGTGCAGCCAAGACATTTTACAGTATACAGCTAACCATCTTAACATTTCACAGATGAAAACTGAAACACATGCGGCTAAATAACATCACACTGTGGTCAAGATGGCAAAAGTTATTAATGAGGAAGAACACACATTCTAGGAGAAGCTGCAGCAGTTTGCTTTTTCCTGAGTCTTTTGGGAAGGACTACCACTATAAGATGAGAATACAAGAAACATATTTCATACAAGGGCATTTGTGAGGCTGGGATTAGCTGCAATTTTCTTTCCAACATATGTAGTGGGAAAGCTGTATTTCCTGCATCTTAATGTGCAAAATGACTCAGAGAAGCCAACTCAGTGTTGTTAAGATGCGCGTCAGAGTGTGAAAGTTTCATCTTACTTTATAAAGAATTCGGTGTAACTTGGCAGCCCACATATTTTTATATCAAAAGAGAAATAAAGCAATACATTCTTAAGCTCTGTTACCTTACATCTCTGAGTTTCCTTTCCATCACTGAAAAAACCCTGGATATTGTATTGCAAAAACAAATTGAGAACACAGAAGGGACCTGTTTGGCTTATACCTCTGTTTTGTTTCTATGGCAATGCAAGCAACCAAGATCTGCTGTGACTTTTTTTTGAAAAAAAGCTATTTATTTATTTTTGAATGAGATCCAGACTTATTCCAACTGTGCATAAGTGATTACGCTTTCTGTGAGCAGGAGAAACAGTTAGTCTATATTCACATTCTGTGAGGAAACGGCAGGTTCACGTATCATGCTGGCTTGTGTTTTAATGCATTTTCATTTTGATATAATACACCTCCTAGCTGACTGGAGAACCCCAAGAGCAAAGCAAAAGAACACCATCCAACTGGGATGAGTCATGGATGGTGGATGAACAGCATAAACTGGGCCTCCTGGATTATCATCTGTGGCTGTTAGTTGTAAGATGCAGGACAGCTGCAGATGGTCATGGCGTACCATCCAGCATTTCACAGCGGAAAACTGGGACACATATGGCCAAGCAACATCATTGTGGTCAACATGACAAAAGTTATTAACAAGGATGAACGGACAAGATAGAAGAGGCTACAAGAGTTTGCTTTTGCCTGAGTCTACTGGGAAGGGCAAGATCCTGCTCCCTTCTTTCTTCTCCCCTCTGCGTTTGTGCTTTGACCCAAGTTTCCAGTGACTGAAGCAAGTTGAGGACAAAGGGGAAAGTGGGAGGAAGAGAGGGAAACTGGGACATTTTAAAAGCTGCCTAAAAAGAGGATTAATGGGGACTGTCCCTGCCAAATCAGGACAGTTGGAGGGTATGTCATGGCACCTCCAGACTTGCCATAACCTGAATTTCACAGAGTTTAGACCATACCAATCCAACTGGAGGATGGGATGCTGCTGCATTAAAAAATAAATACAAGATAAAAGTAGTAGAAAACTAGCATGGGCAGGAGACAAAGTCCTAGCTTATCCTTGTACTGTGTCTACCCCAGTTTTATTCTTTTGAATTTGTCTCTATCAAGCAACTTTGAGTCATGTAAGTCCTTCATAACTGAAGCTACAGAACCAAGATACAGGTTTACCATCTTAGCAACAGCTATACTAGAAAACGGGGATCAGATATGTGTTTATAGGTGTGCATTTTGTTTTCATTTAAAGAATTAACTTGAAATGAGAATAATTAAGTATTTTCTGATTAAAATTGCAATTCTGCATCCAAGCTACTGCTCGGCTTAAAGGGGAAAACTTACAGATTTCCTGTGAGGATTCCCTTTGGGCTAGCAGCAGCAGTGTGTGTGTAAGAAAGAGAGAGAGAGAGAGGCAGAGAGCATTGGGAGAGAAATTTGGGTCAATGTCATAGAGGTAGAAGTTATGTCCTTCTTTCAACAATGCTGATCTGATTGTGCACACTTTCCTGTTGTTGCAGGCTAATTATATAGCAGTTTGATAACACTTTAAATGCCATGGCTGCATCCTATGGGATTTGGAGTTTGGTGAGGTATTAGAGCAGAGAATTCCAAATAGTTAATAGGGCCTAAATGGTCTAAAGGCACCAGATCCTGTCTGATCTTGGAAGCTAAGCTAAGCAGGGTCAACCCTGGTTAGTACTTGGATAGGAGACCATCAAGGAATAACCAGTGCTGTAGGCTATATTTCAGAGGAAGGAGCTGGCGAAACCACCTGAGTATTCCTTGCCTACACTCACATGCAATCCAGTGAAATTAAAGGCAAAAGAGCAGGTGTGAATTAGACCCACTGGTTGTCAGCTTTTGCACAGGAAGGATACTTAGATAACATTCCCCCATATAGTGTGATTTGCTCTAGTTGAGCTAGGAGAAGTCTAACCAATACAGAACCTGAGAAGAGAGGAAGAGAACGTGATAAATGTTTTAGCAAGCCCAAACCTTCTTTTGTCCAAAGTAAGAGTACTAATACATTCGGTTGGCTTAAGAGACAACTGGAGAGCATGGACAACATTTTATGACTACTGTGTTTGCTTTATTTGTTTTCCTTTCTCCCTTCATCCCTTTTTCTTTTTGTGTCATTTTTAAAGGTTGTATATTTGTTGAAATACAGTGCTGCAGATGAGCTCTACGGATGCTGTGGTCTGCTAAAAGAATGAGTCTTATAGCAAATTAAGCCTGAACTCCCATTAGAAGTGAAGATGACTAAACTGAGACTGTCATTCCTCAATGAGATGACATAACCCATTGGAAAAGATGATAATGCTTAGAAAAGTTGAAGGCAATAGGAAAAGAGGGAGACCAGACTACAAGTAAATTGATTCAGTCAAGAAAGCCACAGCCCTGAGTTTATAAAACCTGAGCAGGTGAGTTGAAAATCCCTCATTCAATAGGGTCGCCATAAGTCAAAGTTACTCGATGATAGCTAACGACAGTATACGCTTGTGAAAACAGGGCAATGAAGAAATCTCACAAGAAGAGGATCAACTCATTTGAAGTGTTTTGCTAGAGGAGAGTTCTGTGTATAACATAGACTGGGAAAAAGCCAAATGAATGGTTTTGGAGTGAATCAAGGCTGAACTCTTCCTGGAAGGGAAGATGACTAAATTCAGGCAGTCATACTTTAAACATATCATAAGATGACACTGAAAAAGATGATAATGCTAGGTAAAGTGGAAGACAGTAAAAAAGAAAAAAAGAAAAAAGAAGGACCATACTACAGGTTAATCAAATGAAAGAAACCATGCCTCTGATTTTTCAAGACCTCAGCAAGGCAATTGATGACTGAGGATCTTACAGGTCTCTTATTCATAAAGTGAGATTGTTTTGACTTTGATAAGTTTTTTTTTTTTTGTAAGCAATCCTGGGAGCCTTTTTTGCTAAAGAGTATGCTAAGCAGTGAGGATAATGGCTGCTTTCACTCCAAGTCTCTCAGTCTTTTTTCCTTAAAATTTCTGTTGAATGTAATGCACCAACTGCATGGTGTGACTGTGGCAGTTTTCACACTAGACTGTTATAGTGCTATTATTCCACTTTCAACATCCTATGGAATCCTTAAGGGTCGCTCCCTAAACTGCAAACCCCAGGATTCCATAGGATGTTGAATGTGGAATAATAACACTATAACAGTCTGGTGCAGAAATGGCCTATGCTACAGTCTATCCTGTCTTCGCTGCTGACAGCCATTGACATCAGGTGGGAGCAAGGAGATTCACAACACACGGGTTCCACATATTCACATATGCTCAGCTAGAACTGCGTGGGCAGTATAAGGCCCAACACACTTTTTAAATCTCCAAACCTTCAGAAACTCATTTTAAAAAAATGGGTGAACGAGACATCCCCAAACAGGAAATTAGAGTGGCAGTTTGACCAAACCAGCCCTAAACCTGAATGAAATTCCAGGAAGTGCAAGCTAGAAAGAGACTTGCCCATCAATTCCAGGTTGCATTTTCAGTCAAAAATATGGCCATGTAGTGTATGGCAGGTATAGAGGCTGGGCCTTTATACACTGGTACTGTGAACAAGATGGTACCAAGAGGAAAATGCAGAGTGATACATACAACAACAAGAAACATTTAGGCAGCCCTGAGAGGAGAAAGATTGTCAAATAGCTGAGGGTGCAGAGTGTGCAAAGAACATTTCAGGGTGGCAAATGTCCTAGAGAAAGCACCTGTGATTCAGGAGAGCAAGACACCAAGCCAGAACAGGGTCAAATGCAGAGACCCCGTAGGAATTGTGGTTGATGCAGTACAGAATCTCAGCACAAAAAATAGTCCAAAGCCACACAGAGAGTCACTGAAAAGAATAAGGAACAAGCCATAGGTCAAGACATAAGTAACCAGGGAATGTGACATCATGCCAAGCAGAAATAGTAGATCTGATGTTTTGCAGCAAAGAGCTGCTAATTTATAGAGGGCTCTAAACTAGCACAGCTAGTCTAATTAGTTCAACATTTCCTTTTTAAAGCACACCAAGATAGGTCCTGTTCCTTTGTTGCTGTTGCTTTAATCTCCAGTGTTCAGAATGGTGCAGTCCCTCTGACACCTGCTCTTCAGAGTCTACGTGAGATGGTCCAGATTCCACTTCCAATGCAGGGAGGTCAGCATTCTCCATCTGTGTGGTAGAGCCACTGGTCACTTCTGGTTCTGAGTAGAGCTTCCCATCTGGGCCCTCCTCTTCTTCTTCTGCATCAGAGGCAGCCTTCTCCAGCTAGGAGGAGAGCTTGGAATAAATCCATTGGAAGAAATATTTTACTCTTTGGATAGTGAGGGCACAACAACTTTTCTTTAAAAAAAGAACATGAAATTGATGACTAAGTCATTGCTTTATTGGTATAACAACTAATAATTTCTTGCTACTTTAAAACTTTGGCTGGCCTCCTGTTTGTGACTTACGCATGTGTAAGTTCCCTTACATATGTGATTGTGAGTTTTTTTGGCAAAAGTGTAACATCTGCATTCAGTTGCAGGTTGTGGAAGTAGAGTTGTGTATCAGTGCCACTGCATGTGGTGTCATTGTGGATTATGCGTGCGTATGCTCCTTGTGTATTCTACCCTGCAATCATACATTTCGTGTTTGCACATTCAGTCGTACACTGTTGCGGTTCACTAATGCACTATCATTGCACGACTCTGCACGTATACAGTTATACCTTGGTATTGGGTCTTGGCCTTTATTTTGGGGGATTATTTTGGGAAATATTATAGGCAGTTTTCAAAAATGTTAAAAGTAATGCAACACTTTTAGTAAGTAATGTTTGTAGTCATGAGCAGCATGCAACAAATCACTTTAAAAAGCAACAACAATTCTAACGTAGATATGGTAGATTTTGCAAGAGTTTACAGACTCTATATGAGTATGTGTGAGTATTGGTGATACTGTTTTAATGAACCAAAGTAGTGATCTGGACAATATCAGAAATTCTCTGAAACCATGCCCAGGAATTTCAGTATTGGTTAAACAAAAACATTTTACTGTGGATTGTGGCCCACACACTATTGCCTAAAATTATCACCTCATGGCAAGGCTTGCTTTTTCTAAAAACATATATTTAAACTCTTCAGTTCCAAAAGTCCCTGTAGTTTGCAAAAGATGCCATTTCACAGAAGATACAAGACTTTCTGCATCTCCTGCTGCTTATAATCATTTTATTTTCCTGCTAGTGGGAAACATGCCATATTTGCATTTTTGAGCCTGAATAGTTCTAATTTCCCGTTTTTTAATTGCAGAAGCTCAAGAGGAACATTTACTTTGTTTTCACTGAGCAGTTATACAATTATTCCTTTTCAGATACTATGTGAACCATGAACCCTAATAGGGTAGGCTTTGTTAATGCAATTTGGCAGAGGTATTTACATGAAAACAGAAATCTAATGAATTTTTCAAATGAGTACATTGGTAACATATCGTAATTACCTTTTTCTGAGAAAGGAGGAGTTTGGAGAGACCTAAAATTCATTAAACTTTTTCTCAATTAGTAAAGAGACTTGCAAAACAATCTGAGGAAGAAAAGAGTAATGTTTTGTTATAAATATTGTATTTTCCCCCTCCTAGGCCACTGTCCTCTGCAGTTGTCTTAAATGGCAGGGATGGCCCAAGATATTCTGCTGCCTGAAGCAAAGCAAGCCTGGCTCCTTAAGAAGCATAACATCAAATCTCAGTCAAGTGATTTTGGCTCTTGAGGCAGAAAATCCCACAAGCGCTTCTCCTCATCCCTGGCAGGAAAGAATAGAATAATTATTGTAATACATTAAGTATCTACTGATTTTTGTTGCTTTTTCATGATACCCTAAATCGGTTGTACTTCCAGACTGTCAATGCTGCATGTTGTGAATTTCAATTACCCTCTTGCTGCTGTTTTGAAAACTTGGCAACACTAAATATGTGTGATAAGCTTTGGACCATGAGCTGGGACCTGGACACAGCACCCAACATCCTTTGGTAACTGATGTCTGGCTCTGGGTCCTTACTTGTGGGTCTACCTTTTCATTTTCTAATCTCAGAAATGGGGTATGAGTCTATGGCCATTTCTGCACTAGACTGTTTTCGTACTGTCATTCCACTTTCAACATCCTATGGAATCCTGGGGTTTGCAGTTTAGGGAGGGGCCTTTGAGGACCCCAGGGTTCCATAGGATGTTGAAAGTGCAATAATAGTACTATAACAGTCTAGTGCAGAAACGACCTATTACAAATAGAAAGAAAGAGCCAAGAGAGGTGACAATGACCATTTCAATTTGCCACAATGCCCCATAGTGATATACCTCCCCAGTGTGGTGGGGTGGTGATTTCCAGTAAATTTTTCATCACCCCACTTTCTCAACTGCTTAAAAAAAGCCCTGGTTTCTCTCTCCTCCTCCCATTTTCCTCCTTTGTCCTTAGCTTACTTCATTTGCTGCAAACTGTGTTGAAAGTGCAAAAGTAGTTTGTGCTTTAGCCGTGAGGAGAGGAGAGGAAGTGGCAGATCTTGCCCTTCCCAGTAGACTCATTTGGGGTTTCCCCTTTAATTTCCCCAAGCTTTCCTAAACCTTGTATGTAAATTTCAGGGCTTCTCTGCTTCAAACAATAGCTTTGTATTCTTCCCCCTTATTAACTTTTGGCTCCTTATTGCCTGGCCACATCCTTTCGACTGCATTCTGCTGCTGCTTAGCCACACATGTCCTGGTTTTAGTCTGTGAAATGTTGCATGGCATGTAGTGATGCTACAGCTGTGGAACTGTGGGAAGTTAAAATGGTCACGTCCACTGCTGTCTGGAAATAAAACCACAGCTGAATGTCCACAAAATGCAAAACAGAAGCTGGCCCAGCCAAGAGCCTTACACTGTTATAGTGCTATTATTCCATTTTCAACATCCTGTGGAATTCTTTGTAGTTCACCGAGGCCAAAGGGCTCTCTGGCAGAGAATTCTAAACTGCAAACCCCGGGATTCCATAGGATGTTGAAAAGGGAATAATAACACTGTAACAGGAAAAGAACAGGAATAGGTACCTATACAACAAAAAAGAATATCAGTTCAACATGTTTCAGTAAACTTTTTATCCAGAACTAACAATATGCTCATGTGAAAGGAGGTAAGCAGGCCAGGCAAACCTTTCACAAAAAACTTCTAGAAGACATCTTCCCAAATGCAACCAGGGCTAATGACTTTCTTTCATTAGCCTGCACTTTTAAATTATTTCCGTTTTGGTGGCCAGACTTATAGATCTATACTTCTTTGAAATACTGAGGATATCTGGCGAGCCAGGCTTATCTACTTCTCCCTTTTCTCTCTGTTTTGTTACTCATGCATGCATGCATGCTCAGTAACAGATTCTGGAAGTGGCTGCTGTCTACCTTCCCTGCTGCAGCTGGTTACTCACAGCAGCAGAAGGCTTGACTAGAGCAGAATTTGATTCTATCCCAGCAGAAGCTGTATTGTATAGTTTACTGCAGATATACTGCTGCAGTCTGTTATTGAAAGTCTGTGTTTCTGCAGCACTCCTTCATTATTCTCCCAGTGCTGATGTTGCTAACTAATCCTCCAGCTAGACAGAGAATGGGGAGGAAAAGGAGGGGCTTGATGCCTGTAAAAAGACTATAAAAAGGACCTTCTTGCTCAGAGACTTTGTTAACTGAGGTGTGCCTGTACTGCAGTCCTAATGAAAATCAAGTGTTCTCCAACATCTAACCTAATTGGAATATATCTCTGTTTTCTCTCTGCAAGCTGAGGTCAAACTGGTTTTGCAGGTTTGGTGCATGCTTTGAGGTAGAAGTTGTGCAACCTGATTCTTCCTCCTCCTCAGATACAAAGGTTGATTCTTCAGTCATAAAACTAGAAGTGGAAGTAGAAAAATAGAGATACTTGCAAAATCTGGGAGTGGCAGGTGGGACATTAATGAACATCGTTTCTTCTCGACATCTATAGGAATATTGTTTACAAGATGGCAAGGGGTTGGACTAGATGCCCCTAGGGGTCCTTTTGAACCCCATGTAGCTATGATCCTAAGATAGGAACCGAACCCAAGACCCTGTGATTTTTTGTGTAAGATAAATATACACCAGCATAGTGGATACTGGGCCCCACATTTGCTTTTCTGCAGCTAGTTGGTGGGTACTGTGTCCTTGAAGTTACCCAATGTGTAGGGGCTGAATAGCTCCCCACTCCCCAAAACAAAAAAGAGAGAAAGGGTTACGTGTGTGCTTCTGAAAAGGTGTAATAGGATCACATTTGTGCAACCTCTGAAAAAATGTAACAGCTCGTGCACTGTTTTATGCCAGTGTTAATAAAATCACATGCTATGATAATCAGATGTCTTTCACCACTTGAGGGAGCACTTCTTCTAAAAATGTGCTAAGTCTATATATAACTATTTCACTTCTGGTTGGAGTAAGAAGCTTTAGGTTGGCTTGAACTCTTGTCTTCCCTTTTTCAGAGCAAAAATAGTTCACAAAAAATCTTCTGTACTCCCTCAGGTCTCCTGTACGGGAAAGAATGTTTTTTTGTGCAGAAAACCCATTTTTTGTACAGAAAACCATCTTGTTTTGTGCAAAAACCTATGTGGTTTTTTTTCCTGCAGAATAATTCATCTGCAACATTCTGGAACATTTGACAATGAGGAGAAAATGTCAGTGTTCTCTTATTCTTCCAACAGAGTTTCTCAGCTGGCCAGGATCCCATTTTTCAATCTATGAATGAGCAATTGAAATATATTTTCATCTCGACTATGTCCTAGATACATCATCACCATCATTGTCATCATTATTATCATCCATCATCATCATCATCATCATCATCAATTTTAATTATACCGTGCCTTTCACCCCAAATTGGAAATCAAGCATTGTTTTTTTCTGCAGATTATTTACCAGTGTGATGTTAATGGTCAAACTAGATTCTAGAAGCAGACAGAGATTTGGATTCTATGGGCAGCTATAGTGGCAAAGCACATCATAAAGAGCTGGAAATCCCTGACTCTCTGCCACAAGTAGACTGCTGGGCAGAGGATCTTGTAGGACTGGCAACAAAAAGAGAAAATAACATTTAACAGGTAAGAGGTGAGCAATCTCCACCCCTATATGTGTGGTCTATACTTTTGGAATTGTTTGATTGTTAAGCTTGATTGGTGAGGGAGCGTGGAAAACGCAAACTCACTCTCTACAGAAGACAGTATACTGTGTCCCTTTCTGGGCATAGCGTTTCAGGAAGATAGAGATAAACTAGAATGTGTTCCAAAGTGGATGTGTGAGATGGTAAAAGGTATGGAAACCAAGCCTGGCAAGGAACTTTAAACACCTGAAGGGATGCTACATAGAAGGTTGAGCAACCTTGTTTTCTGTTGCTCCAGAAATTAGGACTCAAACCAACGGATTCCAATTACAAGAAAAGATATTCCACTAAACATTGGGAAGACTGTCCTGATGGCAAGAGATATTTGACAGTGGAACAGACTGCCTTAGAAATGTGGTGGACTCTCTTTTGGAGAGTCTTTGAACCAAGGTTATACAGCAGCTTCTTACAGAAGTTGTCAGGAGACTCAGCTCCTGTCATGTTAACAAGGGAAAATATGTTCAGTTTAGGCAGTACGCAGTAGATGAAAGGGAACAGAGATTGCTAGCGCTACAATGTATCCATTGCTAATTGCTTTTCGGAACAATGTATAATGACAGATTGCTATTTGCAGCTTGTATGACAGGACTGAGGTAAGAACACAGGGCCATTTCTGCAGTACACTCTTATAGCACAATTAGCTCACCCCTCCCTAAACTGCAAACCCAGGATTCCATAGGATGTTGAAAGTGAAATAATGGCGTTATAAGAATGTAGTGTAGAAATAGCCAGGAATTGTCCAAGTTCTCAGGATGAAAGTTATGTTAACCTTGGGAATGTCTGGGAAACTTTGGATTCTGGTGGAGTGATGCGACATTTGTGACTTTTGCTAATCATTGCTGTCCGTGCCTGAATTTGTATGCCAAAGTATAAAAACTTTTACCATCCAATATACGCCAGTCTTAACAACTCTTACAACTTGCTGCGTTGCTTGCCAATTACAAAATAAATACTGCTGCTAAATGTCTGTTTGTTTCTTGGGAGAGCAAGTTAGCCAGTACATGACAAGAGGGCTTTAGTTTTGTATAACTTCATGGCAGTGGGTTGGACTAAATCCCTCTAACTCTGTGATTCTATACAGACATCCACTGTCCTCCTGCTTCTATCTTCCTCCCTTCCATCTCTTGCTTCTCACATATTCATTTTGTCTCTTCTTGTTCTACCTGCGTGTGTAACTGCTCTGTGTTGTATAAGTTAGTCCTGGGCCATTTCCGCACTAGCCTGTTATAGTGCAATGATTCCACTTTCAACATCCTCTGGAATCCTGGGGTTTGCAGTTTTGGGAGGGGCCGGCCGGAGGGTTATAGCCAAGAGTGGGAGTGGCCATAATCTTGGGGGTTGTGGGTGTGTTGAAGATAGTGTTTGGTGTTCTTTTAGTGTATTAATCAGAAGACTGATAAAATTGCTTTTAAAAAGTTGATATAAAGATGAAAAGTAATTTGAGGGGAATGTTTTGTGAAATTATCCTTTTGCCCAGTATTGTTTTCCTCAATAATTTTACTGATTCTTTAAAGGGTTTACTTTACTCATTCACTAGCATCCTCTGTGCTCCATAAGGTTTCATTCTGACTGGAAATCTGTTAATTCTCTTCTCTCTCCTTCTTCCCTGCATAGAAATGTTGTGGTTTGCCTTTAAACTTTGGAGTTTGCTTTCAAATAAAGTGTCTTTATGTTTACTTTCAAATGAATCATCTATAGCAATATAATTTTTACGAGAAAGAAAGCAGGCAGCTGGTTAAAAATGTCAGCTGGCTGTGGTTGCTAGTCATTTTAGCAGGATTATTTAATTGGATCTGTAATGGTAGAATAATATTTTTTTTTCTTTTTTCTCCCTTTCATTACATTTTGTGTTTCAGTAACTTAGTGTTTAGTGTTTTATTTAGTTGGTGTTCTATGTTTTGGTTTAGTGTCCTAGTATTGTGTTTTAGTTCTAGTTTTAGCTTCCTTCTACCCCTTCTTGCTGCTTTTGCTTGTACTTTTGCTTGTACTTTTCTTGCTGCTTTTTCTTGTACTTTTCTTTGATTGTGAATTAGGTTGTGTTAAAAATAATACATAAATAATTTTTAAAAAAAATGTCAGCTGGAATTAAGCATCTCACATCATTGTAAGTGAACTTGTATGTATTGGAAATAAAATGGATTAGTTTGCAAGTCTGTATTCACCTTGTGGCTGTTACAATGAATGGGTGTCTGTTGCACAATGGTAGCCAGTGGAGTGGCTGATTAACTAGTGTGCCATGGCCCTGATGTGCAAAGGGGACTGGTTTGCACTCTTGATGCACAACTGGACATCAGTGAGGAAGTGCCCAATGCACAACTGGAGTGACCAATGCACCTCAGAACTCAGTGCACATTGGAAGTGCCTGAAGTTTGCTGGATCACCAGCAACCAAAATGGTGAAGGGTCTGGAAGACATGCCCTATGCAGAACGCCTTAGGGAGCTGGGTATGTTTAGTCTGCAGAAGAGAAAGTTAAGAGGGGACATGATAGCCTTGTTTAAATATTTGAAGGGATGTCATGTTGAGGAGGGAGCAAGCTTGTTTTCTGCTGCTCCAGAGGCTAGGACAAGGAGCAATGGATTCAAGTTGCAGGAAAGGAGATTCCACTTGAACCTCAGGAAGAACTTCCTGACAGTCAGAGCTGTCCGGCAGTGGAATATGCTGCCTCAATGGAGTGTGGTCGTTTCCTTCTTTGGAGGTTTTTAAGCAGAGGCTGGATGGCCATCTGTTGGGAATGCTTTGATGGGTATTCCTGCATAGCAGCAGTTGGACTCGATGGCCCCTAGGGTCTCTTCCAACTCTATGATTCTGTGTGTACCCTGTGCTTTGGAAGCACCTGGTGCACATCAGAACACTCTTGCCAATGCAACATCTTCACAATTCAGTAGGAGGGTTTCAGTGCATTTCTTGCAAATTAATCCTTTGTTCACTGTTCAGTGACCAAACACAGAATGAGTCATGATAATTACAAGTTATAAAGATGAGGAAAAACATGTACTATGAGAAACAGATACTTTTTACCACTTGAGGGTCAACTCTTCTAATGCCATGTTAAATCTATTGTCTAATTTGACCCTCAGATTTTAGGATGCTGGTTACCCAAACAGCCATTGACTTTTTAGTTTCTTTTCTGAACTTGGAAACGGCCAGGAACCTCTACACCAACAAAAGAAAGTCAGCTAACTGCTCCTCTAAAAATCACCAAGCTTGTAAAGCAGCTCCCAAAGCTCTAGGGCTTGCATTAAACTTGCAAAGTAGTTGACGCTTCATTTACATTAAACTTGCTGATTGTTTCTTTCAAATTTTTTAGCTTTTGGAACTAGTTGTTATAATGTTTTTATTAATAATGATCATTAAAACTACAAAAGAGAAAAAAATTACAGAATAAAAATAGTGTAGAAAAAAAATCAATACGTTACTAAACATTCAGACATTAACAGAACACAAACATAGAAAAAAGAAAAAAACACTACAAAATCTATCTAATACAAAAACCCAAACACCTAAACATCAAACAACTTTTAACATGAACTTCCCACTACCTAGATCATAGTTGTTAACTTCTGAAGATTTTACTGCCTCAGATTATCATCCTTTTCTTATTATATTTAATCAGATAGTTTAGAATCAATAATAGAGATATATAGATATTTGTTCAAATCTATACAATAAGTAAAAGAAAAAAGTAAACGAGAAAATTTAGAATATTCTAAATTCAATTTTCAATCAAATCCAAGTACAGACAAATTAAGGCTTGTATTTTTCTGGGGACGTACGTCTTCCTAAGTGGCCTTCTGTGTGTGGAAAAGTGAACTGAGCTGAGTTCTGCAACATCCACATTCACCTAGGGCTGCTGTGATATTACAAAGTCCAAGCATCCATTTGACAATGGCAGCCAGTGGTGTGAACGATGAACCACGGCCTGCTGCACAGTGGGCACTCATGTGCATCAGATCACTCCACAGTACAGATGCGGACACTGCCTTGGAAGTGCCAGAGCAGACTGGGAATGCCTGATGGGCCTCAGAAGTACCCAGCAATGGGCATCAGAAATGAATACACTCTTCTGCTGCCCAGATCTGCAGCTTTGCAGTTCACTAACAGGATTCTATCCCGTTTTTGCAATGTAATTGCAGATATGTAAAGTTACGCAGTGTTGACTGTGATATAGAATCTCTGCATCAAAATAAAATAAAACATAGAATACTCATGATGCATGGAGTTAAACATATAGGTTTAGAGAAATCCCCTTACTATACTCTGACCTGTAGAAGATTGTATAAAGAAGGAGTGTACTTGTGTCTCTGGGACTCTTTCTTTCTTTCTTTCTTTCTTTCTTTCTTTCTTTCTTTCTTTCTTTCTTTCTTTCTTGTTTTAATTCTCTCATTAGGGTGGAGGGGTGCACATCAGAAGGGCTAATTGTCAGAATCTTTAATTGGTACCCTATGACCCTGGCTTCCCTTGTGTGATAGTGGCACACTCTTGGGGCTAATAGTGAGAAAATTTGACTGTCACTCTGGCTAATGGAACACTTTCCTCCCATTTTCTCTTTAGGGTGGCTGTAGGAGTGCAACCTTATAATTGTTGCTCTTACGGTAATTGGAGGTAGTAGGAGTACGTATAATTCCATTGTCTTTCCTGTGAGGGGGTAGGTTTATTTATGACCTATTTTACGCCTCCTAGCTGGCGGCAGAACCACTGTGAGTTTTGCATTAGCTTTGCTTTCTGGTTGAGCAAGGGCGACCAGAAAGCTATTATTAACTTGGTGGGGGGGAATGGAAAAAAAAAGCCTAGTAGAGATGTAAGCATGGAGCAAACATTAACAACATTAGGCGCAAAAGAAGGTGCTCTTGTATCTAAAGCATTTGGGAGCTGCAATGGCAAAGCATTGCTGTACTGTGTTTGCACCAAATGTCTTTCCGTTTTGATTTTTGAGGTCAAAAAACAGGGCTTCCAAAAGATGGAATACTCTCTGTTTGAGGTGGGGGAGAAAATAAACTCAAGAAACCTTCACTTTAAAAAAAGTCCCATTTGCTGCCATTGTTCCTCCAGTTTCTTGAGAACCTTCTAGATCTTCTTGCAAAAGGAAGAGGGATCCCACCTAAGCTAATCCCAGCCAGTCAAGGATGGTGCCATGATGCCGGTTGCCAATCATCTTGCTCTGGGGCAGATGGCTTGCAAATAGCAGCGAGACTGCTGACTGGAGTGCTATTCGGAAAGGATATAACATTGGTTTTAAAGGAATTGCGCTGGCTGCCAATATACCTCTGTTATGAATTCAAGTTGTTGGTGATAATATTTAAAGCCTTAAATGGCTCAAGACCTTGACACTTGAGTGACGACCTCTCGCTATGGGCTCATACTTTAGTTAACAAAGCCTCTGATAAAGAACCTCCGTTTTACAAAGGCTTTTTATATCCATGTTTTTATGTTTTTAAGGCCTCCTTTTCTTCTCCTTCTTTGTTTATTGGAAGTTTTTTTTTTAGCATCATCATCATCATCATCATCATCACTGGAAGATGGTGAAGAGACACAGACTTCTGGTATCTGGTTGCAGTAACATATCTACAGCTTGAGCTGGGAAACAATGAGATTATTTTTTATTATTATTTTTTATTGATTATGAAGAAAACAGAACAAAAACAGAAAAGAAAAACACCACGTGATATACGTAACATAAGGAACTTCAACAAAAATAAGCTTACATTGTTATTTCTCTCCAATTCCATTACAATCGTATACTTATTCAACATATTCTATGTCAGACTGCTTATATACTTTGGTTACCTTTATCTAGATCTCATTCTCATTATATGCTTTATTATTATAATAATTTCATTCTTAACTCTATACTTTTCAATTACATTTAATCTATTACAATTACTAAATGTGATCTTATTACTAAACATATCAAACTATTCCTAAAAATAAGCCCACCCCCCCCGAGCCAATTATGTTTCAACTTACTCCATCTTCCAGAGTTGTAATTCTTCTTGTGGAGGTATATCACCTTCCTGTTACCCTGATTTCTGGAGTCCTGTGGAGGACACCTCAGTGTGCTACAAATTGTGGGGAATGAGAATTAGCCAGAGCACAAGCTGTAGCACTACAAGAGGCAGGGTAACCTAGCGAGATCTTTAAACCCAATTTTTACGAGGTCAGGCCAAGCCAAAAACCAAGCAAAATTGTCTAATAAAATTATTTCATTGAGGGGAATTCACTCACGCATGCACACAGGATACACACAATCACACATTCACACAAGAGCTAGCTGAAAGAGAAAGGGAGGAAAAATCCTAGAGAGGCTGAGGGATTTGGGGGGATTTATAATTACCAGTCCAGAAGAGTAGTGAAGAGCAGAAATGTGTTTTGGCTTGGGTAGGACCTAAGGGCAGTTCTCATTCAGGAGCCAGGCGGACAGCGTGACGGGTAGACCTTTGAGAGACGGCACTGGGCCTCCTCAAAGCAGGGGTATTTGTACCCTGAAAACGGCTTGTGGCTGTGAAGGTTCCAGATGCAAGACAAAGGGAACCTGTGGTGGACAATGGGTCTTTCGCCTGTTGATGGGCTTAGTGCTTGATTGACAAAGATATGATGGATGTTGTACTAGCTGTCTGTTGTGGGTGCTGTGAGGACAGAGGAAAGAATCCAGATGTACAAGGGATGGCTATCTGTCAATCAGTGTCCTGGTGGGCTCCTCGCAGTTGGATTCCCTGGAAAATTCCAGCTTCTATTTAAGCCTATTATCCACAGGAGTAGTGTGTATTTGCCTGACAGATGACTCAGTCTTACCTGGAGGAATTTTGGAGTTGACCTACCCTTCTCACATTTACAGTCAAATTCTTTCCTTCACTTGGTTTGACCTCTCTGTCACCTTTCTGGCTTGAATTTGATATCAGAGCCAATAAAATGTGTTGCCAATTACATATGATGCCAATTAGGTATGGTGCCCATCCAAACCATACCGATATTGGGGACCCCCAAAGCGGGGCCTTACATTCCTCTTTTATTAAAACCTTTTCCACAAATATCTTCCATATTGCTTCAAAATCATTCCTCTTTATTGTTCCTTTTTTGGCCTTAATTTGACATGTTAACTTGTCATTAATCACAATTTTCCACACTTCTTTATACCGATCCAACAATGAGATTATATTCCTGCCAGTCCTCTGCAGCCCTGTGTGCTTCTCTGCAACAGACAGAGGTAAGCAGCAGCTCAAGAACCCCTTTCTGAACATATTTGAGCAGCAAAACAAAGAAAAGGAGAAAGCTGAGAAGCTTGCTTCACCAGCTACCCTCTGCATGTTAAAGCAGCACAGATCTATATATTGTAGAATCAGAGCTGGAAGAGAGTACAGTGGCCATCAAGTCCAGCCCCCGGCCCTGCACTCCCAATAAATGGCCATCCAGCCCCTGTTTACAAATCTCCAAAGAAGAAAACTCCACCACACTCTGATGCAATGTATTCCACTGTCAAAATGTTCTTGCCGTCAGGAAGCTCTTCTTCATGTTTAAGTTGAATCTCTTTTCCTGTAGTTTGAATCCACTGCTCTGTCCTGTTCTCTGGAGCAGCAGGAAACAAGCTTGCCCCATCTTCCATATGACATCCCTCCAAATATTTAAATACAGCTAACGTGTCTCTTCTTAACTTTATCATTGCTGGGCTCCAGCCTGGCCACCACAATGGAAGTTGTGAAAAAAATGGAGTCTGGTGAAAGAAAAGGTCATCTCTGAATATATTTTAGAAGAAGCCTTCCAGTGGTCTTTAAAAGGCTCATAGAATCATTGAGTTGGAAGAGACCACAAGGGCCATTGAGTCCAATCCCCTTCTGCCATGCATTCCTGATAGATGGCCATCCAACCTCTGTTAAAAAACCTCCAAGGAAGGAGACTCCACTATATTCCCAGGCAGTGTATTCCACTGTTAAACTGCTCCTGCCATCAGGAATTTCTTTCTAATGTTTAAGTGGAGTCTCTTTTCCAGAAATTTGAATCCATTGCTCCATGTCCTAGTCTCTAGAGGAGCAGAAAACAGGCTTGCTCCATCCTCTTTATGACATCCCTTCAAACATTTAAACACAGCTGTCGTGTTGCCTCTTAATTTTCTCTCCTCCAGGCTAAACATACTCAGCTCCTTAAACCGCTTCTCATAGGGCCTGGTTTCCAGGCCTTCTATCATTTTGGTCCCCCCTCCTTTGGACAAGTTCCAGCTTGTCAATATCCTTCGTGAACTGTCAAGCCCAAACTGGACCCAGTACTCCAGGTGGTGTCTGACCAAAGCAGAATAGAGTGGTACTCTACTATCGCTTCCCTTGACCTAGACGCTGTACTCCTTTACAGCCCAGAATTGCATTAGCTTTTTTAGCTGCCACATGACACTGCTGACTCACGTTCAGCTTGTGGTCTACTAAGACTCCTAGATCCTTTTCACGTGTAATAAAATGATTTTGGTTACTTATACAAGGCTTACCTGAGCTGGTTATTTCATTCCACATGTGTATATTGTTAGATTTGAATAAACAGCTGGCAGAAACATGTTGAACTGCCTTTTTTGGGCGGGGGAGGCTGTAGGACCCTATTCCTGTTCTTTGCATGTTATTTCTTCCTCTGGTTCCAAATTATCTATTAATTAAAGAGTAGTGCCCAGGAACGCATCTAGTTTGTTAACGTGTCTAGTTTGTTAGTTTGCATAGCTGTATATGCTTTCTGTAGAACTGAGGTCTATTGGATCAATTATCTATTGAATCTTGCCCTTCCCAGTAGGCTCAGGAAAAAGCAAACTGCTGCAACCTCTCCTAACTTGTCTGTTCTTTGTTGTTCCTAACTTTTGCTATCTCAGCCACTCTCCGACGTTGCTTGGCCGCATGTTTCCTGGTTTTCATCTGTGAAATGTTGGTGGGTATGCACATGAGCCAGATCTCTCTTGTGCAGTATTGCAGGTGCAGAATCCACACTTTCATGATGGGTTTTCATCTCCCCACACATATTTCACAGTCATTGGGATAGTTAATCAGCAAAGCATGAGGTTGTCTGCCTAGAAGCATGGAAGTTTCAGCTCTGAATGCAAAACCTGTCAATTTTAGCTGTGTCGCTAATGTACGTGCAATGCAAAAGTCTATTCTTTCCTTTGCTTTATCATATCCTTCCCCCTTTCCCTCCCTCTTTTGCTAAGTGGAGAATCTGGGTCATCTTGTCTCTCCGCCTCCTCTTCTCTGCATTTTCTTGTTTGCTTCTAAATCCATGGAGAGGAAGAGGGGTGAGCTGAGGAGGGAAAGGAAAAAAAATGGCTTTCTGTATGCGTTACTCCATTTTACACTTTCTGCTTTGGTGGCAGGGGAATTGTCTTGATTTTCCCTTACCTTTAAAAGGCAATGGAAGGGTGGCCAAGGTTTTCAAAAGAGAGACAAGAAGTCTGTAAGACTAGATGTTGTCTTCCAAACTGGCATATATTTTGTTCTGCAAAAGGACACAAAGCTGGATTTTCATTGCTGGGTATTTCAACGAGGTGGATGCAATTAACTATCTTTCATTTTATCCTCCAAATCACCTGTGACAGTAGATTTGGTAGAAAAAAAAAGTTAGAGAGATTACTTCTCTTTCATAGTACATTTTACTTCTCAGAGCTCAGAAAAATGACTTTATGCATTACAATCCCAAGAATCTCCAGGTATGGCTATGCTAGTGAATGGATGCTGGGAGTTGTAGTCCAATCAATCAGTGTATATCCCACCTTTCACCCCAGCACAGGACCTAACTATACAGATTAAAATGAAGTGTCACTAGAAACCTGCTAATTATAAAGTTTTAAAAATCTTTTAAAAAGCAATCCTGTTAAAAACACTAATTAAACCCAGAAATATATTTATTAAATATTAAATATGCTTCACACGATAGATCAAAATATAAGGAAAAACTATTGGAGGATTATGCTCTATATGATAACTATATGGCTAGAATTGAATATGCTAAATTTTGGAAAAAAGAAGGGATCTCTAAGATAGAACAACGAGTTCAAAGCCCGTCAGAAATAAAAAGAGCAGACATTCTGTCAGAAAGACTTAAAGGTCTGACAGCCAAAAATATAGAAAAAGACTGGGCTCCCTTGAGTCTATTTCTTCAAAAACAGAATGTGAAACAAACAGACAAATGTACCTACTGAGTTTGAGGAGAAATGGTTATGTCGAAATAAAAGTGAGGTAACAAATATGCAATTAAAAAATGCAAAGAAAGAGATCTTATTGACTACAGAACTTAGCAAAATAGAAAACAGTTCGAGATATATTAAATTTGATACATAAGACATTAATGAGCATATTTATGGACTTGGTAGATAGGATTAATCAGGAACAAACACACGTAAGATTTTCTTTTTATAGAGCTACATACTTATGACAGATGTATTAATAACCATGTACTCTGGTAAGGATGGGAGGAAGATTTTTTTTTGGAAATATTTTTATTGAAATTTATAATTGAAAAAAAAAAAACCTTCCTCACTTCCGAGCTTATTTTCCAGTTGAATCTGCTTGTGTCCATACCATTCATACATAATTACTTGTTACTCAAAAGAAAAAATGTTCTTACATTGCTACATCTTCTTTGATTATGACATTGTTACATTATAACATCGTTACTTTGTTACATTGCTTTACTTTACATACATTCTTACTTTATTCCTTTCCCTTTCTTATACTATGTCTTTATCCAGTTTAAAACCTCTCTCCATTTCCTTTCAAAGTTCTGGATAGGTTTATTTTTCAAAGAGAATGTTAACTTCTCTATCTCAACCATATCCAGGATTTTGAATTTCCATTCAAAGGAAGATTTTCAGACATCAGATGAGCTACGATATATTGTGTAACTGTACTTTGTTTATTATGTATTTTTTATTTATTGAATTTGTAATAAAAAGTATTTTAAAAAACCAGTAATTTAAAACATAATCTAAAAGTACAGTAACTGCCCTTAAAACTCCTTCCTGATATGATCACCTCAACAGCCAAAGGACTGCCTAAATAATGTCTTTGCCTCCCCCGAAAAGGAAGACCCTTCCCCCAAAATTTCCACTTCTGCTCAACAGGTTTTGTGGGCTTTTTTGGGGGAACCATATCTCCCTATATGAGCCTGTTAGAGCGCTGAGATCTTCGAGAGACGTCCTCATCTCTGTCCTACCTCCTTCTCGGCTGCTTCAATGGTGGTTCCCAGATTTTGGAGCTCCCTGCCTTGGTGGCGCTAGGATGGCTCCTTGCTGTCCTTCCATTGGCAAGTGAAAACATTCTTATTCTGTCAGACTGTAGAAAATGATTGTGATAGGCTTGTAAGAGTATGCTGTGTTGTTTTGTTGGTCTTTTATATGGTTTTAATGAATGTTAGTGGTTTTCACGGTAAGAAGTATTTGGTATCTCTATCAAGCAGAGTGCAGCATAGCCAGTGCAAGGTGAGCTTTTGTAATAAACAGGAGAAAAATAATCAAGATGTAAAGTTTTTAAAAAAGAACAAACTTACATTTATGGTATCAGGGAACCCATCTTAGATGGGAAAGGAGATAGATAGAAAAGAGGTTCCCTAACTTTTGGTAAAACAACCCCTAAATTGCTGGTTCTCCTGAGTGAGTGTAAGCCTCATGGATGCTCCCTCCTCGGACAAGAGACAGACAAAGGATCAGTGATGTAGATTCAAGTCAACTGACTTGGACTCAGTTCAGACTTAAGACACTTCAGTGGCTCGACTAGATCAAGGGAGGTAATGGTACCACCTTGGTTAGACCTCATCTGGAATCCTGTGTCCAGTTCTGGGCACTTCCTTTCAAGAAGGATATTGACAAGCTGGAGCATGTCCAGAGGAGAGCGACCAAAATGGTGGAGGGTCAGGAAGCCATGAAGCCCTATGAGGAGTGGCTTAGGGAGCTGGGGGTGTTTAGTCTGCAGAAGAGAAGGTTAAGAGGGGCCATATTAGCCATGTTTAAATATTTGAAGGGATGTAGTGTCGAAGACGGAGCGGGCTTGTTTTCTGCTGCTCCGGAGACTAGGACAAGGAGCAATGGATTCAAATTACATGAAAAGAGATTTCACCTAAACCTCAGGAAGAACTTCCAGACAGTCAGAGCTGTCCTGCAGTGGAATATGCTGCCTCGGAGTGTGGTGGAGTCTCCTTCTTTGGAGGTTTTTGAGCAGAGGCTGGATGGCCATCTATCCGGGCTGCTTCGATGTGGGTTCTTGCATGGCAGGAAGGGGTTGGACTGGATGGTCCCTGTGGTCTCTTCCAACTCGAGGATTCTATGATTCTATGACTTGGATTGGACTTGGCCATAAATGACACACTGACTCGACGCAATTCAAGACTTGTATATTTTTAGTGACCGACCTGCTGCCCTTGGTTCAATAACATAACAGATTCATCTGGAAACCTTACAGCCTATTGGTCACATGACAGTCTGTCTCAAGCCCAAAGTGTGGACACATTTCTCAGAGGGGAACAGCAAATGGGTTAGGTAACAGGCTTGAGGCTGGGTTGACATCTGCTCAGCAGTCTGTCCTTGCTACATATAGGAGGAGATTTCTAAAACTTTTCCTGAGAGTGGAGGCAAGACTCACCCTCAGAGTGCAGGGCACGTATCTCAGAGGGGAACAGGAAATATGTTTGGTAATGGGCTTGAGGAGAAAGGATCCTTCCTTCTTAAGCTTTTGTAGCTTCAATAATGGAAGTAAGAGGGATCCTATTCCCCACTTCTGAAGTGGCAGACTCTTATGTCAATTGACACAAAAGCCTTCAGCTTTGGGAAAGGGGAATAAGAAGGATCCTATTCCCCACTTCTGAAGCTACAGATAGCAGAATCACAAATCTGGAGGGCAGACTCTGCTCAAATTGTTAAAGATGACTTTACTCGACTCTGTCTAGAAATTCTGGAATACAGGTTGAGGTATAAAGTTGGTTCCCAGACTTGATACTTGACTTGGAAGTATCTTGCTAGGACTTGAGACTTGATTTGAGACTTGAAGGTAGAGACTTGAGACTTGACTGGACACTTGGAGTAAAAAAAACTTAAATACATCACTGCAAAGGATTAACTAACTTTTGGAAGGAGGGAGAAGTGACCTCTGCAGGGAGGGAGGGAGGAAGCAAGAGGCTTGACAACATAAATCAGAGAAATAGAGAGATGAAACAAAAGTGGGTGGGCGTGATCTTTAGAACTCCCTTTCATAGAAGTGTTGATCTCTCTTTGCTTCAAAAATCACTTTATAGATTATTTGTTTTTCAAAATAACTTTTATATTTATACTTTTTTTACAGATGTTTTAATAGCAATAGCATTAGCATATGTATTTCTATACCGCTTATTAGGTAAGTGCTCTCTAAGCAGTTTACAATGTTTTTTAGCTAATTGCCCCCAACAAGCTGGGTACTCATTTTACCGATGGAAGGATGGAAGGATGGGTCAACCTGGAGCCCAGCAGGATTGAACTCACAACCTTGTGGCTGCAGTACCGGCATTTAACCACTGTGCCACCAGTTTTAAATCTTTTTAATAAGTTGTAAGCCACCTTGAGTCTCGTTGTTCAGAAATGGGTAAGATATAAATGAATTAAAGAAACCAGTAAGTTTTTATATCATTTCAGAAACTTGCCTGACCTGAAGTGAGTTGTGTGTAAACCGTGGAAACCAAAACTTTTCTGAAGTGACCTTCAGTGATTTGAAGGTAAGAAGGAACATGCAGTATACAAAAGAGTGCTCACCAAATAGCTCTCCACTATAAATAAGCCTGATTTCTTTCTGACTTTGCAACATGAATTAACAGTCAAACAGAGCAGCAAATCCAGTTCTGTCTCTGTTACCCTTTTACATCAAGGGGGCTGTGAGTCTTTTTGTATTGTCTCTCTCCCTCTGTGTATATACTTTCAAGTTTCCTGTCGACTTGTGGCAACCCCATGAATTTCATAGGGTCTTCTTAGGCAAGGAGTACTCTGAGATGATCTTGCCAGTTCCTTCCTCTGAAATCAAGAAATGACTAACCAGAGCTGACTCTGCTTAGCTTCTAAAATCAGACAGGATCAGTTGCCCTTAGGGTATTGTATTGGGTTATTTATAACCTATTCCTTCCCCAGAAAACCCCTGGGGTTGAAGTGGCAGCTTTCTTTTTCAAAGGGCTACAGGACCATTTACCTGGCAACTCATCACTTTATTACAAACTTCCTGCAAGCAGGTAAAAACCTTTTACTTTATTTTTTTCTGGCAGGCCTTGTATAATATGCTAAACTTTTATTTGTTGCTGTTGTTTTAATTTGTTTTAAGTGGTTTCGAATTTTAATACGATTTAACTTTTTTTTATCATTTACACGCTGTTAATTTTTGTACTACGTTCATTTTAACTGTTTTAAGGGTTCCCAAGTCCCAAACTTGGGAAAAAGGTGGGAGGATGGTCCAGGTGGTGGTGATATAAATTAAGTGGACACTCCCTTCCCCCTCAAAATGGCAAAACAGCTCAAAGAAATATGAAACTGTTCTGGGTAACATAACTGGCGCTAATCAGTTGTTACTGTTCATAGTTAGCCTCTCTGCCTCCAAGTCTACAGAATCTGGCTGTTGTTTTTTCAGAGTTTGAGGCAGAACAGAAGTGCACTAAATGTAGTGTGTTGGACCTCCAGAACTGCTTCACTATCCTAAAAGTGCTAGGACCAAGATTCTACACTGGGGTTGTGTAATGGAAAACAACATATATGGAACTGAGTATGCCATGCAACCCTTGTGTCAAATAACAACATCGCTTAACTGAACAAATGCACATCTTATGTGCATACAAATCTGCATGCTCAGCACCATTGCATGTGCTTCCACATCCTTTAACAGAATGCAGACATTTTGCACTGAACAAAAATGCCCAAGCACTGACGTAGAGAAACTTATACATGAGTGAAGTATCAGCAGGCTTCTGCTAAGATGTGCTTTTACCTTCAAAAGCATCCTTTATCTTCACCCAGTGATATGTAGGAAAATTAGTGAGTGTGGGTACTTGGCTCAAAGCCTAGAATGTCCAAGAGACTCTAGCATTGTTTAAATATACAGTGCATGTGTTCTGAGATAATACTTTGATGGTGTATTCCTGAATGGCAGGGGGTTGGACTTGATGGCCCTTGTGGTCTCTTCCAGCTCTATGATTCTATGATTTTATGCTGGAATATCCTGGTTAGATCCAGGCAGTGTTGTGACTCTCTTTTCTGGGTGAACTAGCCACAATAAGCACTTTTTGAGCACTTAGGAAAACATGATATAAATAAACACTACACGGTAATAAGGGCATCAGCAGCATGGTATGTAGTGTTATTGTCCATGTTCTCCATTTTTAATCCCCTTAGTGTATGGATTAGCTCTACTGGCACAGGGTTTGAGAGCAAGAATGATAGGAAGACGTTTGTAATGGAAGGACTCAAACAAAAACAACAGAGAGAGGTTGATAAAAGTATATGAACAAGTATATCTTGCAAACACAGACTTCTTCCTAGCTGCTCTTGCAACATGCCCTAATCTGAGGAGGGTCTATAGGTGTGAAAGAGGCAAAATACCAGATATTCACACTACTACCACATCCTACCACAGTTCAGGAAGGATACTGACAAACTGGAACATATCCAAAGAAGAGCGACCAAAAATGATAGAAGGCCTCTAAAACATGCCCTATGAGGAGAGGCTTGGGCAGCTGGGTATGTTTAGCCTAGAGGAGAGAAGGTTAAGAGGTGACCTGCTAGCGGTGTTTAAATATTTGAAGGGATGTCATATGGAGGATGGAGCAAGCCTGTTTTATGTGAGTCCAGAGAGTAGCACACGGAGCAATGACATCAAACTTTAGGACAAGAGATTCCACCTAAACATTAGGAAGAACTTCCTGATGGCAAGAGGCGTTTGACAGCAGAATATGCTGCTGCCTGCGAGTGTGGTGGAGACCCCTTCTTTGGAGGTTTTTAAACAGATGCTGGATGGCCATCTGTTGGGAATGCTTTGACCATTCCTGCATGGCAGAAGAGGGATGGACTGGATGGCCCTTCTGGTTGCTTCCAGTTCTGTGATTCTATTAAATCTCTTCACTTTGATTTCTAGTCTGTGTCATTTGGTGTCTTCCATGATAATGGGATGGCGAATCTGGTTTTGGTTTTATTCCCGATTTTGAAGGATCTGTCTAAGGGGCTGAGCCTGTTACCCTGTTTACTGGGGGTCCCGTGAGGGACACCTGAATGTGCTCAAGTATAGGTGGGGAAAATTAGCTCAGAGCACTGCTTTAGCATTACGAGAGGCAGGGTAATTTAGCAGGATCTTTAACCCAATGTCTACGGGGTCAGGCCAGTCAAGAAGCAAACCGTTTTGAAAGGATAAATGAGATCTTTATTAAAATACAGGCAAACAGTGTATGCAACTCACTCACTCAGATAACTATAGAAGATAAAGGTGGGAGTGGGATAGGGTTTTTTTTCAGAGGGATAGTTGGATTGGGTGATACGAAACCTGTCCTGAAGTCCGGGAGAATAGAGAGCGATGCTGGGGTTCGATGTGGCTCAGCATGTGGAGCTGAGGGGAGGCTCGCCAAGCAAAGCGGCAGCGAGGCGGTTAGGAACTCGGGAGCAATCCGAGGAGGGTCTCGGAATCAGGAGTTTTTATAGGGAGAAGTGTGACTACAGGCTATGCTGTACTTGGTGAGAACAATGGATTTCGGGTGCGAGACAAAGTCTCGGAAAGGTCAAAATTTAACATGATTGAGTTAGGTCCGAATTGACAAAGAAGCAGCCAGTATGCAAATGTGCGATGCTGGACAGGTGATAGTTCAGCTGGTCAAGTTACCTGCTCGCGGCAGGGAGTCCTTTGTAGGTGGCGCGCATACATATTAGGGTGTTTGCCGGGAGGTCTCCTGAAGCGGCGATCTGGCTATTTCTGGCCTGCCTGTATTGTTTAGGAATATTGCAGCAATAAGCTGCCGAGCCTAGTTTCATGCTTGTCCGGGGGCCTCACAAACACGTGGAGGGGGTGGTGGAAGAAAGCCGAATTATTGATATCAAAATGTTATCTTTTATGCTATCGCCAAAGCGGCCTAGAAGCTGCAGTAACAAGCCTATGTGGGAGAGCACTTTGCAGCTTCTTGAAAGTTCAGACTAGAAACCAGAGCAATTTTGCCACCCTCTTAGCATGGGAGTACCCAGTCACCACAGCTTCTTGTCTTCCTGGGAGGCTTCATTTACCTTGCGATAGGAGGCGCACTTCTGTGTGGGGCTGCAAAAGCTGGACCATGGTAAAAGCTAAAACTGTGCTAATAAGGAGAAAAAATGGAAGGCATCTGAAGAAACCAGAATGGTTGATTAAAGAACTCTCAGCTGAGCTAAGTATTAAGAGAAACATGTACAGGAAATGGAAGAAGGGGGAAACCATCAAAGAAGAATTTAAGCAAGTAGCCAGGAGATGTAGGGAGGAGGTCAGAAAGGCTAAAGCATAGAATGAACTTAGGCTGACCAGAGACATTAAAAACAATAAAAAGGGCTTTTTAAAATATGTCCGCAGCAAAAGGAAAAAGAAGGAGACGATAGGGTCGCTGCGCAGAGAAGATGGTGAATTACTCACAGGGGGAAGAGAAAAGGCAGAACTACTTAACTCCTCCTTTGCCTCAGTTTTTTCCCAGAAGGATACAAGCACTCAACCTGGCGGTTGGGGAGCAGGTGAGGAAGCAGGGGAAATGAGGCACATAATAGGTAGAGGGGAGGTACAGGAATACCTGTCCACACTGGATGAATTCAAGTCTCCAGGACCAGATGAATTGCATCCTAGGATATTAAAAGAGCTGGCAGAGGTCATTTTGGAACTGCTTGCTATAATCTTTGAGAAATCTTGGAGGACAGGAGAAGTTCCAGCAGACTGGAAGAGGGCAAATGTTGTCCCCGTCTTTAAGAAGGGAAAAAAGAGGACCCAAATAATTATCGCCAGTCAGCCTGTCATCAGTACCCGGAAAGATTCTGGAGCAGATCATTAAGCAGTCAGTTTCTAATCACTTAGAAAGCAAGGCGGTAATCACGAGAAGTCAACATGGATTTCTCAAAAATAAGTCATGCCAGACTAATCTTATCTCTTTTTATGATAGAGTTACTAGCTTGATAGATGAAGGGAATGCTGTGGATGTAGCATACCTCGATTTCAGTAAGGCCTTTGACAAAGTTCCCCATGACATTCTTGCAAAGAAATTAGTAAAATGTGGACCGGACAGGGCTACTGTTAGTTGGATTTGTAATTGGTTGACCAACCGAACCCAAAGAGTGATCACGAATGGCTGCTTCTCATCCTGGAGAGAAGTGACTAGCGGGGTGCCACAGGGCTCTGTCCTGGGCCCAGTGCTGTTCAATATTTTTATCAACAATTTGGATGAAGGAATAGAGGGCATGCTCATCAAATTTGCAGATGACACCAAATTTGGAGGGTTTGCTAATACGCCAGAGGACAGGATCAAAATTCAAAATGACCTGGATAGATTGGAGAGCTGGGCCAAGGCTAACAAAATGAAATTCGAGAGGAGAAGTGTAAGGTCCTACACTTAGGTAGAAAAAATGGAGTACAGAAATATAGGATGGGGGACAAGTGGCTGGATAGCAGTACGTGCGAAAGGGATCTAGGAGTCTTCATAGACCACAAGCTGAACATGAGTCAGCAGTGTGATGCGACAGCCAAGAAAGCCAATGCAATTCTCGGCTGCATCAACAGGAGTATGGTGTCTAGATGGAGGGAGGTACTGGTACCACTCTACTCTGCTTTGGTTAGGCCTCATCTTGAATACTGTGTCCAGTTCTCGGTACCCCAATTCAAGAAGGACATGGTCAAGCTGGAGCAAGTCCAGACGAGGGTGACCAAAATGGTGAGAGGCCTGGAAACCACGCCCTATGAGGGTAGACTTAGAGAGCTGGGTATGTTTAGTCTGCAGAAGAGAAGGTTAAGAGGGGACATGATAGCCATGTTTA